>JACEII010000001.1:13864589-13936395 GCA_014332785.1 Antheraea mylitta
CTGAGAGCCAGTTGCCTTCTAGGTTTAGCTAAAACTCTAAAGATGTTATGTAAAATGTTATAATATCTACAGCTGCCAGATGTTCATATAGATATACACTTCTGTTTCAGGTCTTAGATCCATTAAGCGCACACAGGTCTTCCTCATCAGGCAGCAATCTCCTTCATCCACCATCCATCCTCCTCGAGGTACCAAGCAGTATTAATAAATGTCTATCTCCAATACGGGAACTGCCGACGCCACTACCAACTCCTTTACCAACACCTCTGCCTACTCCACTCCCCTCTCCCCGTATGCCGCGAGCATCAATGGAAATGGATAATAAGAGTGAATCGACAATAACCTGTGTTTCGCCAAGTGAAGACGAATTAGATGAAATCAAGTGCGAAAAACCGGAAAGATCTGCGTCTGGACTTAGGTTAAAAGTACGTTTTATAATACACTCATCAAAAAAGTCTAAACAACATGTACTAATTTAAATTTTAGGGTGCTTCTTCACATTATAACTTTGTATTTTATTTTTAAAATAATATCTTTAGGATTCTATTATGTAAAAATAACAGCTGTTGTCTTTATAAGTTCTTTTAATAATAGAAATGAACAATATTAGAATATACTGTAGAAACTAAGATACATAAGAAACTAAATTTTTTTTTACAAAATGAAATTTCTAAAGAAAATGTATTTATTGTGAAAGAATAGAACAATTTAATACAAAGTATGGTCGCCTCTGCTATTCAAAACTTGTCGGCAACGATTATTCATTGAATTAATGAGACTGTTTATGTCATCTTGCGGTATTCGCTCCCAATGGAATTGTAGCAAATCCTTCAGCTGTTGGATTGTTGTCGCTCCGTTCAAGTCCTTCAAAACACGTCTCTGGAGCATGTACCATGCGTGCTCGATGGGGTTGAGATCTGGTGATTGTGCAGGCCAGAGCAATACCCGGATGTTCTCCGTTGCAAAGTATTCACTAGTTCGCCGAGCTATATGTGAACGCGCATTGTCATGCATTAACCTAAAATCGGAGCCAAAGGTTTGTGCAAATAGGTAAACATAAGGTCTGAGAATATCCTCAATGTAATTTTCAGCATTCATGTTTCCATTTACAAAATCGAGCTCAGTTCGCCTGTTTTTCATAATACCCGCCCATAACATAACTGTTGAGCCGTTGTATGGATGAACTTCCTGAACGCACCTGAGCCTTTCAGTATTTCCGGGCCGACGATACACTCGCACCTTTCTTGTATCAGGCTTAAACCCGAATCGCGACTTATCGGAAAACATAATTTTATCCCATTGTTCCTGGGTCCATGTTATGCGTTCTCTACACCATTCATATCGACGAGCGCGATTCCCGTGACGTATCGGTGGGCACCTGATTGGGCGTCGAGCTCATAGGCCGTACTCATGCAGTCGATTTCACACATTTCGCACAGTTTGAGGACTTACATCAACACCACTTGAAATTTGTAGCCTCAAACTTATCTCTCGAGCGGTTAATATCGGCTGGCGTCTTGCAATCTGTTGTATGTATCGGTCTTGCCGAGTGGTTTTACTCCTTTTACGGCCTGGATGCTGTTCAGCGGGTTCTCCTGTATTATTGTAGCGCTGCCAAAGACGACAAATAACACTTCTATGAATGCCAAAATGTCGAGATACCTGAGATTGATTACTTCCCGCTTCCAACATTCCTACAGCTCTTTGCACTTCATCTGCCATTAAATGACGTCGCTTCATGACGTAAAGAATATCTAACAATTCAATTTTGTCGCTAACTTTATTTAAATGGTTGGTAAAATTATAAAATCAAGAGTAAACGTAGCAATTAAAACGCACTTAAATTCAAACAAATTCGCAGTCATTTGAATTTTATGAAAAAACAAAACATAATCAAATTTTTTTTTACAACCAGCCAGTATGTCATCAATAACAAAAAAGTTTACTTACCTACGCACTTTGTTTGAGTAAATACTTAGAAATTAATTAATATAAATGGTAAAATTTGTAATATCACGCATGTTGCTTAGACTTTTTTGATGTGTGTATGTTATATTTTCAATATTTCCCAGAAATTTCAAAATACACTTTACGGGTGTAGGATTTCTACAAGACAGAATGAATTCCACACCCTCGATACATCTTCAAACGACAATAATACGTGATTTGTATTAAAATGAATTTCCAGAAGGACAACTTATTAACTTCTTCGACTTTTTCCAATTTCTCGACGACCGAGTTGTTTCTACCTACGAGTGGGTTATTTTCCGAACCAATGGTACTTTAGATATTCATAAGCACCTTTTTAGGGCTTAAACTGAATATAATATTTTTGATTTGATTTCATTCCTAAAAAATTAAATCAATTAAATATTTAATTTTCATTCGCTATTCAAATTGATAGCTTTATCATAATTGTAAAAATTCGACCGCATTACTAATAATAATAATAAATTATTAACAAAATAAGTAGATATTAATTAGCAATAGGTCTATGTCGCAATCATTCATCTTAAGGGTTTAAAAATTGTCTACATTTCTAAAAAAAAGAATACAACAATGATAATAAATCTATACTAGGAGTTTTTGGCGGGATTTTAGTCTGTCATGTAGTGGATTTTATATTTTATTCATAATCTTGTGTTATTTGACTATATATTGTGTAAATTTGGTGATGTTTTACGTAATATAGTTAGTATATTATGCATAAGTGAAGTGAATGGAAAATAATAACACGGAGCATGAAATTCTGAGATGCCACAAAAACTCCCTGGAAGGTTCTAGCAAGGGATCCACCATCTTGTTAGAATATGGTTTCACACGATGCTTAATATTGGAATGATCACACGAAGTTTGTGATATTATTGACTACGTGACAATGGCAGTAATAATCGGAAAGATTGATTGCCAAAAATAAAGTTAAAAAAAACAATCTATACTAATATTATAAAGAGGTAAAGTTTGTGAGTTTGTGACGTTGTAGGCGGTAATCTCAGGAACTACTGGTCCGATTTGAAAAAAATCTTTCATTGTTATATAGCTCATTTATCGAGGAAGGCTATAGGCTATATCATCACGAAGACCAATAGGAGCGGAGTAACAATGAAGAATGTTTAAAATTCGGGGTATATTTTCCTCTTGAGAGCTTTCGCTGCATATTAGTTAGCCCAAATTAATTATGTCCACGCGAACGAAGTCGCGGGCAGAGGCTAGTTTAAATATATAGATGAACAGTTAGACAATCATTTGCTGTGTTAATTTAATAATAAATACTAGAATTATGTTAGTGTAAAGTTTGAGTAATATAATCTAAAAAGATTTCGTTTCATACATAATTTTTCTAAAGTTTGCAAATTTTTACTATACACGTGTATAAAATCCAAGGTTGCTATATATAATTTAAGAATTGAATAAAAATTCCGTCATCAGATTGGTTACTACTCAATTTTACAATATGGTATCATTATCAACCTGTAACTGCTGGGCTCTCTTCCGAAAGAATGCTATGGAAATAATCACAACGTATTGGCGATTGCTGTATGGTATACATTAGAATAACTTATAATTTTTCATTTTCATAGTTACGTCAACCGGCAACTAGTACAGATACTCCGACACCGTCAACACATATCACAGACTCCCCGAGTCCAAGCTTCACGCACAGTCAAGATTCAGAGCGAGAGATGTCTTCTCCGTCTCCAGCGCCGCCCTTGCTACGCGTACCAATGCTCACCATCGAGCGACCTTCCCCTGGATCCCCTCCTCCACGACGGACTCCACCTCACCTGGAGTTCCAACAGCCTCCGCTAATTACTGTCACTTATAATGCTAGTGAAGAGTCTGATGAACCCATGTCTCCGAGGCCACCTCCACCGAGCGGAAACATGTGCTACTTGAGCCCATTCTCAATGAATGCTCGCGGAGATCGGGCACCATCCGAGTCCAACTTGTCATCTTCTGGATATAGTTCCATGGCAAGCCCTGGCCCTTCAAGATGCGGTTCAAGCAATCCCCTATGTCCCTCGGAGATGGAAGATCCAGGTTCAGGCGGCGGACCTTCATGCTTTCAAAGAAGACGGCCTTTGATGAAAACTAACTCAAGTCCGGCAGCATCAAATGATGACTCTAAGGAACGTAGACGAGGAAGATCAGATTCGGAAACCTTATCAGATGATCCCCTATTAGAATCTAATGATGAAGGTATAGGAACAGATGAGAGAGTTGATGACGTACCTACGAGTGCGAAAGAGATGGAACTAGTAGGTTTGAAAGAGACCCTAGAAATACCTCAGACTACATTATGCTCTCCTAGCGGTGTGACCAAATGTTCTATTGTGAAATGCGTTAGTGTGGAAAAAGGACTGGACGAAAAAGCTTGTTTACGGCCACCGACCTTATTATCTGAAGGTAGTAGACCTCTTAGTCCTGTTAGTTCCAGAAGCGAAAGTCCACTGAGTGATAAAACAGGCTTAGGGCGATTCTCTCCGCAGTTTTACGGCAGGCAACTACCATTTACGGATTCGGATGGTTTATACGATTTCCCTAGTTCAGAATGTGTAAAAGGTGGCAATTGTAAAACTGGGAACATTTCACAGAAGAAAAGTGGAAAGAAGAGAGATAGGCGGACTACGAGAACCACATCGCATGAAGTAACGGGTACGACGAAATCTACCTTACCGCATATGCCACATTCTATGCACAATTTACTGGAAGTAAGTATATTCATTTATTTATTTTCTGTGTTCAAAGACTTCTTGTTTTTCTTACCCTTAGCTCACCAAAGTGGGGTTAACACAACATGTTTCCCTTTCCACTCTTTCTTGTCTGATATCATCTCAATATTCGCATCTTTTACACTCGTAACAATTTCCACACAATCAATCCATACCTTTCGATCTTCCTGTAATCCAAAACTCAAAACTTTTATAGTTACATGTCTCTCTTTATAATATGCCCATACCATGCTGACCTGTTACTCCTCAGTTTCTCTATCATCGGTCCTATTTTCAAACTTCCTCTGACATTCTCATTCTTAATCTTATCTATTCTGGTTTCACCACACATGCATCTAACATTCGCATAAATACCACGTGTAATCTTTTCTCATCCCTCTTTTTCGTGGCCGAGTACTCGAATCCATATAAAACGACTGGTTTGACTGTAGTTTTATACAACTTCCCCTTGAGTTACAACGGCATTCGTGGATCATAAACTACCTCAGGCACCTGTCGCCATTTCAACCACCCTGCATTTTTTCTATTCTTTACGTCCTTTCCTATATAACAGAAATGGGACAGACCTCCGAAGTCACAGAACAAATGTTCAGTTTTTATCCTACATCCATCTTAATATTCGCATCTCTGCCACATGTAACCTTCTGAACCTGGATCTATAAAATTTTGTATTGAGCAATTCAATTAACAAGTTACGAAGGTGTACCTCATACATTTTCAAGTTAATATGCAGTCGTTTATAAGTATCGTCTTAGAAACCCTTTCAAATTGTAGTCCAATTATTGCGTGTAGGTACCGGGTAGTCGCGAGAGTACTGGGCGATGTCGCAAGGGCGGTCGGCGCCGGTCGCGATCTCAAGCTCCCGCGCCTCCATCCTCATCATCTTCCGAGGATTCCGTCTCTAACGCCTCAGTGGCGTCCGTCGCCTCAGCTAGAGAGTTACGATTACCCGACTTAGAATTACAGGTATGTAGTTATATCTCACTTTATCATATCTTATAATTATAATTGACATATCTTTGATTATAAAATTGCAAAGCATTTTTAATTATGGCACAGATAACAGTTTGCTTTTTTCTTCATTTTTATCTGTCTCGTGTTAATTAACTGTGACTGATTTTTGTAAGATTTTATTTTTTCTAATATTTTGAACGCTAAACAATAATATTCTGATTGAATAAAATTTTTATTTAAAATGTTTTGAATACACAATGCAAAAATCACTTTTACACGACATCGAAAAAAATATTTTGATTTTAAAATACAGCAACGCCTTCTAAGTATAATATCGTAACTGCATTAGACAAAGATGAACAATGACAAACTGAAAGAATATAACGTATTTATCATTGTGTATGTCGTAGTCGCGATCTAACTCCTGGACCGTCCAAAACCATATATAAGTTTTAAAATAATACATTTTTTTTAACTTTGTTTTTGGCTAACAATCTTTCAGATTATTACTGCCATTGTCACGTAGTCAATAATATTACAAGTATCGTACGATCATTTCAATATTAAGAGTCGTGTGAATCAATATTCTAACAAGATGGTGGATCCCTTGTTAGAACCTTTCAGGAAGTTTTTGTGGCATCTCAGAATTTCATGCTGCGTGGTATTGTTTTCCATTCACTTCACTTATGCACAACAAACTAACTATATTACGTAAAACACCACCAAATTTACAAAATATAGAGTCAAATAACACAAGATTACGAATAAAATATAAAATCCATTACATGACAGACTAGAATCCCGTCAAAAACTTAATACCGTATTTACTACAGAATTTGAAAAACCTGATAATAACTAAGTGTATGATTTAAATATTGTGATGATGAATTAAACAATAGCAACTAATTAAAATGGACACAATGTGCAATAAAATACCAAAGTCTTACTAGATTAAAGATGTCGAATGCAATAACGATATCATACGACATTAAACCGACATTATCACACTTCTATGTTAAACACTCAATTTCTCGCAAGTAACTAAGTAATGCACATTTTTAAGTCTGCGATTTTTTTAAAGATATTTTGCATGTTATTTTCGAACGTTAGGTCGTGAACATGTAGTTCGTTGTTGGGTTTATTTTCAGCCTTGTGAGCCGATGCGGTTGAGGAAACCATTAAGAAGACAAAAGTGCCGTAGCTCTGAGGTGATTGTACGTTTTCCTTGCTCCATATCCTTTGTTACCGTTGTTTGTTAGATCCTAAATTTTAGAAAGTCAACGCATCTGTAGACGCCTTTTGTTTTTTTTTTTACTAAAATTATCTTTCATAATGTCATTAGAAGTTGTCAATTCCGCATAGATAATAAAAACACGATAAATTATAAGTAGAACGAACAAAAAAATTGAGCCGTCACGGGACGCCTGGCAAATGTGAAACATCAAAATTGTTTTCTATAAGTTGTATGCATAAAAGAACAGATTACGACAGAAATCAGCCATGGCATAATAAAAAGATAAAGCTAAAAAAAATACAAATTAGTTCCATAAAATAATGACTGTTTTTTTTATTTTATTACATAATATTCATTTTTATTAAATACAAAAATTCAACTAGGCGCTGGCGCGGTGTCTTTGGCGACATTTATCAAAGGGCGCTAGGTCGTCGGCGCGTGCCAAGTTACACTAGCAGAACCACTGACCTACAAGATAGGGTTGCAAATGTTTCTGAGTATTCCGTTAATAGTGCAATGTTCGTGTTTTGCGTCGCCACGCCAACAATCAGGTTTACCCTCCGCCTATAGATGTATTACATCAAAAAGTTGGCAACCCCAAATGTCATACGAACGACATTTATATGGTTCCTTTTTTATTATTTTATTTTTGGTAACCAATCTTCTAGTAGATTATTATATGTAAGTAATAATATTGCAAGTGTCTTGCGGTAATTTCAATGAAGTAACAAGATGGTTGCCGTCTTGTTAAAACTTTCCAGGGAGTTTTTGTGGTAAATCAAAATCCATGCTCCGTGGTATTATTTCCCATCCAAATCACTTGTGCACATAACCAAACTATATTACACTATAACCATATAACCAAAGTATATTACACTATAAAACACTACGAATATTACACTTTCATCTTCTTGAATATTCACTTATGCACAATAAAGTAACCATATTACATAAAACACCACCAACTTTACACAATATAGAGTCAAGTAACAAAGGATTATGAATAAAATATAAAACCCACTACACGACAGACTGAAATCCCGCCAAAAACTACTGACATTTTGAGATCTCGCTAATAACTTCGCGTTATTCTAAGTAGTTTATTTATCATTGTAATATAGTAAAAAAAAAGTTTATATAAAGGCATCAACCTCATTGGTAATTATGGTAAAATAGGCGGTTGATGACTAAAATAAAGATGTTGAATATTATATTTTTTTTTTAGATTTCCTATCGTGAAAATGTGAAAATTCGAATATACAGTCTTATATCTTTTTTAACCGGATTTTATTATATTTCACCATATTTGCCTTGCGAAATTAGACGATCATAATACATATTATGAACCAAGTGATTAACAGGGTAATTACTATTTGTAGCTAATACTTATTTAAACTTAATTATTTGTCTAATTTATTACCCCTGTAATAGTCGGTGATTTTGATTATGCACATGATTGGTTGGGTTACATTGGGATTACAATTATAATCTCAAAGACAAGCTAGACGTAGAAGACTTATTAAGTTTTACCTCTTCATAATGAAATTTAATTAATGGCGTAACTCGATTTTGTTGTCGGGGTAATATAAATAGTGTCAAATCATTTCTTCATAATAGTTGTACATTAGAAACGGCCAAGATTAGATTTAGGTTATTTTGAATTTTGTAACGACTTATATTAAATCAATCTTTGAATAGAAATGATGTATTTGGATAAATAGCGGATTAATATCGGCATATCACACTAAATAACGTAAATTAAGTAGACTTCATGTTAAGAGGACAAAAATTGCTAGACGCGCTAAAAACTTATTGTTTGAAGTACAGAAGGACTATTTTTTATTTACCAATACTCAACGAACTGAACAACTCATTCTGAATATATAACCTTTTATATTCTGAATATCTAAATATAGTTTACGTTTTGGCAGTCAAGTTTTTGTTTCTTTGTTGAAGTGTAAACTTCTATAGCCTCATTATAATCTGGATGTCGATGAAAGGAAAAAGCGACAATAGAAAGAATCAAACATATACACGTATAATATTTAACGTTTCAAGCGAAAGAGATAGAATACATTATACAGTGTTTCTCTTATTCGCGGTTACTTTATTATATATTGTACACTACATGTATGTGTTTAGTTTTGTGTGTTTCTTCATATTACAAAGCTTTAAGTTCCCTAACCATCACGCTGGTCGTCACCGATGTGAACGTGTTTTTTAAATTAATAATACTCTATAAACAGACGTTATTTATTACATACTTATACTTAACCTTATTTAAGTATTTAATATATTTATGGATCGTTTACAATATATCTGCATTTTAGACCTTTATCGACTTTCCTTTCATAAGCCTAGACTGCTTGACAGTTATTCTTTTTTAATGAATTGTTGTTGATATTTATAGTTTATCTTCAAATTCACTGGACGTTGGATTGATTCTTGAGATAGATTAATATCGAGTAGTATTACTAATATAATTTAGATTTTCCACATTTAACCGATATTTGGCAAAGAAACGTAAATAAACGCACGTTATGAGATGTTAATTGGTAGAAGCATGATAATTCAATATGAATTACATGAATCCTAATTAACAGTGAATATTTTTTTGTATTTCAGGACGCCTCATCAAAAATATCATCCAGCTTCGATTTAACCGAGGATTCCCGGAAACCAGCAAAAGTAAGCAAGTTGAGGACCATAAGTAATCAAATAAGGTGCATAAGTTTATATATTTTTTAATAATTATAAAGTACCGCTTTGCGTTTTTTGTTTGTTTTATAATATATAGTCTAACGTTCATAAAGGATTTATTCCTTTATAAAACATTTAAATCGGCCAACTTTTTTCATCGTTAGAAATAATCACCATAAGTCGTGATTCACAATAGTATTTATTATTTTGGTTTTAATTCCAAACTAAGTTTGTTTGGGAAATTCAAAAATATTTTAAATAAACAGATATAATAATAGTTTTCTTTTTCTTTTGAGTCATATTTTACAATAAGAATGTTGAATTCTAGATTTTTACGTCGCCTAGAAAGAAGTCTGAAAATGAAAGAAAGTTATCCGCGACTATCGGACGATGAAGGAGACGAGTCTTCGAGTGTCACCTCGCCTCTATTACAAGGGAGGAAGGATATGAATCGGTTACCTAGTCACGCTATATCGGCACCATTACTGAGCGCAGTGCGACCTAAAATCACCCGACAGAGACGCTACGACAGGTCGTTGATAAGTGAAGATACAAGGACTTTAAACACAACCGTTGGACCAGATAATTCGGACTGAATAAGAATGAGATCAGTGTCACTTTTGTGTTAAAAAATATATCTGTCAATTTGACATATGAATACTGCCCAATAATGATAAATAACAAATACATATTTATGACGCTGTCCCTTAGCCATTGAACTTATCGAAACGTCTTCTTATCGATTTCTATAAAACCAAGTTATAATGGCGTTCTGTCATTACTCGAAATTGCCGTTTTTTGACAGCTGTCAAATTGACAAAGTATACAAGATTCTAATATAATGTGATAAATAAATATAAGCGATACGGAACTGTAGAAATGTTATTATTTTAAAATATATTAATAAGGGTTTTTATTAATACTTATCATTTCCTTTTGATGTCTCAAACGTCATAGATTGTAAATATTTTTCGCGATAGCAATAACGTTCTAATTTCTAGTAATATGTTTGTGTAGGCCGCATTAGATTATTATAAAATAATATATATGGTTAAGACTGTACGTAAGTTGCAATTTATCAAATGAAATTACTGTTTTAATTATGTAAACTTAACTAATTAATTGCGTCGTTCCTAAATTAAGTCGATATTTTGTTATTTTCGCTTTATTATTGTACATTTCTTACATATTATACGAGTAAGGTATGTAAATGCTTTTGTAAATATACTATTAACTGTATTGCTCAAATTGCATATTTTATGAAATCGTTTATTGCGCACTTTTTGCTATTTTATGAATATATAAATTATTTAACTATATACTTACCAGAAAATGAGAGAATCTTCCTTTCTTAGTTGTTACAATGTTCACGTATATATAATTAATTATGTAAATATATTTAAATTGTAAGACGAAAATATATAAATTAAAAAAACTGTATACCAAGTGCACAATTAATATTTATATACATATTACATATTGTTATAGACACTATTATATAATTACGTACTTATTTGATAGCTTATAAATTGCCGCACCGATAGAGTAGTTCGACAGCAATATTTTACAAATAATTATGTAGTAAACAAAAATGTAGAATATCATATGGCATGCCTCTAATTTCTGCTTTTAAGTATATGCAATGCATATACGTATACGTCATTTGAACATTATAAATTTCAACTTTTTGGTGCCTTTAAAATCATGTTTTTATTCTCCTTTTTTATTGTACCTTATTAAGCCATATTTTTTTAATTCTTAGCAATCTATTATTGTATAAATATTGTAGAAGTAGGTTATCACTTAGAAACTAGGTGAAAATTAGACAAACAGTTCCAGCAATAATTTTGTGATTTGACTGTTCAAAGACTGAAGTTTTAATCTGTGTCCACTAAAATTTCTGTGTATAGTCGGTGTCATAGTAGTTCGTTGTGTACGCACTGTATATTATGCTTATGTGAAATTAATGTGTGCTATTTTTTCCTCATATTTTTAATTGATTTTCATATTTAGCCATTTACGTCTTTGAATTCGTAGAATACTCTAACTTATTTTTCATTCTTTTTAGGCCATATTTATTAAATAAGAGTATGTCAGTTATCATGACGAGTTTATAATATAAATTTTGAAAATATTATTTGTTATGAATTGTATTTTTCATGCCTCTTTTATGGAGGTTGTATGCAACCAAACTTTATGTATATTTTTGCCTTTAGAATTCTCATTATTCCCTAAGAGCCACTGAATATACCTCGGTGTATTTTACACGTTTGCATTTGCTATTGTCTACCATTTAGAAGGCGTCTATGTAAAATAGTGTAACTTTAAAATTAACGTTAAATAATGGCCTGTTCGTTGAGACTGATTTTCTAACTTTTAACTCTTTAGTGTTACTTCGCTTCTCGCTGGTTTGACGTGATGACTGTTATTTATATTTATTTGTTCATTTTCGCGACACGATATTTCTGTGCCTTCTAATCTATGGAAGTCTGGAGCTGTTTTTCTCGAATGTGTCGGTTATGTGAACTGATTTTTATTTTGTATAATATTGTGTATATTTTTCATGTCTGTTTTATTCTTATTTTCACAATATTGGTATCATATAATGAGCATTTAAAATAGAATATCTGTATAATAAATTGTAGTAAAATAGAACTCTGGACGAAACTGTTCTTAAGGAAAAGTATTGCAAATCCAAGAAAATTTTTAAAGTGTAATAATATTTTTTCATAACGATAGACGAATATTAATCATTCGTTTATAAAATAACAACATTATAAAATTTTATAATTGTTTTCTTCAAGCGTTGTAAACAAAATTTACTTTAATTCTGTCACATGGTTACATTTTTTCTATACATTACAGGTTTTATCGGGTGACCAGAATAATTAATCTAAAATTAATTGACAATGTGACCTATGATAGCAAGAGGCTTAACCTAGAGGAAAACAACGTATAAAAATCATTCGTAAAATGATAATATACTCGCCTACATTAAGAAATTTTAGTTAGTTGTTTTTATGTAATTCGCTTATGATAAGAATATTTATTTGTGTGAAGTTAGCCATAAGACCGAACCCTGAAGGTAGAACCAATGCACTTAATATTTTATAGCACGCGTAATGATTAAATGATTTTTTAAGTTGATATTCACTATATATAATTAATGTAAAGTACTGTACTGTATATGTAATTTTTAACCGATTTTTATATAAAAATAAATTCCGGGCCTAAAAATATTTATAGCGAGTGTTTTATTACCTATAGGAATAATACCGCTCAGTAAATCATAGGTAATGTAATTGTTAAATTATATTGTAAACAGACTGTTACATAACACTTGCTATAAATATTTTTTTAACTTATACTTGTGTTCTTCTCAGCCGATGAAATAGTGAAGCCTCTTGCGCGAACAAGTGGTTAGGAAATAGGAATAGGAATTTAGTCAATCTAATACAGTGTTTCCCAACGTGGGGCCCACGACCTACAGAGAGGAAATTTGATAGTTAAGGGATGCAATTTAAAAATGGACTCGACACGATTTTAACCCTTTCGCTTTAGATTGTTCAAATGCAATGCTTAGATATCGGTGACAAATTTAACAAAAAAGGCAAATTCTTAAAAAAATGCCGTAAATAATTATTGGGTATAATTTCGTTTGACGTTACCAAAGTATCAACTAGGTAATTAGAGCCGTCAAGTAAGTTTTTCATCAATTGCTTTGATATTTTAGTTCCGATGTTTTGATAACAAGTTCATAGTGATTTCTTCATAAAACTTATCATTTATATTTCCTAAGGGTACAAAACAATTTTAAAAAGTTTCAATTAGTTAAAAATTGTGTATGGAGGGAGCATTTTTAGTAAATTTTAGAAAAGGTGGTGCATGGCCTAAAAAAGCTTGGGAAACACTGATCTAATATTTCAGTTTTCATGTGGTTTCAAAATGAGAAATCTTAGTTATTTCAAGCTGTGAATAAAAGTCAAAACCTATTAACCGTGATGCTCAAAGTTTGTTTTTTCCACGTTTGATCCAAGTTGTCATGGGCTTTGAATATTATAGACAACAAAAGCACATTGTTGTCGTGATACTCGAAAGTAAATATAACCGATATTCATCACCATATTATTTTCTTACTTTACATAATACTTTTTTCTTTTACAATATATAATCTAGTTTAAAATAGAATTTATACTGTACTCAAGTACTTGTACTTGTAACTGTAACATCTACTTGTAACTGTACTAAAGTCTCCAGTGTGAGCAGTTATTTAAAGAAGCTTCACATTGGATAACTTATAAAAAAAACGTAGGTCGATAAGTTGTTATATTATAATTAAATTCATTTTATTGCACCTTTATTACAAACTGATTTTTTTTAATTTGATTTGTATCCGACTGCAGATCCATATTTGTCGTACTAATACATAACTTATTTTAGAATAACATCTTTCTTTGTTAGTTACGTTATGTGATACCATGATTCTAGAAAAAATTAAACAATAAAACCATTGTTGGAAAGTTTTACTACATAATGTCGAGTTGATTTACTATGAGTGTTAAGTAAATTTTTATGCATACGTCAGTTTCTTATTGATATAACTGTTAAATGTATTTTACGAAATTAATAATGCAAAATAAATGTATCCCAATGTAAATCATACTTCTTAACAATAGTTATCAAAATATATGTTCACGCATACATGTTTGGGCATCCATTTTATGAGTCCCAAACCGACTTTGAAATAAACCCTATAATAGTGTAGTCCAGTGAAGTTGTAAATGCCTTGCAAGGCCAATAGCGTAGTCAGTTCGAAAAAAATACCTTTAATAGAAAAGCGTCATTTGAAAATGACAAAGTTTGTTTGATACGGGCTATAGAAAAGAAAATGATACACGCTCTATATAACAAGAATATTCTGTTGGTAAGAAGAATGTACACTGTATATTTGTGTAGTCACATTTCAAAATTAGCTAAATCTAATTTTAGCCGTTCATACATTTTACGTTATTTTTTAAAATCTTCAAATTTTCTACATTGAAAATATGAAGAATATAAAAACCTTATGACTGGCAAAATTTGAACTTCGTTCTCGGTGTATAAAAACTGGAAAATTAAAAAAGATAACATATTATCTATTAAAATTGGATTTAGGTCATTTTGGAATTTAAAGAGTCATTTCTGCGATGACAAAAAAAAAACATTTAGCAGTCGGATCACGTGAAATGATTATTTTGTATTATTTTTACGTATTCGTACTACGTTTGAATGGTGTTTACGCAAGCATGACGATTATTATTATTAAGTGATGTAAATATGTTTTACACTATACGCAGTAAGTTAAAGTGTATGTATATTCATTGTACGTCTTATTCACAATGTAAAATATTATTATAAAAATACATTTTGCTTGTTTTCCCAATTGTTTTATTTTTCAACCCGGCTTTCCAGGAGTTTCGGTTATGAATGTTATGTTAAAAAATTTCAATTTTGACGGATACTTTTAGACTTAAATAAATGTATCGAGAGATGGCGTTGAGGTCATTACTTGTATTCTTTTTTCGGTTTGGTTTTTTTTCGCGGGGGAATCCTCTTGAGTTCAGCACCTAGCCGGGCAACACAGGTGGGAATGCCAGATTTCTACTAACCCCCTTGGTGTTCTTCTTGCACCATTTAAGAACTAAGTATTACTAAGTAATCCTAGACTGACGGCTTTTATGTAAAGGTGTAAGGGAAAAACTGGCTAAGTCACATATACAAAACTTTACAGGAGAGACAAATTTTGAAAGCATTTTATGGTGGACTTAAGTACATTAGAATTAATGATTTTAAAAGGATATTTAGTATGTTATATGTGTTTGAAATTGTTTTCTGTATAACTAATGCCTAATAATAAACGACGTGGTAAATGCACGGACGTCTCTAGTTAATTACTATTAATTTCATTACTATGATCATCCATAAATCCAACATTACTTGAACGTATAACAATGGAATATAAATATGCCATCACTGGACAAAGAGAGGAGTATTTATTATAAAGCCAGCATAGGAAGATAAAATAAGAACTTTCTCAAGACGGCTAAGTTTCATCAGGAAGTTTTCCTTCACCGTTAGATAATTATGTTACTATTTTTTTTAATAGAATATTCTTATTTCAGTAAGTTATTAGTACGTCTATAGGTTCAACCTTGTTAACGTCGGACCCGCATTTGCACTGCTCTTCAATACTCAAGGACATAACCTAAATTAATTACCAAATTTCTTGAAGATATTGCCAAAATACAAATAGAAACATCTCAAAAAACTAATTTATATATGAGATTCCCATCCAGACAATTTTTTGTACCATTAATTCTTAGAATAAGACAAAAGTCTCCCGGGATCAGATACAATGTGAACAGAGCCAACTGAACATATCGTCACGGTTGATAACTATGTCATACAATAAATTAAACAGGAAATTAATAAAACTTCTATTATCTTACGTACCATTTATTTACACTACATGACACTTTAATTTAAAATAAAATTGTACATTAAAAAAATATTATACTTAATTCCATAAATCACAGTGCAATTTTTTCTTATATTAAAAATACCATAATACGTTCATTTTACAATTAACGGATTTTAAAAGTAGAATATCCATACATATAACAACCAATTTTAAACTTATACTATACAAATATAAATCAATCGATGCAAACTTATTTAATAATATCGATAATTTTATATTATTAAAGGCCGATCGCTTTTTACAAAGCGTAGCGGCTTTTTGAACTGAGATGTAAAGTGTAGCGACTTTTTCAAAGGACATGTAGCGGCTTTTGAAAGGTAAATATAATGCAGCTTTTTAATCGGATATATATATATATATATATATATTCCTATTTATATCTATGCTTTGGCATAGCGGTTATTTTTGAACAGAGATATAATGTGTAGCGACTTTTTGAGCTAAGATATAAAGGATAGCGCCTTTTCGACCTGATGCCTTTTTGGTAGAAAACCAAAAGTCTCTTGTATGAAAGTCGAAGGGACTTACGTACAAATATAAAAAGAAAATGAAAGGAGTGCAAGTTGCCTATAGAAAATAAGCTCCGTGATTTCGCTCTCTGCAACCACATTATGAATAATGAAGAGCCTGTTGTCGACTAACAACGAGTCTAAAGAGGCGATATAGACTTAATAAAACTTTAAACGCTAGAAAATTAGTTAAAAAACCTCTAAGTATATACTATCGAACATTAGTTTTTTATTTATTTAAATTAATGCTGAAATATTTTCTTCTTTATTTGATTATTACAACCGTTGTCTATTACATTGTAATTATTTTTGAAACTTTAAATCCACCATATTTACTATCTGCTATGAAATTATGTTAACCGCGTTATAAAATATCTGTGTACGTCTACAGTCTACAATACTGAATACAGTTCTTACCATTCCCAGAAAAATAAATATAACTAAATAATATAACAGACAGATAATATACGAAGAAAAAACTCTGTACCCCCTTATCGTGGTCTAATTTCGACCACTTGATTACTACTACTTTATATAATTCCATTCCCTGATATAAGTACTCTCTCTCAAGCATTTCAAGACTATATAATATTTCATTTAAAAAATTCATACATTGCCTTTTTAAGTGAAACTTCTTTTAGAACGGTGTGAACTGGATCTTATGCAACGAAAATATATGTAACGTAAAAAGAGATAGCTATAAATGTATATACAGCTTGACTGGTTAGTCAGCAGCAATATATTTACAGGACAACCCTTAGTCGATTCTCGTAATAAATCAATTTAAAAAATAGCTACTTAATATTTGAACTAATTATCTAGAGAAAAATAAAACTGATATACACTGAACATCAGATGATTTACGCAAAACGAACTGATGTAATAATAAGGAAAACAATGAATCACACCATGTCGCGCGGTACCGCCCGCGTCCCCCACCTCGACCCGCGCTCCGCTTCCCTTTGTTCGACCGTGTAACGTTCGGGTGATAAGCATTTGCCTAGATGTCATTTTTTACGTTTAAAAGTATTGCCCCAGACTTTTAAAAGTTTTAGAACAAATTTCAACTAAGGTTCTCTTTGTTGTTTATCAGTATATGTTTTTATATTATTATTTTATATGTTAATTGTGACTATGAACTACCAAAGGATTGAAGGGTTTTAAACTTTCAAAGTCACGTGATGTACAGAAAAAAAAAGAGAAACGTTGAAATCTATAGCATGTTATTTTCTGTTGGATCGTAATGACACGCGTACTTACAAAAATATTCTGTGTTGTATATTATTAATATTGTTAATATATATCACAACATAATGTCCAAACCCAATATTTACCACATCTGTAGTCTATGCATCTCATTCTCTTAAAAATTAATCAAAATACGAATATTTATTTCTACCGCGAGTGAACTTCATACATTTTTTTTTATTCATTCTATCACGTCAAAGTGAGAATACTACTAGATATAGGGGGAAAAATATACAATAAGTGAGATTCATGGAATTAAGTCAAGCTTCTAGACATTTTTTTAAAAGTTGGACTGCAAAGCGACTGCATCGTACCTAAAGATAAACATAGTGCAATCCAAAAAACAACAACGACCACGTGACAGCATTGTCACTGTGACCGGATTAAGGAAAATGAAATTTGGTGAAGTATGAAAGAATACCAAACATTTAAGACTTTTACAGCTACCAATTTATTACAACACTTGATGGGTAGATGGCGTTAGAATAAATTCGTTCGTGATAAATGAATTTTAATTTACGTTCAACTTTTGAATATGCGAAGGCTAATCACAAAAAGCTACAAACCAAAAGTCATTATGAAAAATTTGAAAACTAATTTAAATAGCATGGAAAAAAAAATATGCATAGTCGACAAATTAGTACGAAAAATGAGGGATAAATGGCGCTAAAACAAGTCCAATTGTATTATCTTTTCAGCTATGAGATTTAATATAGCATCACAAAAAAAAATCAAATAGTATATATGACAATGTAATACTAAGAATGACGGATAGATGCCGTTTAAAACAAATGCAATAGTCGATGACTTAGTGAATACCATGATTGAGAAATAGATGAGGGCACTCAAATATTACGCAAGTACTGATGGGGAGTGGAAGTACTTACTTTTGATGACGTAGGGTGGGTGGCGATTACGTCAACAATAATTAATTATTTAACCACAACAGATGTTACATAAATGTTTACGTTAGAAGGATAATAGCATTGCTTACTTTTGCTGACGCGGGGTGGGGGGGTGGTGGTTGTATCAAACACTACAAAAAATCTGCTTAAGTAACACTTGAATGGCCCCTGGAGTTAAGACATTCAATTCTTTTTGAATTTAAAACATACCGTCGTGTATACCGATCGGGACGAGGACAGCGAGGAATATGGCGAAGTTCCTGAGCACCAGCTTCCAATCCTCTGGCACCGCATGCGGAGCGACCACACACGTAAGTTTATGTATCTCATGAGCCGCACACACAAATATATATGACGTCATCATCAGGTTGAGGACCGGAGCACCCGGGATCAGCACCAACACCCCATGAGTGTCAGCAGCCAGCCATATGTGGGAATGACTCGCGAACAACTCCAATGTAATCGTACCGAACCATGCAAACATGGTCGAGTGCCTCATCCGGAGTAGTCCGGAGACGTTCCTCAAGATTATATAGCTGAGGATGGGGAGGAAGGTGACGTAACTGTGTATCTCGTTGCAGTCGAACACGTTGGAGCAGAGGGCTGTGAACGTGACGTAGGTGCCGAGGCCGATGAGGGCGAGGAGAGCTGCTGTGAGGGAGAGACCTGGGGTGAAGAGATTGGAGTGGCTGGTGTCGTCGATGATGTGGTAGCGCTGACTGAGGAGATATGCGACAGCGAATATTATACCGTACGCCATTGAATACCTACAAAACGAGACACCATTTGACTTTTAGATCTTCACTATTACCCACGTATAAAAAAAAATCGCACAGCAAAAATAGATATGTGTTTTTACATCTATACTAATATTATAAAGAGGTAAAGTTTGTGAGTTTGTGACGTTGTAGGGGTAATCTCAAAAATTACTGGTCCGATTTGAAAAATTCTTTCATTGTTATATACCTCATTTATCGAGAAAGGTTTATAGGCTAAAACATTTATCATCACGCATAAAACCAATAGGAACAGAGTACCAATGAAGAATGTTTCAAAATCGTTTTTTTTTTTTCCTCTTTAGAACTTCCGCTGCATTTTAACGTTACCCTAAAGTAACTATTACTACGCGGACGAAGTCGCGGGTAGGTGCTAGTTTCAAATAAAGCCAATTCCAGTTACAACTGTTGCTAATATTTTACGTTATTTTGTACATTTAAAATATCAACATAATAAAAAAAAACTAAAAATCTTATGAATAACAAAATTTGAGCTTCGTTCTCGATGTATAAAAACTGAAAAACTTAAAAAAACATGTTATATGAATTATTAAAATAGGAGGCTCATCTTGAAATTTACAGCTTATTGATGCCTATTTCAGAAACCTTTCTATACAAGACATACTCTATAACTTCAACACGCTTTGTGTCAAGCCATTTTTGCCTGAAATATCCTTCAGTGATGAGGTCTGGGATAAGAAATACACTAGGATTCATGTTTCTCGATCACATCTGCTGAAAAACATCTAGAGATGTGTTAGAGACGACCAAGAAAGCCACCAATAAGCCACCAAAAACAGGGTAATTGAAAACTCACCGATCCTGTTTCCACTGCAGCCACCATTGGTGTATATCGTCATCGGAGTTGACGAATAAAGCTTTCCAAGGCCTAGTGACGAATATCTTCTGGAAGAAGACCTCGCTCATGTAAAGCACCGTCACTATTGAGAACAGCCCGAGCACTTTCACAGCGATGTACAGGTACTGATAGGGTTTTGACTCCACCGTATGAGTTGCTGACGGGCTGATGTGTGGCGGTAATGCGAATATCGCGAACATCTGCCATCGATATATATATTTTTTAATCATATAGAAGGCAAACGATCAGGCGTGTCACCTGTTGTTAAGCGATCATCGCCGTGCATAGACACTAGCAACCCCAAAGGAGTCGCAAGTGCGTTACCATTCTGTATTTCTGGCAGGGATTAGAGGAGAGTGGAAGGGAGAGAGGAGGGGAGCGGAGACGGGGTCTCCGGCGCTCTCACTGACCGAACGAAATGAAACAATGCAAGCACTGTTACTTCACGTCGGTTTTCTGTGAGAGGGTGGTACTATCCCGGGCGAGCCGACTCACTCATGTTGAAACCAATAATAGCTTCAGCGTAGCTCTACCACCCACAAACATCGATTCTGTATCGATTACCAGTAAAACTAATTATATTATTCGATATCACAGCATCGACATTTAATCGATAATCAACGTAAATACAGATAATTTTATCGATATACACCACAGATTTTTTTTGGCGATAACCACAATTCTTATATTGTGTTTACATTATATCTTTATTATTATTTTTATTTCTTTTTTTTATCTAATTGTTTTTTTCATCTAAATGGAAGGAGAGTGAAGTAGGAGAAATAGAGACATAAATAAACACTTTCACTTATCGATGGTATGGAAAAAAAACTATTTCCTAAATATATTTATTGATAACAGTAAAGCTCGTCAATAGATACCAAATTAAAATAAAAAAGAAAATCAATTGACAAATGGAGAAGCACAAAACAAACTGAACTGTTCTATCTCAGTTTATTATTTCACATTTCCCATGTGTCCCATAAGGATTCATAATTAGATTAAATTTTAATTTAATTTAATGATAACAAAAAATCGTCAATTGACACAAAATTAAGAAAAAATTAAAACCAGTTGAGAAATTTTCATGTCTCTCACAAGGGCTCATATACTTATAGTACGTGGGCAACCGAGCTTAGCTCGGTTCTTTAAAAACATTTTTGAATTAAAATAAACTGTTAGGTTTGCCTTATAAAATTAAAATTGTTTTACAAAAAAAAAATATTAAAAAATATATCTCTTCTGCTGTCACTAGGATTCGAACTGGGGTTATAGGGATTTTTGAGGCAACCGGATATCATCTGAGCTATTTTTGTTTTGACAGCGCCGGCCTGTATTTTTATTGCTTAAAAACTCAGATAAAAAAAGTTTTCTATGAATGAAATCTTGCTAGATCGATTTATCGTCCCTGAAACTACCTACATACTAAGTTTAGGAAATAGATGACGCCGTTTCGGAGATCCTTAATATATATACAAGTATAAAATTATACAAGAATTGCTCGTTTAAAGGTATTAGATTCTAAGATCAAATTTTCAATAAAAATCATCGAGACTCACCAAAGTGTACCAGAAGGAGACCAGCGGTATAAAACTGTAGAACTGATAGGGCCTGTTCATCGTCAGGCAGAGCACAACCGTCAGGAAGTTCATCTTGAATATGACCCTGAAGTAGCGGACGAGGCCGGTGTCTCCAGTCTTCCAGGTGTAGTAGAAGTGCCCGTAGCCGGTGAGGAACAGGTAAGCGGAGACGAGGGCACGAACTAGCATGTATATGGGGACCACTTTACTGGCACCGGTCACTTGGTAGACCAGTATCACGAGCTGCATCCAACCCTTCCACTCATCTGTCTGCTCACGATGGAGGACTCTGGGCATGGTGTTTGAGAAATAATTGATTAAAAATATTGGTACATGATTAACCAAGAATTGTACATGTAAGTGAATTGTTGCTTAGTAGTCCGATGAAGCTGTTAACACCTTGCTAGGTCAATAGCGTAGTCAGTTCGAGAAAAAAAAACTGACTTGTTGCTATTGGAAAACATGGACGGAAACTACGGACAAATGTTCAAATTAGGTGTTGTAGCTAATCAAAAGATAATTAGGTGAAAATTAACTAAAACACTAAAACAGAAACTTTGATAAAAAAATAGTAATTAATAAATATGGAAATATATGTATATCACACATATTATATTACTAGCTGTTACCCGCGGCTTCGCACGCGTTTTAAATAGATTCAAAATTGTGATAACACATCTACTGTAAATTACAATAATACTCTTTCAAAAGCATTCGTAAGTGTCACATGCACATCATCAACTGTAACAGGTAACGTGTACATTATATATGTGAATACTAATAGTGTATCGAATGGGATGGGATTTATCATAAGCCACATAACTGGAACTTTAAACTGCTATATATCACCCTCAGTGCTCACTTACACTATATAAGTAATGAAAACATTAAGTTAAATATTATCAAACAATATGTGTTAAATCTTTTATTATATAGATATAATATGTCCGTAGTGTCGATATAATTAAGTTATTATTATACCTTGCTATAATTTAAATCACATATAAACATATGACTTAATTATATTTATTCTTGGAGTCTAATACAGCGCACGTCACACGCGCAAGTTTTTTTTTTTTTATATCAAAGGAGGCAAACGAACTGGTGGGTCACGTGATGTTAAGTGAACACCACCGTCCATAGATACTAGCGACATCAGGGACGTCGCACGTGCGTTGCCAGCCTGTATATGGGAGAAGGGGGAGGGGAAGGAAAGGGAAAGAAGGAAAGAGGAAGGGACGTGGGCCTCCGGCTCTCTCACTGACCAAACGAAACACAACAATGCAATCACTGTTATTTAACGTCGGTTATCTGTGAGAGGGGTGATACTACCCCGGAGGAGCCGACCCATTCATGCTGAAACCAAAGATAACTTCAGCGGGGCTCTACCACCTACAAAAGTTTAAAGTGGACAACATATTTTTGATTAATTTCACACGGAATAATGCATGGATAACAGTTCATCACTAAATAGTGTAAAACATATCTCTATGTCTGTTCGCGATAGGATCAAAAACTACAGAACGCATCTTCATGTCGTATTCACTAATATATAAAATGATTCTTGGGCACGGTTTAGGTATAGTTTGTCTTATTATCAGGGCGAGCAATGTGTGCTGAACCCGCTAGCTTAAAATAAAATAGATAATTAGTTACTTATTTGCCCGTAAAATTCCCGTTCAAATATTACTTGTGGTGAAGCTTTTTTTTTTTCGAAATGACTACGCTATTGACCCAGCAAGATCTTAACAGCTTCACCGGACTACTAAGGCGAGCGCTTAAGGCACTCAGCCGATTTTATTTTGGCAACCAGCTTTTAAGGGTGCACGGCACACCTCGGCTTGGCTGTTGCCTGTTACATGCAAAATCGCGACCTATGTTAGCTAACCTAGCTAACTATTCATATATGTATGAGTTGTTGAAACGTATATGTGTACCAAGCATACACGCCTCAACAACTCCTCCATATATTTATTATCGGAAAATTGAGAGTTTTTCAGTTCGATAAGGGAAAAAAAAGTAAACCCTTCCACTTTCATGTGTAAGCGTGTAGGCGTGCACGTGTGTGGGGGTGATCGTGTAGTGTTGTAGCGGTGATGTATATTTGTGTGTCACCGTATCGCGCAAGCAACGCACTCAAGGGCTCCCTTCCGAGGGATCGAACCTAGGCTTGAGCCACTGCCGTGGGAGGCCTAATCGGGTAAATCCGGTGAAGCTGTTAAGACCTTGCTAGACCAATAGCGTAGTCATTTCTAAGAAAAAAAAACTGTTCAAGTATGTCCAGCCGTTTCGGAGATTACCCGAAACAAATAAGAAAACAGACATATCGACAGGATTTGAAAAGAAATTGTTGATATTTGTAGCATCACAGATATATTTATTCACCAAAAAGTATTTATTTTAATATAAAATACACTTACTTCACTTTTATAATACGTAATATATCACAAATCAAAAATTGGGAACAAAACTAACGTAGAATAAAGTTTTTGATGAGTTTTTGGCGGGATTTTTTCTGTCATGTAGTGGATTTTATATTTTATTCATAATCTTGTGTTATTTGTCTCTATGTTGTGTTAAATTGGTGACGTTTTATGTAATATGATTCATTTATTGTGCATAAGTGAAATGAATGAAAACTAATAACACGGAGCATGAATTCTGTGGTCTTGAAAATTAAGAAGATAAAAATTTATGAAATATTATATAGAAGATATGGCGCTTATGGCTTCACATTAACTTGGACATAGAAGAAAACTACCTATATTAGCAACTTCAAAATTGGCAGTATGGGTCAATTCCTTCGACTGTCTTATTGGACGAATATTATTACTACTAAAGTTTTTGAATAGCAAAACAAAATAAACTTTAGAAATGTTTGCGATATAAACGTAACACGTATAATTAAAAATTGTAAACAATACTAACGTAGAATAAACTTTTTAAATAGGAACACAAAATAAACCATGAAAATATTTGCGATAGAATATTATCGCGTTACCATGGCAACGCATATAATACTGACATTAACACGCAGCGGAAACTTCCAAAATAGCCCGATTTTAAGACATTCTTCATCAGTGCTCAGCTCCTATTGGTTTTAACGTGATGATATGTAGCCTAAAGCCTTCCTCGATAAATGAGCTATCTAACACTAAAAGAAACAAATCGGACCGGTAGTTCTTGAGATTAGCGCGTTGACCAAACAAACTCTTCAGCTTTATAATATTAGTATAGATATGCACATATATATAAATGATCGTTACTTTAATATGATTTAATGATCATTAAATATTTGTATCATTCTAGTAGCATAAGTGATAAATCACGGTCAGTTACATTTCACATATTGTGATAAGTAATATATAAACTGGAAGATTAGTAAAAACAAATGAAAAATTATAAGTATCAAAATAAGGTTAAATTTCGTTTAAACATGATTTTACTTTTATTTGGTAATTGTCAATGTAATATTATTGTTTATCTTTTTGTCATTTACCACTGTGACACCTAACAAAGAAATTCTGCACATTCTAATATAGTTTATATGCATACATAAAGTTTATTTATATATTCGAAAATTCAAGAACATGTAACCTGTAGTTTCAATGATTTCACGTGATACATGATTTATTTGATCACTTGTTATATAACCGGTGATATATGACACGTTCTACAGCTCCTAATATAACTTACCTACTGGATCTCGAATCGTCGGTAAAGAACAATCCGAGGGCAAACACGTAACCGACGGGCAACCAGAAGCTCCACTCGGAGTAATACTTATTCTCCTTCATGAAGAAATTGGTTCTATCACAAAGGTAGAAGTACGACATGATCATGCCGAGCTTCGCGAGCGCCACCAGAGGGGAGGGGTTGGCTGGTGGAAGAGCCTTCTGGTTGAGGAGTGCGTAGCCCCCCACTCGCTGCTGGATGGTTTGGGACCATCGCCAGATCCAACGCACGGCGGCAACTACTGCACTACAAACAATTACACTTCTATTACAGTATACTTGAGTCAGTACATTCTAGACTAAGCAAAATCCAATTTGTAACTCTAAATATTAGGTCTTTACCTATGAAATTGCCGTTTTATATGAAAAAATTTAAACGATGTTTTTTTTTATTTATTTTTTATTTGTATTAATCGAAGTAATCACCCATGCAATCAATGCATTTTTGCCAACGCAGTGGCAGTTTATTGATGCCCTTCTTAAAGAAATCAGCTGGACGGGAGGCAACAAATTCTTCAAAGGCATTTTGTACTGCCTCTCGAGTATTGAATTTTTTTCCCGCCGAGGAGTTATCCAAATTCTGGCAAAGTAGTAGTCTGTAGGCGCAAGGTCTAGTGAGTAGGGCGGATGACGGAGAACTTCCAACCCCAGTTCATGCAACTTGAAGACCGTCTGCTGTGCAGTATGAGGTCGCGCGTTGTCGTACAGGAGCAGCGGAGACGAGCGATTGACCAATGCTGGTTGGAGATGTACCAGCTTCTCCATCATTATGTTCAGTTCTTCACAGTACACATCTGCAGTAATGCTCACCCCGTTTCGGAAGAAACTGTGATGAAATACACCGGCGCTAGACCACCAAACAGTGACCATCACTTTTCTAGGGGTAAGTTTTCATTTAGGACATTGTTTAGGTGCTGAACCAGGATCCAACCAACTTGCTGAGCTCTTGCGGTTATCAAACAGAATACATTTTTCATCGCAGGTAACAATACTGTTCAGAATTCCTTCATTTGTGTGTCTGTTGAGCAGTACAAGGCACGTCTCGACGCTTATTTCGCGCTGGCGATCATTGAGTTCTTGGGGCACTCATTTGTCAAGGTTTTTTTACCTTACCAATTCGACGCAAGTGAACCAATATTGTTTCGACGCTAACGTCGAAAGCTGCTGCTAATTCAGCCGTAGATTGTATATCATCAGCTTCTACAATCGCCTTTAATTGGTCATTCGACCAAAGTCTTCTGACGACCGCGAGGTTCATTTTTCAGGTCGAAATTCCCAGAACGGAAACGAGCAAACCAATAACAGGTGGTGCGTTGGTTTGTAGTGTTAACTCCGTAAACGTCGTTGATGTTGCGTGCCGCTTGTGCCGCGTTGCTGCCACAACGGTACGCATATTCCATAATTACTCGAATTTTTAACGTATCCATGATGACCAAAAAGTATTGAAATGCGATGAAAATCTAGCACTAATCAATAAACAAACGACTACTTTTGGAAAAAGGATTCCATGTTTTTAAAATAAAATTAATTTGAAATTAGAATTCTTAGCCAAACAAAAATTATGTTGATTTGAAATGGCCAGTACTGCAGAACGGCAATTTCATAGGTAAAGACCTATTATTAAGCAATTACTCAAATCAATGCACATTGTCTTTGTTAGAAAAAAATCTATAAATTTATAATATTGCAGAGATAACGCGAAACGTATTGCGATATTCAAGTACCCGTTTTTAACCACCTTCACTTTGCCTTTTCAAAAAGATGTTTACTTTTACGAAACACCATTTATTAATTTACTTTGTATAAGAGACAGTTTTTTTAAATAAAAGCTTACAGAAAAGAGACGCGGTTTTAGAAGGCAAGAATAAAAGAAAAAGAAAGTACGGCTAGTCGTTCGTTACAAAAAAAAATAGTTCGAGAGAGCACGATTAATTCTAAATGTTTACATAGAAATAGTTCTACTAAAAGGAAGATTTAAAGAAGCTCTTTGAATAAACTTCACTTTGTATTGTTTAAATTAACCAATACGCCTATTTTACCAAACTAATTTTAACTATTATACTAATTTTGCTAATAATGTCAATTTTACCAATTATGCTTACTTTACCAATTATGCTAATTTTACTAATAATGTCGATTTTACCAACTATGCTAACTTTACCAATTATGCTAATTTTGTTAATAATGTCAATTTTATCAATGATGCTAATTTTGAAAATAATAATTAATTTACCAATAATCTTCAGTCAAGACTGTCGAAATAAAGCAGAAGAAATACACAGCGTGAACTCACCAAAGCAAGAATAGCGCAAAAGTGAGCAGCTGTAGCTGTGTGTGCGTTTCGGGCTGCGCACAACACGACCCGTCGTTAAAATTCATATGGTCATTGCAGAACATGTTCAGTAGTATCTGAGCGCAGAGCCTCTTCGAAGCACCCCCCGAGCCCCACACCCTACATGCGCTGTGGTGCACGATCTAGATTCATATTAATGTTATAAATGTGACGTTGAATATGTTTGTCTGTATGTTTATTACTGATTTTTATGGATTACAGTTTCAGTAGGTAACCTCTGAGCTGAATTCAACTTGCACGTTAAACTAAATCTTTAGGCCACATGTATCACCGGAGGTACACATTAAACTAAATCTTTACACCATGTGTACCACGTAAATTAGTACTTATTGAAAATGAAGGAATTCTTATGTTATGTTATGTATAATGTTGTAAATAAATAAAAAGCCCATTTATTCCAAAACCATATCTACATTACTTACAATAAACTAGTTATTAAAAATTAATATTATTAAGTCAATTTATTTTGTAGGTTATTTTAAGTATTTTGTTTTGGCCTCCTCCTCCAGCTCCTGCCATACATCTCTGTTTAGCTCTGTGTTGGGCCAATTTGTCTGTTGATGTTGTAGTGTAGTGTTATATGATAATAAGTGTTGTAGTCCGGTGAAATTGTGAAGGCACATCAGGCCAATAGTGTAGATATATATATATATATATATGCCTTTGAAACTTAAGGGGAAGGTTTTAAAACTATGATAAGACCGGTCATGTTGTATGCATCTGAGTGCTGGGCTACGAAAGAGACGGATGAGAGAAAATTACATGCGGCAGAGATGCGAATGTTAAGGTGGATGTGTGGTGTAACTAGAATGGATAAGATTAAGAATGAGTATATTAGAGGCAGTTTGTAAATAGCACCAGTGACAGAGAAGTTGCGGAGTAATCGGTTAGCATGGTATGGGCATGTCATGAGTAGAGATGAAAACCATGTGACTAGAAAAGTGTTGAGTATGATAGTGGACGGATATACGAGTAGAGGAAGACCGAAAAAGGTATGAATGGATTGTGTGAAAAACGATATGTCTGTAAAAGGTGTGAATACTGAGACGACATCTGACAGGAGAGAATGGAAAAAGAAAACATGTTGTGCCGACCCTACTTAAGTGGGATAAGGCTAATGATGATGATGGTGATGATTATACATATTGTCAAAATATCAAATGGTCTGTAGGACGTGTCAGGCAAAAATAGATTGTCAAAGAACATATTAATGAAAAATTTGAGTTGTGCGTGGATTATAACAGATCGTTATTTATATTACAGTTCCTTCTAAGAAAAAAAAAGAGACCACTGACCTCAACAGCAGCACGGTTGTAAGCATCAACGTTCGCATTACTGACACCCTTTTCACTGGAACTGTCCGGGTCCACAGGGGCTATCAGCTTCCATAGGACCTGTGTATTTCTCGCTACCAACGAGTCTATCGGCTGGACCAGACGGGTCAAGTTGCGTTTGTACTCCTCCAAGACGACATCGGTCGTGTTACGGGTTTTCATGAGCTGGTAACCGCTGGACGCAACTATCACAGACGGTGGCTGATCAGCTCGCTGCCTGTGAACATTATTTTCTTAACCTTAAAGCGCTTTTTAAAATGATCCTAGCCTTCGCTGAAGGAAAACATCGCATGTAATGTGAGCCTTATCTAACCCCATTACCTAGTAGCTACCTCAAGTTCAATGTTTGTCCCTAAGCACTCACTGATGTCTTCAGATATCTACACCAGAGAACCAGTTCCTCTCTAGGTTTAGGGTTTTACACCAGTCGTCATTTAACATAAGATTGGGGTCACACATAAAAACCTAAAAAGCATATATATTAGGACGATTCAATATAAAAAAAAAATCTCGGAAACAGGCTCAAAAACGAAACGTATAGATACCAAAATAGGCCTCTGAAAATATGAGCCTGTTATATGAATATAAAATATGTCCGCATCGCACTTTTCTATTCTCCATAAGAATAACACATGAAAAAAAATTGTCTTCTGATTTTTTTAACTAATAAATCATAAATTGCCCTACAATTTCCTTCGAATATTTTTGTAGAGAATTGAGCACTCTAGAAGAAAGTTTTGATATCATTTTTCGAAGAATTAACTCATTAAAAAATAATTCAATTGTCTGACTCTCGGATTACAATCTAGATCCATTCCATTAAGAAAATTTTGATATTTAACAAGATTTTCTAAAGTGAATCGTTGTTATTTCATGAAGTTTAATATGGTTTTAACAAGATACTCAATCAAGACACTTTCACCTGTTCTTTGTTTGCCATACAGCAGGATGATGAATAACAAAAAAAGGTGACTAGAGTGTCTAAAAGTTTTTCGGAACCTCACGACATTTCTCAGATGTAATCCGCATAGGATAGAGACGTACAACTTAGCATACCATGGATTCACTGTGCAGGTGCCGGGTCCATCGCGTGGCAACTAGAGAAGCTCCAAGTAGTTCCCGAGACATGTGACCCGGGTGTAGGTTTAACGGGCCCCTTTCGAATGTACATTAACACTCACCTTAACCACTCATGCTTCCCTCCCAGCCTATCCAAATTTGGTATGAACCTGCTAGTGCAGCTTTAGAAGCTCGTTCTAGTATAGATCTAACTGCAGTTCTAGATAGTCCGAAGTCTCTGAGCAGGCTATAGAGAGATCTTGTTGATATACCTCTCGCTCCCACTTCTACAGCATATAGATTAACTCCATAGCCGTTTTTAGTCAAGTCTCTGACTAAATTGTGATACCTGTCCAGTTTCATCTCGTGGTCTTTAGGAATATTATTTTCCCACGGAACGGTAAGCTCAATAAGTACCACGCGCTTTGTATGTCTGGAATCGAGGAATATGTCCGGTCTGGATGGCGAAACGCACACATCTTCTGGGAATTAGTGCTTTGCGATAATCTCGTACATATCCATTCGATCTCTTGGGCTTGATGGAGAAGAAGTCTGCTATTTTTTTTTTTTGAAACACGACAAAGTGACTGCACTATGCCTGGTAGTAAGCATAGTACAATCCAAAAACATCGGCAACCACCGAGGGACAGATTATCCATCGCCGGTTGCCGCTGTCATGCCGGTCATAATGGCGAAAGTCACCCGGTACTGGATATGCACAGGCTGATCCCGAAATGCGACGAGCAGAAGCGAGTCACTATGACGGGCTTTTTCGCCATATACATGGTGGTTGCGACCCAGTCGGGCTGTATAACCCTACCACCTCGCTATCGCCATTGCCTCGTTCGTTGATCAGCAGGGTGCACCACGTGCAGGTGAGGTTGGCTTGGGTATCTCAAGTCTTAAGATGTTACTCGACACCCCTTACACCCCCTGCTCGACAGCCCTTACACCCCAAGTCAAGCATGTCATCGTTAATGTTAAGACATTTAACGGACTTTGAAATTACCAGGACTCTCTGACTTGAATATAAATCATGGGTGGCAAATCTTAGTAACTTTTATATATGCTCATAAAACACATCAAGGGAAAGAGAAATAACCATAACATTTCTCTCCCTTTATATTGGTAATTCTAAAATATCTCTGTGTGAAACCAACACAATTGAAAAAAAAACGCAATATAACACGCAAATAGAAGAGAAAATAAACTTACCAAGTTCGAAACTGATCGACCATAGTCTTCGAAACATCATCGCTCCATATGAAGGTGACAGACAACTTGAGTTTGGTATCAACATATGTGTAATTGGGCTGGTGAAGATTTATTGTGGAATATGAGGAGTCCATATCGACGCCAGTCTTTAGTAAACCTGCAAAGCGTTAAAAATAAATTCATCTAATACCTTTAAACGAGCAATACTTGTATATTGTTATATATTCAGGATTTCGGGAAGGGCGGAAAAGATTTCCGTGAAGCTTTATATGTGGGTGGTTTCGGGGACGATAAATCGATCTAGCTAGATTTCGTTTATAGAATTTTTTTTTATCAAAGTTAAAAAAAATTAGCTCAGATGTAAATCGGTTGCTTCGAACATCCGTCTAAAACCCAGGTGGAATCAGAGTGACAGCAAAGAATAAATCTTTTTTATTTTCCTTTTTTCGTAAGAAAATACTAATTTTGGGAGACATTCCTAACAGTTTATTTTTATTTAAAAATGTTTTATAAAGAACCAAAGTTTTTTTAAGCTCGGTCATCCAGGTACTAATCACTAATATGTACTGTTATATACGGAATTATGGATTAATGGAATAACTGACTAACTAATAGACATTAACAAAAAATCTCCATGCAGGTTTCTTTTACACTGTAGATGAGTACAAACTGAGGGTTTTTAAAAAACAGTTCAATCACTAGCAGTTTTAAATAATCGTTGCTGATGGAGACTTCCTTATTTTTTTATTCAATCTCTATCTATAAATGTGACAGCATAAAGATATAAATCACAACATATACAACAAAGTCCTCTGGCACTTCTATCTGTTCACAAGAAACTCAAAAATTACTGAACTTATTTATATGCTTTTCACCAGTAGATAAAGTAATTCATGAGGCAGGTTTAGGTATTATCATTGTTTTATAATCAAAGCAGGACACATCCGCTGGGCTTTCTAGTATTTACATATATGTTTTTATTATCATGACAGTTGATATATGTAAGTGTTTTATCATGAGGATATTTGATATACCTACTATCCATTTTAATAGAATTCACCATGGGGTGGCGATAGGATGTATGTATTAATAAATATATAATTTGTCAAAGTTTTTTTTTATTATCAGGACAGGCCAACATCCACCAAGCCCTCTATTACATTATTTATTCTAATAAGCATCACCTCTACTTAATCCTTGGACTATCTTAAAATGGAAACCTTTATACAATATAAATATTAACCTACATATGAACAAATCTAGACCTTATGAGTATGATGTAATTTAAAGCTACACTTTTTTAAATTGGCTAGATATTCAAAGATTATATCATCATTCAAAGAAGAAGCTGGGATATGGGCCTTAAAAAATGAGTCAAGGGGTTAAGATATAAGTAAGGAGATTGTATCTTTGATTACAATTATGTTGTCAGCAAAAACTCACTTATAAAGTGTTCATAAAGCTGCTCCAATTGAGAGTCACCTATAAATGCGAAACTGTTGTACTTTCCCCAGAAGGCAAGGTATCGGAGACATCTTCTTGCATCACTGTGATTAAGAGTAACTGGAGATTAGAAAAATTCAAAACTACAAATTTTATTATTTTTTACTAGAAGGAGAAGTAAATAATTGTTATCTGGTATTTATAAAAGTAAATACTTAATTTTGAACATATATAAAAACAAGTATTTTATATAAATATGTCATCCTAAAAAAAATCCAAACACAACCACAGAGGGTGGCAAGAGGCACCTTAAAAAAAAGAAATATATTATAAGCTGTTGTATGTGGTAGAGCCAAGCTGAAACTGTAACTGGTTTCAGCATGAATGGGTTGGCTAGCCCGGGGTAGTACCACCCTCTTATAGAAAACCGATGTGAAGTAACAGTGCTTGCATTATTGCATTTCGTTCGGTCTTGCGACTTCCCTGGTGTTACTAGTGTCTATGGATGGTGGTGATAACTTAACATCAGGTGCCCCACCTATTCGTTTGCCTCCTTTGATATAAAAAATATATATATATTACAAAATAAAATGTAAAAAGTAAAATTACGTTTTTGAGTATTTATGCATCATACATCCATATGGTTGCCATTCATGGTCACCTTTATATCTTCCTGAAGATAACAGCCACGTGCATGAGTCTGGACCTAGAAGGGAATAAGAAATATTGAACTATAGCTTACTTGGTATATGTCACTAATTATATACATGTAATTTTACTATACTATACACTCTATTCATCGTCATTAAGATCAAGGCACATGGCGGGGCCATGGACCTCATGCCGCAGGAAGGTATGAGCCCAATCACCACTCTAACAGACAATGTATTGGCTATTTCAAACTCCGAGGAATCCCCAGTTCCATGTTATCCCAAATACTGTGTTACTAGAAGAATGTTTCTGAGATTGTGGTTTCTTCACAATGTTTTTCTTCACCGTCAGCTGATAGTGTAAAAACTGAGATTATTTAAAGTACGCAATTTCCAAAGAAAAAAAATTGTTACATATCAGGGTTGAAACTGTGCACATCAAATTGAAATTACACTGGTCAGTGAAACTACTCGACCAACATGACTTATTAATCTAAACAAAGGTCTAAACCAGTGTTTCCCATACTTTTTAGGCCATGTCCCACCTTAACATTTCTAAAATTTTCATGTCCCCATACATAATTTTTCTCCTACAAAAACTGTTTTGTACCCTTAAGAAATATAAATGATATGTTTTAGGAAGAAATTACTATGAAATTGTTATTAAAACATAGAGAATAAATTTCAAAACGTATAATGAAAAACTTACGTGACTTGACCACTCTAATTACCCAGTTGATATTTAATAATGTCAAAAGAAATTATACCTAATAATTATGTACACCATTTTTTTTATTAATCTTTTTTGTTAAATTTGTCACCAATATTTAGCATTGCATTTAAATAAACCAAAGCGAAAGGGTTAATACTCAGACAGTAGGAAAAATATTCTTATAATTTTACACTAAAAAAAATATATTTAATCACTTAGACTATAATTTGCATGCCTATACATGTAAACTTACTGAAAACTATCTCAGATTAGTATTTAAAACCATATTCATTGTAAAAACAGTAATGTGCTGAAATACATAAGCAAAATATGGAACAAAACAGACAGAAAATGAAAGTACATTTACAATATTCATTGATAATTAATTAATTGATAATAAATATCAAAATAATGGAACATATATTTGAAGTGTCTCTACAGCCATCTGTACTAGCCTAACATATTATAAAACAAAGACCTCTGCCACACGTCTGTCTGCTTATTCTCAATAAACTCAAAAACTACTAAACGGATTTTCATACGGCTTTCACCAGTAGATAGAGTTATTCACAAGGACGATTTAGGTATTCACTTTGTCAAGGTTTTTTATTACCCTGGCGGGACAGCGTCCGCCGGTTCCGCTAGTCTATTTATAAAACAGGAGAAAAATCTTACAAAAAATATTACATGGCCATTAAATTGTATAATATTCATAATAAACATTTACAATTAATTCTTTTATAGAATATATAACACTTATTTTTCTTAAAATAACAAAATAAATTATATTTAGCTACTTACCGTACCGTAGATGTAGAATACCATGATATCCTATAAAACCTATAACTAAAAAGAAAGCCAGTAATTTTGCATTTTCCACATTTAGTTGTTCTATAAACCACTCGGCTGTAGATTTTTTGTTATGAGAAACCATGGCTATTATCGAATATTATCACTACTATTTAAATTATATACATCCCCTGGCCAATATTATAATTCTTGTTATATCACTGTTATATTAGAAAAAATTATATATTACAATTACTCAACCACACAGGTTTGTACACATATTATCACACATAATTATTTGTGTACCTGCCTCTGTATACATAACATACTACACCATAGACTAATTTTGACATTTCTCTCCTGACAGAATATCATATGATTTAGTTTGGGGAGTTTTTGGCAGGATTTTAGTCTGTCATGTAGTGAATTTTATATTTTATTTATAAACTTGTGTTACTTAACTCTATATTATGTAAAATTGGTAATGTTTTATGTAATATAGTTTGTTTATTATGCATAAGTGAAATGAAAGCAAAATAATACAACGAAGTGTGAATTCTGAGATTTTCAAAAATTTCAGCCACCATCTTATTGGAACATTGAAATTACGACACGACACTTTACCTGAATATCAATCTCCTAACTTATTCTGATAATTTTAAACTTATCTTTGACTTTATCAACTCCACGGTCGGAAGTATTTGAACAATTTTGTTTTATGATTACTTGAAAAATAAGAAGATAAAAAGCTGGCTAAAAATGTATGATTTATTATATAAAATATTTGGCGCTTATGCCTATACATTTAATTGAATACAGAAGAAAACCGGCTAAAGAATACATAACAACCTATATTGAAAACTCCTGAATTGGCAGTATATATTAATTCCTTCGCCTGTCCTATTAGACGAATATTATTAATAGTACTACTGAATATTATGCTTGAGTTTTTGGCGGGATCTTGGTCTGTCATGTAGTGGATTTTATATTTTATTCATATCTTGTGTTATTTGACTCTATATTTTGTAAATTTGGTGGTGTTTTACGTAATATAGTTAGTTTATTGTGCGTAAGTGAAGTGAATGGAAAATAATAACACGGAGCATGAAATTCTGAGGTGCCACAAAAACTCCCAGGAAGGTTCTAACAAGGGATCCACCATCTTGTTAGAATATTGACTCACAAATCGCTTAATATTGAAATGATCGCACGACGCTTGTAATATTATTGACTACTCGACAATGGCAGTAATAATCTGAAAGATTGATTGCCAAAAATAAAGTGAAAAAAAAATGCTTGGGGGTGTTTTTGGCGGGATCTTAGTCTGTCATGTAGTGGATTTTATATTTTATTCATAATCTTGTGTTATTTGCCTCTATGTTTTGTAAACTTGGTAATGAATTACGTAATATAGTTCGGTAATTGTGCATAAGTGGTGTAAATGGAAAATAATACCACAAACCATGAATTCTGAAATACTACAAAAACTCCCTAGAAAGTTTAACAAGGACACATTATCTTATTAGAACATTGATATAATCTGATAATGTAAAATATGTTGTTATTACATATCCATTAAAACAAAACCTTGACACTGCCAAATACTTCTGCAGAGCTAAGACAAGAAAAAGAATATTGCTACAGATACAATATATAACATTATTCTGATAGGTAGTCAATGGAAATAAATTTTAAAGCAGTGTTGCTATGTAACCAAAAGGTTTTTTAAAATCGCTAAAAAAAGTAAATTGGTATTAAAATTTTAAAATTGAATATCACATCTGTAACATCAAATAATATCAACATCAATTTAAGGCAGTTTTATTTCCGATATATATATATATATATATATACACATATATGTAAATGCTCTGCCGGTGTTGGTGACTACTGTGCTCATACAGTTATATTTTAAATGATACTTCACTTATATTGAAATCGAAAGGAAAGGATATATTCAGAGGTTAGGTATCTAAATATTATTTTAACGAAAATTGGTTTGCATTAAATAATAAATAGTAGGCTTTGTTAACAATACTATCATTGGGTGATACACCATTGGCTGTTTGATTTTAAATTATAATGGTGTCCTTATATTAAAACAATGTCAAGAAGTTCTGCTGCTGTCTCGGTGCCCAAGACTCTCCATCTAACATATATTGGCACTGTTAGATTTATCTACTTATTTTCATAGCTTAATGTCTCCTGTTATTTTGCTATGGGCAACAGCATCTAAGGTAGAAACTAAAAGCACTGCTTAAAGATGAAACTACAGAACTATTCTAGATATATAAATATATATTTAATAATTGTCTATTATCTCTTAAAATTTCTTGTAGGTTTACTTTATAAATAGCCCCAATTTATAAAGTCATATACAACTCCACGAAATCTGTCTCCAAATCTAGGATCTATGTTAAACTTAATATCTTTTAACGACTCAGCTACATCAGGAACACCATCCTCAGATGCAAACAGAAATGGAATGTAGAATACATTGATCATTAAACCAAAATCTAGTTTTTCCTTGAACAATCTCTCAAACGTTTCCCTTGGAAACAGATGATTAATATCTAAATTGAAATTATTTAGAAAATCCTTCAAAGCATCATAATATAAATTCTTCAGATGTATCAAATGAGCATTTCTGAATTGTTGATCAGTTCCATTGAATATGAAGTAAAGTAAGTCCAATATCGGACATCCACAATGCAACAGTTGGTAATCAACTGATAATACTTTGGTCGGTACACCATTCTGAAAATAAATAAAAGTGATATATAATATATAGTTACATTTGAATAACAGTGACCTACATATTTGAAAAATTTTTGTGAAATTTATTATGAGATCATTAATATATGCAGCAATACAACCTTTTTTGTAAAACCTACTTCTCACAATTCTGGATTCATTTTCTTTTTGAATAAAAATATGATAAGGACATAAAAATTAATTATCAAAGACTCAACCTACCTAGGAGTATACACACCACTATCACTGATAATTGAGCCATATTTTATACAATTTATAACATAGATAGGTATTTTAGGAATTATTTTAAAAAACAAACCAAATTATAATTACAATGTATACAAAAATACAATATAATTGGTTAAGTAGTTATTATGTGAAGGTATAATAAAAAATCACATTTATCATAATAGTTAGGATCCAATTAAATTATTGTGCAACATTGTTCACAATAATATGAAGCAATGATACCAGGTGGTTAGACATTACATCCATTAAAGGAAACATAAAAAAACAATGAGCCTTATCTTTCTGTTAATAAACACCATAATGAAGATTTTTACTACGGTATTTGAAGTTGTTAAGTTGAACATCTGTCATGTAGTAACAATAGATGTATTCTGGTGAGAATTCAATCCATCTAGACATAGTTACTTATCACCTTTAATCATCACTTAAAGTTAAATGACATTTTGCTCTAAAGTAATTAAGTAAAACACAAAAAAACATTATTATAATATTCTGTGATTTTATTGTTTGTACTTACAGTTTCAAATGCCATAATATTCCCATGTTAATTTAATCGATTCTGTGGCGACTAGTTGAAAGAAAAACATGGTTGATTTATTTTAATTTGTTATTGTGTTTACTGTACAACAGTGTTGTTATTTTGTGTTTTCAAGTTAAGTGAAGTGAAGTAACAAAGGCAAAAATTCATTGAAATATATAATTTATGGGTATGCCATACACACAATAACACACAATATTTGAATGAACACAGTCAATCATCACCAATATTATTCATTCTTTTACTCACTAGATAAGCGAACAATGAGCCAACGCAGTTTGTGCTAAGTACCTGTGAGGACGGCGTGCAGATGGCGCGCATTGCGTTGCTTATTCGGCTTGTTTTCATTTTATTATTCTTTCGCCATGGCGCAATTTTGAGTTTACGCAATGAGCCGGCGCAGTTCACTGCGCCTGAGTTACTTAGTTAGCGCAAGGATTTTTACTGAGTTACCCATGTCTATAGTGATGTAATCATAGATAAGAATAGATACTGGAGATTAGGGACATGAAAAAAGTATCCATACTTAGTGGTATCAAGTACATTTCCTTTCGATACCGATACTTTTACTCAATGAGTACTTTTTGTCAGGTATCGTATCGAATGAATTTCAGAAAATACCTATTTTAAACTTTACCTTACGGTTCATGTTTATGGCAACACCATCTAGTTCAATCGTACTGAACTTTCTAAAACACTGAGCTCAAAATTGTTACATCCGTACAATAAACGTTGAGTTCCTATCCTTTTTTTCATTCATTTCACTAGTTCGTCATTCTAATAATAATATGAATGAATATTGAAGTTTTTGAAAAAACATTATTTTCTAAAACAGCAAGTCACACATCGAAAATCCAAAACCGCTAATCACTAATACGGCTCGATAAACTTACAATTTTAAGTGATTGTCCGGAGGAGGAATGGGAGCAAAGTAATAAAAGCTTCATTTTTTAAAATAATATTTTTAATTTGTACCGTTACAATTGTCTTTTTTTATTGTAATAAATGTATTTACCAATACCATTTGTTTATTTATGTTATGATCTACTGAAGCTACTTACTGAGTGACACCACAAACTACTAAGAGGATACTTCCTAATATACTTATTATACTCTTTGGAGGATACTACGTATAGTGACACTGACGTCCGGACGTATAAGTATTAGACCCTATAAAAAGTACTCGATACTTTTATGAGTAAGAGACTTTTATTCGATATTACTCAGTATTACATTATCGATACTTTCTATTCGATACCATGTCCCTACTGGAGATTGGAGAAAATTTAATTATCATGGGAATAATCGACAATCGTAGCTACTTGTATTACGACGTGATAGAGAGACTAGACTCTAGAGAACTAAAGAAGAGAATGAAACTAACTGACTTTGTTTCTTTGCCTACGGTTGTAATAATTCCATAGACACTAAGAGGTTACAACACGCTAGGTATAATAATATGTTGGCCGGACGAGCATACTCACGAAAGAGAAGATTCTATTGTATGTAGATATATTCTTTATTCCTTGGTTACAATTATATTAGGGGTATATTTAATACACACAAGTGTAAAAAATAATATCGTAAAAATGATATAACAAATAATAACTTAAGTCATTAAATACTTTCCTTTAATGTGTAATTATTTTTAAAAAGATCCAAATTAACAGAGTAAATATACTCTTGTGATATAGTAAAGTTAGAGAATCATAATATCGAGCAAATGGTTCACCGAAAAAAGAAAGTATATTCGTAGCGGGACAATAATAAATAAATCGTAAAATTATATAACTATCACAATACATATTATTATTTACGCGCATATGAAGATGTACACACTGTGATCGTGTCAAAATAAAATTTGATCTAAACGTTTGTGATCAACTTATACACTTCACGTTTGTGATCAACACATTACCAATTTTTGAAACATGCAACACAAAACGTCTAATTGAATCACAATGGCTGCTATGTCTCCGTCTGAGGTATGGAGAAAAATAATTTAATTTTTATATGTTTTAATTATTATTTTACACACAATACAGCAATTGAATATGATTAATTATTTTCTGTATCGTTTCGATGTATTGTTTTTATATTAAGACCATTAGGATTTAACGTTTGCAAATGTAATCTTTTTAATGACAATTTATTGTCACTATATATAATTTTTGCAAACAGTATTATGTTTACTGCTAAAAATGTAATTTCGAAACACATATCCATCGTCATATAAGTTCCTATGTTACTTTTCATTAATTTTTGTATAACGATAGTAAACATTTGTCAACTTTCAGCGGAGATTACAAAAAGAACTGATGTCTCTAGTAAAAGAACCACCTCCAGGAGTCACTGTTGATGGAGACCAGGCCAGCCAAAATCTAACACTGTAAGTCACGATGTTTTAAAAACATTTTCTGATACGTTTATATAAACAGTATTTGATTTAAATCCTGACAAAGCAGATCGTATCTACATTGAAAAAGTCACACTAACTTGTATACCTATAATAACACGTACAGTTTCATTAAAATTTAATATTTTTTGTAAAATTAGTGTATTATAAGAAGAAACAATTTTATTTCATTAACCCTGTGGAGTGGATATCAAATTGTTATTGGTATTTAAGGCCATATATTGTTATTATTTGTAACATTGTGTAATTAGAATATAGTATCAGAAGACTTCTACTTAATATGCTTGTTTTTATAGATTTACTACATAACAATCAAATTTTACTATTAAATATTGCCATAAATTAGCACCTCTGGATCAAGGAAAATCTGTAAATAAAATCATTGTATCTTAGTTTATTACAATGATTTTATTGATTCCTTGTACTAACTGTGTATATAAAAAATAATATAATTAACACGTTCACGGCGGCACGTACCACCAGTGGCTCACACTAGACTGTCTTTTCTCGCGGCGCGTACCACCGGTGGTACGTAACCGATTGTGCTATTTTTAATAAATATATGTTAAATTCTCATTATTTGTAATAGCACAATCGAATACGTACCACAGGTGGTATGCTCCTCCAGAAAAGACAGTCTAGTGAGGGCCACGGGTGGTATGAGCCGATGGTACGCCCTGGCGTGAACGTGTTAACATTGTTAACATTCATTTTTAGACATAATCTACAACATATGACTCACTTTCATATTTGTTATCTCTATTATGTTAAAAATAAACAAATTAATGTGTTAATCATATCTTCTGAATGAATCTTATAATATATGTATTTATTGGAAAACATTAATCCTAATACTTATCCATGGTAATAAATAGATAGTGAAATTTTATAAATAGTGAGTCCATTACAAAAAGTTCCAAAAAGTAGGCTTTCTCAATGTAATTTCTGTACTATATTTATTCCTCTTTGTTAAGGTCAACCGTCACAAGCTATAGTTATTTGTCCTCAGGTGGACAGTACATATGGAAGGAGTACCTGGCACTTTATATGAAGGAGAAAAATTTGTATTGCAATTCAAATTCACGAACAAATATCCATTTGATTCACCAGAGGTGAGTGTATAAGTTATTTATAGTATCTTAAACATTGACAATTTTGTAGGTCATCTATAAAGTTTGTTTCATAGAATTTTTTGTAACATCAGAATGCTGTCAGTTTATTTATGTGTTTGATGATATTATATATCATATATTTTTTTTTCTCGAAATGACTACGCTATTTACCCATCAAGGTCTTAACAGCTTCACCGGACTACTAAAGCGAGCGCTTAAGGCACTCAGCCGATTTTATTATGGCAACCAGCTCAAGGGTGCACGGCACACCTCGGCTTGGCTGTTGCCTGTTGCATGCAAAATCGCGACCTATCTTAGCTAACCTAGCTAACTATTCATATATGTATGAGTTGTTGAACCGTATATGTGTACCAAGCATACACGCCTCAACAACTCTTCCATATATTTATTATCGGAAAATTGAGAGTTTTTCAGTTCGATAAGGGAAAAAAAGTACACCCTTCCACTTTCATGTGTAAGCGTGTAGGCGTGCACGTGTGTGGGGGTAATCGTGATTATAAAAAGGACTTAGATTGTCACCCACCATATAGAGACTGGGGGAATTTCCTCATATATTTAGGAGATTTAGCAGACAAGAAACAAATGACTTCACTTCAAGTGAAATAGGTCACTGAAAAATAATCCTAAAAGTCGTTAAAGAATTAAAAACAAAAACAGAATGCGTCATAAAGACACAAGTTAAACTTTTGTATTACTGTAAAAAAAAGAAGAAAAACCAACGTCATGCAGAGTTCTCATGTAAATATCCACTGTGCCCATAGTTGCTTAACTTTGATGATTGGATGAAAACTGGTGTTTTCTCCCTCCCCCCATTTTTTGTTGAACAAAATAAATGCCAATCAGAATTTGAAAGAGTTCATAAAAAGTATCACTTTAGTATAGTTTTATTCATTTTCAATAAATGTTATTGAAATTTTGTACTCTGGAAGTACATATGTTATCAATAACTAAGCAATTTATTAGAGAAATTTTAAAATAGAATTTTCATATGAGAAATATATTAATTCCTGAGTCATGAGCCTGTGAGAAAGCCCGCTACACCAAGTGTACGCATATTTCTACTTACATTATAAAAACACACTTGTACAATCTATACTAATATTATAAAGAGGTAAAGTTTGTGAGTTTATGACGTTGTGATGTTGTGACGTTGTAGGGGGTAATCTCAGGAACTACTTGTCCAATTTGAATAATTCTTTCAGTGTTATATAGCTCATTCACCGAGAATGGTTATAGGCTATATATCATCACGCTAAGACCAGTAGAAGCGGAGCACCAATGAATTTTTTTTTTAATTGGGAATTTTTCCTTGTTTGAGCTTCCGCTGCATGTTAACGTTAGCCTAAAGTATATATTCCACGCGAACGAAGTCGCGGGCAGAGGCTAGTATAAAATAAACCATATTGTTTTGTAATTTAAATACTCCTTTTTTATTTGATATTGCAATATCTCATTCTTTTTTCCTTAGCACTGTAGTAGTGGATTACTTTTATAAATTAGACTAGCGTCTCCCCGCGATTACGTCCGCGTGGATTAGTTACTTTGGGCCACTGCTAACACGCTGCTGAAGCTCACTCAAGAGGAAAAAAACGACTTTGGTACATAAACATTCTCTATTGGTGCTCTGTACCGCTTAGCGTGTTGATATAAGGCCTACAGTGTTGCTCGATAAATGAACTATCTAACATCGAAATATTTTTTCCAATCGGACCAGTAGTTCCTGCATTTAGCGCGGTCAAATTAATTATATTTAGACTAGCGACTCGCCCCGACTTCGCAATGGTGAAATCTAATAACGTGGCATAATAAGTTTTTAAACTATTTCATCTCATCTCATGTTAATATTCAATGACCTGTGAAAAAAAAACCCTTAAGTATTTGGTGAATATCGTCTTGCTCTGGTTACGTCACAATGTGGAAAATATACTACCAAAAAATTCTACACTCATATAGAATTTAAATCGGCGTAGATGAGTCATCTACACATGTTTCAAACGTGTATTTGCATTTATAATTATTAATAAAAATTGGATGGAATCTTAATCTGTTATGTAGTTAGGTTAGTAGTATTTTATTCATAATCTTATGTTATTTAACTCTATATTTTGTGATATTGGTGGTATTTTACGTAATATAGATCGGTTATTGGGCATAAGTTGAGTGGATGGAAAACAATAGCACGGAGCATGAATTATGATATGCTATAAAAACTCCCTGGAAACCTCTATCAAGTCAGCCACCATCTCGTTAGAATATTGAAATTATCGCAAGACACTCGTAATATTATTAACTACTCGACTATGGCAGTAATAATCTGGAGGATATGTTGCCAAAACCGAATTAAAAAAAAAAACGAATACACTGAGTGTTTAGAGAAGAAAGTTTGATGTGTCGGTATATGTTGCCAACCGAAGAATATGCATGGAGGTAGGATTGTTTCTAAGTCCGTCTGGCTATCTCTCATCCTCAAGTTGAAAGTATGTCACCAAGCACCCGTTGGTTTGTGTTAGTAGTCCGGTGAAGCTGTTAAGACCTCGCTAGGATATTGCGTAGTCAGTTCGAAAAAAAGAAACGTGTTGGTGTGTTCCGGCAATTGCACTTTTGAACCAGCCCCCTTTATGCTTAGCGTGCTTATCATCCGAGACCATATTGCCCTCAGATAAGATTTTGGACAAACGCCAAATATTATAAAGTATTTAAAAAAAACATTCCACTTAGAACTCAGTAAGAGGTGGGTGTAGCAATAGTGCTGCCGCATTCGAACCTTGCACAGTTTTGAAATAAATAAAAATAGCAGAAAGAAAAAAGTGCGCATTAGTCAAGAATGCAAGATTCATTTATTCAGACTCGATATTGATGCATAGATCAACATTAATGTATTTTTCGTTATATCGATAATTGTATCAATCTGGTTTCGATCGATACGTCAGCTGTAACATCTGCATAGATTTTGGTGCAGCCGATGTATATATACAGTGTAACCTAGATATAACCAAAGTCGAGAGAATTACAAAATATTCGTTATATCGTGTAATTCGTGACAACGAGGTTTGTTATATAGAGATTTGGTTGAAGAGAACCTATTTATAATCTCAACGCTACATAGATACAGATCTGCTTACCCTGGTTAAGCGAACTATTTAAAGAACACCGTTTTCATTTCTCAGTCATATTGTAACTTTGAAACTAAAATTAATTACAAACAGCATTGTTTACATTAGTAATGTTAACTTACTTAGCATCAAACAACAATGATTCTTTTACGAAGAATTTAAATATTACTGAACCTTTCGATAACCTGAACATGAATTATTGTGTAACTCAGTAGGAATAGTTGATAGGACTATTATAAGTTGAAAAAATTCGGTAAAGGTCAATAATACTTTCGTCAAAAATTCGTTATAAAGATGTTTTAAATAAATATATTCGCGAGTAAAGGTATATTTTGTATTTTACTTTAGCTCTATGGACAGTCGTAGGTGATTGCGAAAAATTCGTTAAATCGAGGAATTCGTTATATTAAGAGTACATTGTAGTAACCTGACAGGAAAGTATCTTATCCAGATGTGCCGCTACCATGATACAAATTGCATTGATTGTTGTCATTTCAGTCTACCGTATCATTTTTTGTACTGTACATTAGAACCTCTCTAAGTCGAACTTTACGTGAGACGGTAGAAAATCCGATTTTAGAATTTTCGACTTAGCAGATTTTGTAATGAAATATTCGACTAGTAGAGGTTAAGATTAATTCTTACAATTGTTTTTTTCAAATAACATTACGAGTAAATTCTTAAAATCGTTGTCTTATTTTTCTCCGAATTGTAGAGACAATATGTTCAACATTATTTTTTAATGTATTTTTTCTAGTCATGGAGGGAAAATATGTACTTTTTTTTTATTAACGTGGGGAAATCCCTAACGGATACGCAACCTTCCCGGGGGAGAGGGTAGGTGTAGAGCCCCACTGAAGCTATTTTTGGTTTCAGCATTAATGGGTCGGCTCCTCCGGGGTAGTACCACCCCTCTCACAGATAACCGACGTGAAATGACAGTGCTTGCATTGTTGTGTTTCGTTCGGTCAGTGAGAGAGCCGGAGGCCAACGTCCCTCTTTCCTTCTTTCCCTTTCCTTCCCCTCCCCCTTCTCCCATATACAGGCTGGCAACGCACTTGCGACGTCCCTGATGTCGCTAGTGTCTATGGGCGGTGGTGATCACTTAACATCACGTGAGCCACCAGTTCGTTTGCCTTCTTTGATATAAAAAAAAAAAAGTTATGTCCGATTCGCACGGACTAAAACCCCACGGTGTACCGTCCGCCGCATGGTAGGGGCAGCCAGGGTTCGAGCATGCTCACTGACCTGATAAACTGCCCCTACGGCAGCCTGGCGAATGAACGCCAGGCTTTGCCCTGCTATAGAGAGGCTACTGGGTACACGACCAGCAGCCTCCCCTCGTCAGCCTCACCCGTGCAACGAGGAGATGGGGGCCCCGCCCCACCCCCTCGTGTTTGGCGACGGTTTTGGGAGAGACGGGCATTACGCCTCGCCCCTCCCGCTGCTCTTCTTTGGCGAAGAGGACCGCTTCTGGGATCGACCTCCTGGACCCTCTCCGCCGCCTCCTTCTGTGAGATGACGGTCTCGCAGAAAGAGGCCACAGCAGCCCACACGTCCTCGCTGCCGAGCATGGCCGAAACCACGCCGGGGAGGGAAAATATGTACCTAAAACTGCTTGTAGGGACTCGGTGATTATTTCTGCTTATAGAGTGTTGAAATTTAGAGTAATGGAGATTTACAATTTATAGAGGTTTGATTTAAAGAACTTATACATCTATTTATCATCAGGCACAATACCGTCACTGTCATAGTCACCGTCACATGATACTTTTAAAAATTAAATTAACCGGTGCAGTCGCAGGCATAGTGATAATCTTCTGTTTACTACCTCTATGTAGGACTATATTATGTTACTTTATAGACAAATGTGTATATGCAATTTAAAATGGTGCCTATTGCATGTTACTAGAAGAAATCGGGGGTAAATATAAGAGTAAAAAGTAAGACCGTAACGGTACATCTGTAATCCGTTATCATGTATCGTAATGCCAGTGGAATTGGGTGACGGATTACATTTGTAGCCGAGTAAATAGCTGTGCCTCCTTTATGTTTTTTTTTCCTATCGGATCAATTTTTTTTCGTTTATCTGTCACATGTCGCATTACAGTTGGCTGTCAAAGGCGCTCGGTAAAGTAGCCAAGGCTTGTGAAAAATTGTGCTCATTATTATATTCGTACTCTAATACGTATATTGAAATTAAAATGTATAGTGAAATATCCTGTCTACTATTGTTTTTTATTATCATTCTCAATTTCCAATTATTAAGTTAAGAGTAAAACGCGATTTTAATAACTGTAAATCAAATAATTTTTTGATAATTTTCAGTTAAATGCTTACGATCCAAAAAAGTTTCAAAAACCCACACTGTCTTTCATATAGATGAGCTGTCATTTAGATTATTATTCGTTTCGCAAATACAAACGTAATTCTCTCGATCGTGGCCGTTTTTTATTATAATGCCTGCAACCTCCCTTGTAAACTTGATGACTCCCGGTAAAATTTTTTTTCTCGAAATGACTACGTTATTGACCCAGCAAGGTCTTAACAGCTTCACCGGACTACGTCCCGGTAAACGTCGGCTGAGTGCCTTATGCGCTCGCCTTAGTAGTCCGGTGAAGCTGTTAAGACCTTGGTTGGTCAATAGCGTAGTCAGATCGAAAAAAAAGCGTGCCATTTGGATAACGATTAGATATAGTTACCTTATCATCCCATCGATCAATCGTTACATGACTATATTCACTTGCGCTTTTATAACCCTTAGCTACAACCAAGTCAACTGCGTTTCAGCTAGAACTGGTCTAAACAGAATTGATTAGAAATTTCAGCAAAATAAGTCTATACATCTATCTATCTATACATAATAAGTAGGAAAATACATTTCAAGCATTATTAGAAATGCCTGTGTATTTATATGGACACGCATCACTTCTAAAGTACTCACTCGGTTCACAATAAAACATCAGAAAGAACATCATAAAGCATATCTTCGAGAATACTTTAGTCTCTGTTTCATCAAAATCAATCCATTCTATGGAAAGTTCTTGTAGTTTAAATGACGGCTCGAGTTTAATACGAGAGGAGAGTAGTATACTAATATTATAAAGCTGAAGGGGTTGTTTTGTTAAATTAAATTAATCTCGGGAATTACTGTTGTGATTTGAAAAACTCTTTCAGTGTTAGATAGCTCATTTATCGAGGAAGGCTATATATCATCACGCTTAGACTAATAGGAGCGTAGCACCAATGAAGAATGTTTCATAATGGTTTTTTCCATTTTAAGAACTTCCGCTACGTGTTAGGGTTAGCCCAAAGTAACTATTCGACGCGGGCAGAAGCTAGTACATAATAAGGGAGCCGATAACGTCATATGGTCGTAGTTCTAACATTACGCTATCGCAGATAAAGTAAACATTGTATACAAGTGATGTTTATTAGTTTTAATCGTTCTTACGGTGAAGGTCGCGTCGCCTGCTAATGTAACCTCTGCCTTAACTCGTACTACGTGGATAGTAATCAATTGTGACTTGCTCGTTAACACGTGTCGGTCACTATTTTTATTTCCTTCAATATTCGTATCGTATTGTATAGGTATAAATGTATGACATTGTGCAAGTATGTAATTTGTCTATACAATCTAACCCACGGTGAAGTTACCGCCCGAAAAATTATGAAAATATACTCATAGAGGAAAATGACTCGAATCTATCGTCTATTTCTTATAGATTTTTTAAGACATACTTTCTGGAGAAAAAAAAAGAACCACCTCTTGTACGATTCATGCGATATTCCAGAAATGTACATAGGTCATTTTCTGTATCCCTGGTGGCGAGTAGGAAATATTTCACAGTGATGGATTGAATGATTAGTAGAGAGATAAAAGCGTAACACACAAACTAACATGTGCACTTATAATATTAGTTTGAGGTTAAAATATCAACTGTAATACCTATAAATTAGATAAACGTAATAGAAAACAAAATATGCCGGAAAACTACGCTGCAGGAAAAAAAATTGGATGTGTCGTAAAAACACGATAGAGGTGAAACTTGTTTTACAGGAGAACATTTTAGTTCATCAAAATATAACATAAGCCAACGTCATTCGATGTTACCAGACGGTCACCCATCCAAGTACTGACCGCGTCCGACGTTGCTTAACTTCAGTGATCGGACGAGAACCGGTGTTTTCATCACTCTACTCGACACAGTATTTGTTCCCACCACTTTTTGTCACACAGAACGGTTACCGAATATCAAATAAGAAGTTACATTACAAAAAAAATTCGTTAAAATAAGGAAAATTATCATAATTCCGAATGTTTTTCCGAATTACATCATGCTATCATAAAATTAAAAAAATATATATATCTGAACCTAGATTTATTCATACCTATAGATTAGACATGTGTGTAATAGAAAATATATTATACCAGAAAACTAGGCTGAATGAAATAAAAAAACGCATTGTAATACGTAAATTGGTTATGATCGCGAATGTATTACGTCATGCTTTTGTTTTCATGTCTATATCCAATTAGAGTTAGACATTTTTTATAACTATATATAAAAATTGGTGTTCTTTATGTATCCCAACTCGACAAACCTCAGTACCTCTCGACTCTTGACAGATCACTATGAAGATCTGCTTGGATGGTGTTACAATAGTTGCGCGACAAAATGAAACTTTATTCACTAGTCTGACCGCAACCTCTGTATCGCACCATATGTACGCGTGCAGCGATACGGCGGGGCCTAACGCAGTGTGTGTCACACGCACCTGAGATAAAATATCTAAAGAGGGACCGTGCGTCATTTCGGAATATCAAGACTGTTCAAAGTAGCCGAAGATTTCTAATAAAATAAATGTACAGCTCAAAAAAAAATCCGCTTTGATATCGTGAGGTCTGTCTGACACTACGAATCTCATGTGAGTTCATGCTCTTTCCTTACCACACCCCACCTCCCCGTGTATACCTAAGGCACGATATATTGGTTGTGGTCAGAATATAGTTAACAATTATAACCTCGCCTAAACCTCTCACAATACGTACACAAGTAGGTAAGTTATATACATGTTAGATCAATACAAACTTGTAGATTTTGCATTTAAGGTAACGGCTTAAATCAGATCGACACTTTTGGCATTATTTCGGCTGAGCGCCTTTCATGCTTGTTACAAAACGCGGTCCGTTCAAGAAATAAATTATTAATTACAATAATAAAGGCGCAAATAACCGCGGGCACATCTATTTGAATACAAATTAACTAGAGCCGTATAATTATATTAAGTTTCCTCCGTGAACAGTTTCTCTAATAGGATTAGGTCGAATACTATCACGTCATTTGGAATACCTACTTACAGCGTTGTATTACCATCAATTATTATTACTATTGACAGACTTACTTTATTTTAACCAATGTGGGTTAAATATAAGTGAGAGATATAAAGCTAACGCGTAGACTTTAATATACACGTCCATATCAATGATATTAAAACTAAAAAGGTGCAAGTAAATACGTTACCTACATGTTATTTTCACATAACAGATGGCACGAAAACGCACATATACAGAAACTGTCTTAGGTAACATGTCGAAGTAAGATGGCATATTCTCAATACCAGAGGTGAAAAAGAAATAATTATATGTTGCTTAGATACAGGCGGATTGACGGGGAAGCCGTTAAAAAGAAGCTAACTAGCCAAGTTTAACGTGCCACTGTCGAAGCGCTTATGACGTATCTCGTAGTTATAATATCATTGCATCCATACATTAAAATAACAACTTTTGTGCTGAATGAGTATATGAATTTAATGAAAAAAAAATTGTTTGTTCCGAGTGATCTCCGAAACGGATGGACCGATTTCAATAGGCCTCCCAACATAGTCTTGATAATTTAATGTATGTCCGCAGAAACTTAGATAATATTGATTTAGTAAGCGACCGACACAATCTAAATACTAGAAACAATAAAAAACTGGTCACTATATTTCAGGCTTACTAAGTACAGTTACAGTTTTTTTAGGTAATAATGTTCGATTTTATAACAAACACCTACTGAAGCACATTACCGATGTACCGGATAGTGAGTTCAAGCACCATTTCAAACGGGTATGTATAAAGGTTATTGTAGGCTAGATCAATATGTGAACGATAGTGACGTCCGAAAATAATGTCTCTCTGTATGCAACCACTAAAAAGAATGTAACCTACATGTGTGTAAAATTATGTGTCATGGGATTTGGAACCAGATCGTGTTTTTTTCTCGATTCTTCTGCATGACGGGGTTGTTTCCCGAAATCGTGATCGTTTTAGTGTTCATAAATGCCTTGTCAGAACCTAAATTGAGCTAAGAATTTTTGATTACGTAATACATTTTTGGCTAAAGAATGTTGCACCTGTGCGAAGACGGGGCGGGTCACATGATCTATTAAGGTACCACGTGTTTATTGAGGTTTTTTTGTTGGTGCAGGTAACGTTTATAGGTAACAATATACCGGTCCACCCGCACGTGTACTCGAACGGTCACATCTGCCTATCGATACTGACGGACGACTGGTCGCCCGCTCTCTCGGTACAGTCCGTTTGCCTATCCATAGTCTCCATGCTCAGTAGCTGTAAAGAAAAGGTTAGTGGTCCTATGATATTTGGAGTCTCTATAGAACTAATGCACTTTACTTCAATGAATGTGTATGTCGGGGTTGTCATCTTTTATTTTAAGAGCAAGAATATAGTGTAAACTTTTTGTAAGCCTTTTATGGGCGGGAGTTTTTGTTGAAAGGTCTTTCTAGTACTATGTTAGCATAATTTTTGTAATTTCTGACAGCCCCCTTTTCCCCTGGACAGCAAAGTGATCAATGCTCTTAGCTTCTCTTTCCTCTCTTCTATTATTATCTGTATTGTTCAAATAATGGGGATCGTGAAGTATGTGTAGCTCGGTAAGTTAACTCTGATGGATAAATTAATAGGCATATAATGAAATACAGGCCTGTATAATTTAAAAGGTTTAAAATAGTAGGTGGTGTCTGCAGCGGCTGTCATCTTTCGGTCAAGTTGTGACGATTCGATGACATTTGAATGTTGCCAGCTGACTCTATTACAAAATATCTCATGTCTTATACAGTGAAGATCTCATGAAGAATAAAAAAATTAAGGAGAAGGGTTATTTTCAAATATATTTTTTTGATAACACTAAAGCTCGTCAATATCTGTACGATATAAAAAAGTCGATTGAGAAACAGAGAAGAAAGATTTACTTAACACTTGTCTGGGCCTATTTATAATAGATTAAAAATTATATATTTCACAAGGATGTACTTGGCAAATTAAATATTGTAAATAAATAGTGAAACTATTTGTCGAAGCATTGTTTCTTTTGTGTAACAACTTCCTAAGTTTATTATTATGTTAGTTACATCCCATAACTTATAGTTTTTTTTTTCCAGAAACGACCACCGGATAATTCGTTTTACGTGAAAACGTGTAATAAAAATCCTAAGAAAACAAAATGGTGGTATCACGGTGAGTTAAAGTTTGAAATTTAGATTATACTAGTAACTAACTCATAGTATATAGATATGTCGTAAAAAATGGTTTTTATGTGTATTTCAAATAACAGTCATTCCAAACATTTGACGAACTTAGAAATCTTCAATGCTCCTAAACGGATTGATTTGTTATAAAACTTTTACATTATAAATTTCATAAAAATAACCTCAAAATTCATCAATTTTTAATATAGGTCATTATCATAACAGCTAATAACATGTAGCAAATAACTGATGTCGTAGTTATACTGCTGTTGATTATCGGCTGGTTTTATCACAAGCAGTCTGCAACAACACACCGATGATAAAAGGGTGAGCAATATACATTAGCTGTGTGTGACCCAAAGTATTTTTTTTTCGAACTGACTACGCTATAGGCCTAGTAAGGCCTTAACAGCTTCACCGGACTACATGACCAAAGTCATAACAGTAAATTCTGATATAAATTTTTCATTGGCGTTTTTTCATTTTAGGCGGATTCTTGAAATGTCATATAGTGGTTTTTATATTTTATTCATAGTCTTGTGTCCTTTAACTCTATATTTTGTATTAGTATTGGCGGTTTATGTATTACTAGTGAGCCCATCGGACGTTGTCCTGCCCTGATAATAAAAAACGTTGGCAAATATACCTAAACCTTCCTCATGAATCACTTTCTCTACGGATGAAAACCGCATAACAATCCGTTCTGTACTTTTTGAGTTTATCACGAACAGAGAGACGTACAGACGTGACAAAGAACGTTTTATAATCTGTAGTGTTAGTTTGGTTCTTGTGCACAAGCGAAGTGAATGGGAAATAATATCATAGAGCATGAATTCTAACTTGCCACTATAACTCCCTGGAAAGTTCTAACAAGACGGGCAACATCTTGTTAGAACTTGTAAAAGTCATTAACTACTCGACAATGGCAGTAATATTCTACTAGAAAATTGATTACCAAAAATGAGAGAAAAAAAAAGAAAAAATATAGTGCTTATTGACTTTTTTTTTTTAATAATGACAACGTGTTACATCATGAAACTGATTGTTCTTCGTCGAACATTAATCCAGTGTCCAATATTCAAATACACGTACATGAGATATCTATATTGCTGATAATCTGATAACGTTATCATATGGGATATCTCATCGATTAAACTCTAGTACTCGTATAGTTCTTAAATGATTTATATTGTTTTTTGGACCGGTGTGAATTGGTTTTTATGAAATAAAAATTTGTAACAAAAAAGAGATGGCTATTCATTTAGCGTTTTAGGCTGTGAGAGAATGAGATAGGTAGAATTTTTATATAGTTTAAATAAATACAATGAGAGGAAAAAAAAAAATAATTAAATTTTATAGATTTATTGAATTTTTATGATACTAGTTGCCACCAATACTACAAAATATAGGGTCAAATAACACAAGACATAAAATAGAAAACGAGACCAATTATTCTTAAGCATCTAGTTATGTGAAATTTTCGTAGTCTTCAAAGTAGAATTTTATGGTGTTGCGATAGCAAAAGAGTTTTTTTGTTAACTGGAAAACTTTTATGTAAATTGGAGTAAAAAACGGTTCTTAAATGCAAATTCTAGAACTGAAAACAGTTTGAAAATTTTAGCAAAGGTCAGTCAGCTAAGGCGGGATAGAGTTGAAACGCTTTTTGTGTTACTCAAAGTGAACTAGAGCGAGTTTTATGTGTGAGAAAGGTACAGTGGCGATGTATAGTAGTACTATACACTTTCTTGACTAAATCTGCAGTTATCGATAACTAAGACTATGTTTCTTTTGTTGTTTGTTGTTCGCTCCTACGATATGCGATCGTAGATTGTTAAAAACAATAAAAAGCGTTGTTTACTGATATAAAGTGCTCTTCGTTGTTTCCTTATTTAAAGTCACAAGACAATGTGTTTCTTTATTTTTTTAATTTATTTCTCCTTTTTTTTTTGCTACACGCCATTTTCTGTTTTTTTTTTTCTTACCTTTTGTGTGTTGGATTTTAGATTTTACTACGTGCTACATACAATATATGTATGAAAGATATTATTATTTTACTAATTTAAAAATTAAGGTTGTATTTTTTATGTTTGTTGCTTTATAACTACGTCATTTACGAACTGATTTGGAAAATTCTTTTTCTATTTGAAAGGCGATCTTTTTAAGGGGGTCCCATTTCATGAATATTAACAATCTTGGGATATGAGGATGCACAAGGGATAACCCCAAAATAAAAATATATTGATTAAGATATGGGTAATTTTATGGCAGTCCCAAGAGTATGTAGGCATTTACCTGACTTGTTGAGAGACGTGTCGGTGCATAATTTTAGATTTTTTTTTTTTTCGAACTGACTACGCTATTGACCTGGCAAGGTCTTTACAGCTTCACCGGACTACTCATAATTTTAGAATATATATTTCTTTGATTCTTTTTTTTTATTGGATCGTTTATATTCGCAGATGATTCAGTGTAATGTTCGCACCGCGCGGCTATGTCGAGCATGGACGATAAAAAATCTCAGTATGTGATAAGTGTTAAAAACAGTACGGTATATATGTTGCGAAATGTAAATAGTGCCTATATACACATATATATTTGTTTTCACCGGTGTCGCGTCCGTCGCGGAATCGCTCGCAAACCGAACGTTCCTAGTGACTTCACGCGGTCACAATGTGCGGACGCTCCATATTCGACGCCATCTTGGAAATTGTAAGGAGTCGTTCAAGTCGTGAGTACATAGTGACGTCACGTGGGTACACCACATTCGCCGCCATCTTGGAAATTGTATAGTCCTTCCAATAGTGCGCGCACTGTACGTGCATGGTGACGTCACGCGTTCAAAATGCGCGAACGCACTATATCGGTCGCCATCTTGGAAATTGTAAGGAATGTACACACTAATTCGCTGTATGTATAAATAATTATGGGTAATTTAAATGTTTAACTATCAACGCAAAGCTTAATTTCAATATTATTATGAATTTGTAAAAATTGGCGGACTTTTGAAATGAATATTTTACGCCCTAATTAAAAGGAAGTTTATGAGTTCATAATTATTATTACTTTTAAATCCCTGAAGTGTTTTTAACGGTATGGATGTTGGATGTTAAAAAAAATAGACAACAATATGTTCTTTATTATAACACAGTTTAAGTAAACAGGTGGTCTTTTGAATGATTTAAATGATATAACGAAAAATTGATGACTTTTCACGAATATAATGTTCACATTTAGTAATTTAACAACTAAATACGTCATTCGCATATGTCGATCATGTTTTATATGTTCTATAGTAAAAATAAATTTGAAATGTATGTATGAGAACAACTAAAAGTTACGCCAAATTTGATTGAGATTATGTAAAATTTAGCATTATTTTCGTTTTTAGGGCGTTCATTGAATATTTATAAAATATGTATAGATTACAAAAAAAAATCCAATGACCTAGATATGTCCGGGACTCTTTTTAAGGTAGCACATTTTTTTTTCGAGGAACATCTAATAAGTTGCATATAATTTCTTATATATTTATTATGTTTTAATACTGACCATACTACAAACGAATCTAAATATTATGTTTCACTAGTCAACAGATAAATTGACACAAAATTTTAAAACATTTTGAGATCTGTGTCTTAATAATAACAGCTGAGGGGTTAATATTGAGCGATGATACAAAGGCAGTGAATATTTACGTTTTTGTGATAAAAAAAAATGGTTTACATATTTGTAGTCATTTTCAAGTCGAAATGGTGTTTACTGGCCACGTGTACTCGATTGTTTTGCTAAAAAATATGTGACGCGTAAAAATATATATTAATTTATTCAAAATAGCGTATTACATTATGGAAATATTTCGGTTTTGTGAATAAATTCTTGTTTTTTTATATAAATATGAAACTTGTTATCCGACGACTTACTTACAATATCTTATTTAAAAATAAACGTGCAGGGGTTCAAGTGTTACGTAATACAAGTCCTGGCCAATATTTTTCACCGCTCTGAATACTCTTTCGGAAAATACAAAGTTATTAATGTCAATTTTAAAACCTAAAATGCTATCTTAACGTTGTTTTGTATTAAAATCTTAATTTATTAAGTGCAAACCAGAACTTAACGCTATATTCAGAGCGGTCAAAAAGATTGATAATTACTTTAAAAATCAATGGGAAAGGTCTATGCCACAGTTCACATAACAGACTGTTGGGAAACTCCCTATTAACGCTCGAACCTCGCGGTGCTGTTCTTAATAGAGTTCGGTGAAGCTGTAAAGACCTCTCTAGGTCAACAGCGTGTTTAGTTCGAGAAAAAAAAAGTGCTGTCCTTAGAATTCCTTTCAAAACCTCTCGTCGATGCGCGTCTTTGTGTGAGTGTGCCGTTTTCGAGCGTTTGTTCGTAGTTTCCGTACTGTCGTCTCTCATATTTATACTGTCTATGCTTTGTTTTTTTTTATTTGGGTTTCGGAGAGGTAACAATAGCAATTATATCAACTGTACGTTTTTTTGTTAACTCTTAAAAAACATTTGCAAGAAGTATTGTAAAAATTATACCTATACCTACTTAAGCATAGACGATGTTATTACAAAAAAGTTAAATACTTGGTTTAAAAAAGGTTTCGTACGAAATGCACCGCGTTCGCCCGAGGCAAGTTTGCGTTATTCTTTTTTGGCAAGTGTAACCTAATGTAACCAAAGCGAGACAATAGATAAGCAAGATGGCGAAACATACCGCGAGCGCGCGATACATCTAAAACGTAACCTTTTTAAAGCAAGCGTTTAACTTCTTTGTTATAACACCGAGAGGGTTTAAGAACTGTGATTATGTAATATTTCAAGGGCCTCCGTGTAAAATTAATTCTAGACGCTTCCATATATATCAATTCGGTGATTATACTATATAACGGAATGCCATTTTTTGGTCAAACTGGTCGTTTATATATTTCGCGAACGCGATAACAGAAATGGCCGAGCATCAGTTTTAAAATAAGCTTCAATAAAGCGAATACAATCATGTCGTTAAATTTCATAATGAGCTAAATCCAGTTTTAGCCGTTCGTTACTTTTAAGATTCTTTAGAGATCTTCTTCTTATTAAAAATCTCATTAAAATATAATAATAATAATAATTAGTGTAACCTTCACACGCGATTGAAGCAAAAGTTTTTAATTTGTTACTTACATAGACACCAGATGGCAGCACGGTCTCGCGCCCATATATACATGATTAATTCTATTGTATGATTCTTATTGTTATTCAAAAATGTTTGATTGATTTGTTTATAAAATATTTGTTGACAAAATCAAAAATATTTGAAAACTGGATGATACAGAAACGTGACGCCATATTGCCGTTATGGACTTCCGTTGCATTGTCGTCCAGTTGCCTCCTAGTCGCGCCTAAAGAAGTATTACTTTAAAAACGAATAATGTTATGAACAGCTAAAAATAGATTTCTTAGAAGATGTATATACCTTATATATAACCTTTAAAACAAATATCTTTTATGAAAGATTACAATAGGACTTTGTTCATTTTGAAATGTAACGACTCTGTCTGTATACATTTTACTAAAATCCATCCAAAAATGAATAAGTATATAAAAAGGTAAATATTTTAATTTTAAAGTAATTCTATAAAGTCCATATTTCGTCGTTTATTAGTTTTGGGTTTTTCTAGTAAGTTTCAAAGTTCGAGTAACCGGCAGATTTCAGATTCTATCGAACACAAGTCGAAACAAAATTTGAGAAGTTTGAACAAACGATTTTTGTCTCTCACCATTATGCATTTTTTTACATACGAAATTGTGACATTAATTCGACATATATAGTTTATATACATGTAATATTAAACTTGGGATGATGTCGATTCAGTTTACGATGATTTGTACTTTTTTCCTCTTATATTGTTATTAGCCCAATAAAATGATTTTGAGAATATACTATTACATGCAAATAGTATTGATTTCACCCCAAAAACTAAAATTGTCATTTTTTTTACAAAAACTATTTTGTTATAATGTGTTAAATGTATTAATAACAGTGTTTTTCGTATTTTTTTGTTTTCTTAGATATATAATATACATTTTATTTGGAAATGAAGTTTGTAAGAAATTATGTTTATTTTATTTGTCGATACATTTCAAATTGAACGAAGTCTATTTTTAGCCGTCCATGAGTTTAAAACATTTTTTTACAGTTCTTCAGATTTTATAAATGTAAAATTTCAAGCTCATAAAAAAAATCTTATCTTATTTTATCTTATAATTCTTTCACTGGTGTATAAAAACTGAAAATCTTAAATTAAAGATCTTATAGGAACGACTACAATAAGACTCGTTCATTTTGAAATGCAACGACTTAATTACACAGGTAAAAATGTTGTATACGTGAATTCAAATATATTTTTGTATGGTTTGGTTACTTCACACAGAACGCTCTGCCATTTCTATTGTCATTTGGATTTTGGACATAATTTTTAATTTCAATGTCAAAAATCATAGACGCGTCACATCCAGATTATATTTAATAAGCATAGACAAAAACATTTATTAACATAATCTGTGCTATAATATTAAACTATGTTAGTCTCTTAAGTTGTGAATTCTCGTAATGACATATATAACTATATTTTGGATTTCTTTTTCATATATTGATGAAATTTAATTAAATATTGTATAAAGGAGCAGTTGTTGACTCAATAGTAGTGAGGTGCCGTTGTCGTAAGTTGAATTATCGAATAAACTTGTATAATGTATTATTTATTTACCAAAAAAATCTTATCAGTGCTTTATACCGTTTCCTAAAGGCAGGGCGCATTATATTCAGAATAAAAAAGATGCATAATTTTTTTTTACTTCACTAACGGCTTAAGTTACGGACTTTTTGGTTTTTGTCTAATTTGTTTTTTTTTTGTTAAATGCGCCCTTTTCACTAACGCCGGCAGTATAACAACCGAGTCTTTGATTCATTCAAAAATTAATTATCTTGCAGCTTTATAAGTGATGCACAGAAAAAAATGCAATTTCGTTGATAAATTTCCCGCTATTCACGCTAACCGTTTTCGTGATTTTGAGAAAATACCTATTTTTTATATATGAATTGGACATTTCAAGTTATTTAACGCTAGGTTAGCAACACATTCCTTTATCGCTAGTTTAAATTGTTGGTGACGTAAGTACATTACCTCTTACAAAATTTACCTTATTATTAATAAAACAAACTGCTTAATTTATTGAAATAAATATAGACGTTTATAATTAATGACGTTGTTTTTTTAATTAACACCTTTTCAGCAGAAATCATAGACAAACGACGTGCGAAAAGGAATAATATTGTCTATGTTCATAACCAAGGGGAATACAATACGATTTACAATAAAATAATTTAATGAGTTTACAAATACAAAAGTAGAACAAATTCATTATCGAAATATGGATATGGATCACCACACGCGTATATATAGGTATTTTACTTCGATAGTGCACTGTATTTTTAAATTGGTTGGATGTACATAACCTACGCCTCGCGAATCATTAAAAAGTGAGTTTCAGGAATTCGGTATTTTGACTCTACCCTCCCAATACATTCTTGACAATGTAATGTATGTCCGTAAAAACTTTGAAAAACTGCATTTAGTAAAAGACCAGCGTAATCTAAATAATAGAAACTGTACAAACCGGTCGTCCCATGTTTCAGATTTAGCAAAACCAGTAATAGTTTTTTTTAGGTTACAGTGTTAGGTTTTGTAATTAAAGTCCCAAAGCATGTTGCCAATTCGCCGAACTGTAAGTTTAAACGCCACGTCAAGCGGGTTTTGGTGTCAGTAGGCTATAAGAGTAGATCAGTATGTGAACGTTGGTGATGTATGGGATTGAATACTCTCTATGCATCAACTAAAAAGGATTGTATAATGTGTTGGGAATATGTTAAAAAGATGTACCCAATCGAGTTTCTTGCCGGTTATTCTGGACGGCTGGGTTGTTTTGCGAACCGGTGGTAGTTTTGATGAATAAAGTATTTTTGATTGATTGATTGACTGCCAAATATATTGTACATATAAGCTACACTATGGATGAATGCTTACCTGTAAATAAAAAAAACCAAACCTAAAAGAAATACACTAAACCGAAACTTCGTTATATCGAAAATTAATTGATATCTCTACTGCTATCCGTATGACTAAGTATATTCGTCTGAGAGGTCATCTCATACGTGAAAATTTATGTACTTAAATAAAAATAAATAGCAATTTTTCGCGACTTTGTTCATTATAAAATAAAAAATTGTCGCAACTATTTATTTTTATTTGTTACGTAACTTTATTGTACGTTCATGATGACATAATGTTATGAACCGTTATACAAAGAATTCGACTTAGAACGACGACAATCGAAGCTCTTGAAATTAAAAAAAAATCGAGATACCGATCAGCAAGTCACCAATCTTTACATAATGCGTTTCTTCTGTCATAACTACATTTTGCGGTGGTACAAGTTCAATTTAAGTTATTATATTCGAAGAAAAAATACCAATGTTCTTTTGTTAAAATCATTTTTTTTTATAAATGTCTAATTACTTAACAGTTCAATTATAATTCGGTTAAGTGTATTAGAGAAAATTAATTTTGTAAATCGATTTAACCAGCAAGTCCCCAATCTTTACATAATGCATTTCTTCTGCCATAACTTCATTTTGCGGTGGTACGAGTTCAATTTAAGTTACTATATTCGAAAGAAAAAATGCAATGTTTTTTTGTTAAAATCATTTTTTTATTCTTACAACTTAAGTAAATAAATGACTAATTACTTAACAATTCAATTATATTTCGTTTAAGTGTATTAGAGAAAATTAATTTTGTAAATCGATTTATATATGAAGTTCTATAATTAAAATACAAATAAATTATTGAGATTTTATCGTGAAAAAGCATAGCTATGTAACAGTCTAACTTCAATAAAAAAAAAAAAAATCATATGACATCTGTTGAGCGATGAAGGCTCCGTGGTAGCATATTTGTAGACGTAGATTCAAATCTCTGAATAAAATCTGAGGTTTGTGCGAAGAAAACCATCGTGATGAAAGAACAGCACAGCGGTAAGGGTTTTTACTAATGTTAGATTACACCTTCAAGTCGAAGTCATATTGCCCAAGGATACCAACGCTTAAAAGAAAAAACGCGGGCTGCATTTTGTCCATACAAACATATTCCAGCTGTGGAACAATCTCCCGGCTAGTGTGTTCCCTCCTTCCTATAACATGGGGTCCTTCAAGCGTAACTTGAAGAGGCATTTACGCAGGCCGGCATCACAGCGGCGACCGACGAAGGATGACGTATATCTCGGCAGTCGCCTTTGTTTTTGGGTTGTGCTTATCGCATAGTGCAGTTACTTTGCCGTGCTACAATAAAAAAATCCCCTTTTCCTTCCTGTATCGACTAACATAAGAAGCTTTCAAATATCAAAAAATTCGCCCGATTTTACCGATATTTTAAAACGTCCGATAAACAAAAATGACGAATTTGATCAAAAATAAAAAAAAAAAACATGCAGGGACGGCCAAAAGCCTTCCTATTTTATCCCTAAAATGTTTTTTTTTTTAATCGGACTTACAATGTTTTTTTTTTTTTTAAACTTACTACATACGGCATACCGACTTAAAGAGAATATTTATAGTCTATACTGCAATTTGCGATCGATCACAAATTATTTTGTATTAGTAAAATCTTAAAGAGTTATTATTCAACTTACACTTTAATCAATCGTTTAAAATGCTTATTGTTATAATAAAATACATAGTATTGTATTGCAAGCAGCCTCGATTCACGCCTTTAACAATAATATAATTCCTATATATTCTTGTCAACATTACAATATATGTAATTATTTTAATAATTTACTTCATCTATATATAATAATATTCTCTACAACAAGATAAATTCTAAATCACGACTTAAAGTACATATTTATAAAATATACCGACGTTGGAAAGGCTAATTAACTAATAAGCCATGGACAGTTTGGCACATTAGTCAATTAACCGTTCCTTCCAATCAACATTCCATTCTAATAAATATTAGTCTATTTTTAAAAGAAAAATAAGGCGTTCTATACTTATTTAAGGTGACTGTTCTCACTTAACTGGCGTAGATGGAAACTTCTTGATCATCGTTATAGTACAATAGCATAAATAGAATAATACATGTTAATATTAAAGCAATAGAATACGATATCTGGCAACTAAACCTACTTAAGCAAGCGCCAGATCTTAACGCAGTACGACATGTATGAAAATGAATCCATCTATCTCCTTAATTAATGCAGGGTTCATTTTAAAAGTTCTAGTATATTTTACGTGTATTTCAAGGTACGTTTTGATATAGATAAAATTAAAAAAAGAACGTCTAAAATACTAAAATTTTATTTTGAAAATGTTACGTCAGGTTTTGTATGGCCAAACTTGACGTATAATATTCAAAACTTAGTACATAGAAGCGTTTTAATTTAATATAAAAATCAGATTAATTTACTTATCTTATTCGAAGCTTAGTATTTTAAATTCACCTTATAGTATTCGACGCAATGATATAAAAAGATGGCGTCCCTTATAACGCGCCATTCTGCTATGGTGGTTGTGACATGTGTTACTTGACCGGAAGTCGGTGATATATACTGTCAAAGTGGTACGCAGACGGGAAACGGAAGTATCTATCTCATTAAATAAGCATCAAATAATGTTAAGTCAAATTAATAATTATTGCACAACCTCGTAAGAGTAATCACCTTAAATGAAATTAAAAAAAATCAGCTAAGAGATTCACAGTGTTTCGTGTTAATTGACAAAAATTATAAATATTTATAAACCTGCAAGGTTCGTGTCAATTAATTACCTGTGCCTCACCTTCTTGGTTTATTTTCTATCGATTTATGAACAAAATTTGAAATAACATAAAAATAAAATCGTTAATATTAACTCCAAATTACTCCTTAATAAATAATTTCTAGAATCTAAATACACCCACCCCAATTCTCATAACATTTCTAATTATTTACAATATGAAATACATACCATCACATTTTTGAGACAACCTTTTGACTAGGGATGAGCTATTATCGAGAAATCGATATCTGTCCACATTCATATTTTTATCTTTACTAAAATGATACGTTTAATTACTTTATTGCTTTACGATTTATAAAATCTGTTATGATCATTCGAAATAAAATTAGGGCGAAATAGATATTCATTAAACTTATATTTTCAAAAAGTAATATGTTAATGAGAGTTTTTTGGACGGTAATTTACAATGAAATATGTGTTCGATTTATTTCCGTAAACATTCCGAATATTGTCCGTATGCTACTCTCATACCTGCGAGACAGTTTCGATTACTTGACGCGTTAAAAACTAACCTCAAAAATAATTCCGATAAAGGCACACAAAAACCTTCGCAGACCTTTGTCACTCCGATAACTGGAAATTAAGTTAAGTTCCATTGATGTGTGTAAGACGTGTGTGGCCCAAAGAAGTGTAACACTTGCATCTATTGATACTATAGAGGGTAGAAATACATAGAATGGGCCTCATGTCATACGCAGACTCTTATATGGGCATCATGTTGAAAGAGTGTTCAGTTTTAAGTACTAAATAATAGTTCCAAGACCTTCCAAGATGCCACTTACATGTGCAAAGGTTATGGTTATGTAATCCGAAATAATCTTATAAGTATAAACTAAAGTAAATGTTGTACGAAAACGTGGACTGTAATTGAATTTTTGAGAAATTTAAATTTAGTTATTTTCGTGTTTACTTCCATAAAACTTGTTGAATAATAATACACCCTGTTGCTAATATAGTGTCAGTATAATTTGATGGACACTTTACCATATACAGACTGCTACAACTATGTGCCTATATATGCAGGTATGGCAGTAGCATTAAAACAACATAACAAAAGTGAATCGGAAATAAAGAACCAATTTGTCATATTATAAAAAAATAATTATCGATACACGTATCCAACATCCCTACTTATGATATGTCAACAATTAAATTTACATATTCAACAAATCACTCATTTAAATGTAATGCAATATTTGTACCTTGCACGTTCATTTTATATATACATAAATTTGCACCCTCATGGTGTAGTGCCTGTCATTTTAGAGATCTTATCCAGGTAATAATCGTGATCATATCTAGTAACTAGGATGCCATCGCTTACTTGGACTTCTCCAGGAGAGTAATCAATGTATTGCCCTTTGGCTGTGGTTAATTTACCTTCCACTGTCCGAATGATAGCATCTCCAGCACATATATCCCACTTCTTTATCATAGTCTCATGGAAATAAAGGTCGTAAGTGCCGTTTACGACTTCCATGATCTTAAAGCCGGCTCCGCCAGCCGATGTCACAGTGGTCTTGGACCCAAAGGCGACTTTAGCCATCTCTGCAACTTTCCCCGGATGAGACCGAGACACTACCACTCTTGGATGTTCTTTGTTTTCCTCTTTCTGTAAATATACATTACATATCTATACTAATATATAAAGCTGATTGTTGGTATGTATGGTCGAAAGCGTTAATCTCAAGAACTATCCGTCCGATTTGAAAATTCTTTCAGTGTTAGATAGTTCATTTATCGAGGAAGGCTTTAGGCTGCATATCATCACGTTCTCACCAATAGGAGCGGAGCACTAATGAAGAATGTTTCAAAATCGGTCTCTTTTTTCCTTTTGAGAACTTCCGCTGCGTGTTAGCGTTAATATTTTATACGTTGCCATGGTAACGTGGTAACTTTCTATCGTAAATATTTTCAGAGTTTATTTTGTGTTCCTATTCAAAGAGTTTATTCTACATTAGTTTTGTTCTCAATTTCTGATTTGTGATCTATTACGTATAATAAAATGAATGTAAAGTAATATATAAATAAATAAAAAGTATTTCTTTTAATATTTTAAAAGAAATACTTTTTGGTGAATGCATATGGCTACAAATAACATTTTTTTTTTTATTCTGTCGATATATCTGTTTGTTTAGTTCCGCGTAATCTCCGTAATGGCTGAACCTATTTGAACGGGAATTTTATGTGCAAATAAGTAACTAATTAGCTGTTTTATTTTAGCCTGCGGGTTCAGCAGACGTTGCACGCCCTGATAATAAGACAAACTATACCTAAACCTTGCCCAAGAATCATATATTGGTGAAAACGGCATGAAGATGTGTTCTGTAGTTTTTGAGCTTATCGCGAACAGATATATAGAGAGACGTGGCAGAGGACTTTGTTTTACACTATTTAGCGATGAACTGTTATCCGTGCATTCGTCCGTGTGAAATTGATCGAAAATATGTGGTTCACTTTAAACATGAACGTGAGACGCGATGTACTGGACTCCAAGAATAAATATAATTGAAAGCCATATGTTTGTATGTAATTTAAATTATAGCAACGTATAATAATAACTTAATTATATCGACAATATGGGTATATTATATCTATATAATAAAAGATTTAACACATATTTTTCGATAATGTATAGCTTAATATTTTCATTACTTTATTATATAGTGTAAGTGAGCACTGACGGTGGTATATAAAGTTCCAGATATGTGGCTGGAGATAAATCCCAACCCATTTGACACACTGTTAGTATGCACATTTCTAATGTACACGTTACCTGTCTAATGTATGTTAGATGATGTGCGTGTCGTACTTATAAATATTTTTGAAACAGTAATTCTGTAATTTACACATCTAATCACAATTTTACATTTATTTAATATATTTAAAAAAACGGGTGCGAAGACGCGGGTAACAGCTAGTTTATAAATAAGGGGGGGCGTCCATTAATAACGTAAGGGATTGGGAGATGGGGTCAAGCGTAAATCTCATGTGGGAGACTCCCTCTGAGTTTCGGAAAAATTCACGTAATTTTTTTTTTTGGAGCAAAGAATAGTGTAAATATTTGAAAAGATCTAAATTAAAATATACAGATATTTGGCTCAATTCTTCTATATTTCAAAATGTAATGTAATCATAACTAAATGTAATAACACTAAGAAAGTTAAAGTAAAAATAATAAAGCAGATTATTCTTTTTTATAAATCCAAGGTATTTATACTCAAAAAAAATTATTGAAAGATCTCTCTTAAGATTAAGGGAGAGGAGCAATAGTAGAGACAAATCTCACGACATTTCACCAACAGGGTAGGGTGGACAGTAAAACCTGAAAAATGCCTCACATTGGACGACCCCTAAGTATCTGGGCAACCAAGCATCGGTCAGTTGTAGTTGTTTATTTAGATACTGATGACTTTCTGATTATAGTTAAACTGATGCGGTATACTAATTACACAATTAATAAGTTAGGATTAAAATCTCGATTTTAGTACCATAAATCTAATCATTTTCAGAAAATTTTTAGTTAAATGCCTATGATCTGAACAAATTCTCACTTGCACTGCGGTCTCATAAAATCAAACCACAGAAAAAGTTACTACAGCGAATTTAAGATCAAATGAATATAAAATTTATCATTTACATACTTCTAGGTCTATTAATATTTTCAATTTTTCATACAATAAACTTACATGAGCAACTGTAGGTATGTTGGAAGAAGTTCTCTTTGTGAACCATCCCCAGTATGTGTGCTGGGGGAAAGGATAATGAATGACGCCGATAATGGGTACTCCTCTGATAGCAACACATACCATAGTCGTCACATACTGGTACAGTGCCTCTGGAATTGATTATAGTTAGAATTATTAGTTTAGAAAGCTGTAGTAGCTGTATCTTTATGGCCCTAATTTCAAAGTCATTTTGTCTCCTGACTAACAAGTCATTAAGTCTACATTCATTTGTATGAACCTTAAATCATTATGGTTTTCGATTGCATGATTCAGAAACACTACATGTATATCAGACCGTTAAACTGCTGAGTTTTTGATAAAGGTAAGTTTTTTTTTTATATCATATAGCAGGCAAACAAACATGCGGGTCACCTGTTGTTAAGCTATAACCGCCGTCCATAGACACTAGCAACCCCAGAAGAGTCGCAAGTGCGTTGCTAGCCTGTATTTGGGGGAATGGAGAGAAAGGGAGGGGAGATGGGTCTCCGGCGCTCTCACTGACCGAACGAAACGCAACAATGCAAGCACTGTTACTTCACGTCGGTTTTCTGTGAGAGGGTGGTGCTACCCCGGATGAGCCAACCCATTCATACTGAAACCAATAATAGCTTCAGCGTGGCTCTAAGTGTAAAGAGATGGCTCTAGATAGCTATGACCATATTCTTATGGAACCATGGAAGAAGTCACTCAAGAAAATGTAAACACATCTAATAAATTCAATGATATTTCTATTAAAGAATTGTCCACATCAATTGTAAGAATACATCTGACCCATTTGGAGTATCTTAAACCACCTAAAACAATGTATAGAGCCACCTATGAGTACAGGAAGTAAGGAATGACTTTTACAGAAACAAAATTGAAATATAAACCAAATACTTGTTTGATATTATGAACCTGCAGCTTCAATTGTGTCAATATCGATTTGATCTATCCCTAGACAATAGTACACTGTTTCTAGATGACAAGCATCCTTTTCTATACCCTAACAATGAGGATTCAAAATTCCATGATGACCACATAAGTAGTTAAAGTGTGTGGCCATAACAAACAAACTAACATTCCTATTTATAATATTAGTAAGGATTGTATTCAAAGTATGGTAATAATAATTAGTCTTGAAAATTATAGACCTATTTCTGTACTACCGTCATTAGTAAAATTTTTGAAAAGATAATGCTTAAACAATTGGTAGAATATTTTACAGTGCAAGAGTTTCTAGATGGTCGACAGTTTGGTTTTACAAAATCGAAATCTACTACTGACACTGGTGCAACGCTCATAAATCATATATTGGGAGCCTGGGAGGATTCACAGGATGCAATTGGCGTGTTCTGCGATTTATCTAAGGCATTTGATTGTGTTAGCCATAGTATGCTTATTCTTAAATTAAAACACTATAGTATTTGTGGATCTTCTCTCGACCTTCTAGTCTCTTATTTAAAAGATCACTGTCAAAAAGTTAACATACATGGGGTAACTTCAGCGGGATCATTTGCGCGAATTGGTGTACCACAGGGGTCTATTTTAGGGCCGTTCTTGTTTTTAATATATATAAACGATCTACCGCTAGTGGTTAACAACTCTGCTGACATGGTGCTTTTTGCGGATGATACTTCTCTAATATTTAAAGTGAAAAGGATAGATTCAGAGATTGGGCATCTGAATAATACTTTAAATGAAATTTGTCATTGGTTTGCGTTGAATAATTTATTGTTAAATGCAGATAAAACGAAATGTATAAGAATTTCTTTACTCAATGTTAGACAGGTTGATAGTAGAATCAAGATCGAAGGGAATTTAGTAGGGTTAGTTGACAATACTGTATTCTTGGGAATGACATTAGACTCTAAATTACAATGGGCCCTCACATTTAAAAAATGGTGAGCAGATTAAGTTCTGCTGCATTCGCAATACGGAAAATTCGTCAGCTTACAGATATTGCCACTGCTAGGTGAGTCTACTTCGCTTACTTCCATAGCTCAATGTCTTACAGTATTCTGCTGTGGGGTACGGCTGCTGAGGTAGACACCATATTTTTATTGCAAAAATGAGCAGTTCGAGCAATATATAATATGGGACCTCGCAAATCATTAAAAACGAAATTCCAGGAATTCGATATCTTAACTCTACCCTCCCAATACATTCTTGATAATTTAATGTAAGTCTGTAAAAACTTTGAAAAACTGAATTTAGTAAAAGACCGGCATAGTGTAAATATTAGAAACTGTAATAAACTGGTCGTCCCATGTTTCAGACTTAGTAAAACCAGTAATAGTTTCTTAGGTAACAGTGTTAGGTTTTTTCGAACAGGTGGTAGTTTTTGACGTGCATAAGCGCCTTATTAGGGCCTAAACTGAATGAAGAATTTTTTATTTTGATTTTGATGTAGTTGAATGTGGAGTAATATAGAAGTGGACAACAATTGAAAAAGGTATAAAGAAATTGTGTGAAGAATTCTATGTGTATAGAGCTTGTGAAGAGAGTTGGATTGGAAGATATGTTTTGTTGACCTTACTTATATGGGATGCAGGTAAAGTGACACTGATGATTCAAGCTATAGATAACTAATTCATATTTATCTTCTAAAACCTATCAATATACCATATTTTTTAATTCTCTAAAGGTTTGAGCTTTTCAATACAATCTCATCTGATTTTAAATGACAGTGGTGTAACATGGTAAACACACTAAGCCCTGAGGGGCTGGGGCTCAAGTGCATTCAATAACAAATAAATCTTTTAACATACAATAATTATATCATCAATCTATGCTAATATTAAAAGCTGAAGAGTCTGTTTTTCTACACACTAATCTCAGGAAATACTGGTACCATATGTAAAATTCTTTTAAAAAGTGTTTGATAGGTCATATGTAGAGGAAGGCTATATATAATCACACTAACACTAATAGGAGCGAAGCACCAATGAAGAATGTTTCAAAACCGTTTTACTTTTAAGAACTTCCGCTGTGTGTGTGCTGCGTAAACGGCAACTATTCCATGCGAACAAGTCGCCGGCAAAAGCTAGTGTTATTATACTTTATTATGTTTTTAACAACCAAAATCACAGACTTCCGTATTTTGATATGAAGCTGACTGTATTGAAACTAATATTACCTGTATACTCTTGCGTGGCATCCAAAGGATCAATCCAAACCGTGACATCCTTAACAAAAACATGTTCATCATTCATTCGTTCTATTATCCCATGCCCTTTAATTGTCGATTCTACATCAAGCGCAGGCTGATTCTCGCACCTCACTTCACCTTTGGACTGTTCCTCCGAAATAACCATTAGCTTCGGAAATGTACTCTTCAATCCATAATACATAGAGCAATGGGACATATAATCGGCATCCGTTACCGGATCATTCGCACCTTCCCGAGTCTTCCCTTTACTTTTAACGTTGAGTTCATGGCTTTTACCCTCAACGATTCGTTTCCCGCCTTGTTCTGCTGCACGAATCGATGCTTTCAGTAAAGTTTTTAAGTTTATCAGATCGCTTTTTTCTGTGGGATAATTCACCGCGCCCGTACGCCAATAAATTATAAGGAATACAACAAACGCCAATGTAAAGCAAGCGAATTTGTTTATTCGTAACGTACCACCGAAATTCATCGTAATTTTGTTGTAAAACTAAATGTTGTTGTACGATTGAAGTACGGCAAAAAAATAGAATCGACAGTCAACTGTCAAACTACTCTTTTTTTGTCTATGACCCCAGTGTAAATATCACACAATTCTGCCAATGTCGTAAATTCTTTGTCAATCCGTAACACATTCGTTACACAGCTATACAATAATAAAGTTCCGCCCTTTGATATATATCGTACTTTAGCAACGCTTTTTACTACTTTGAAGAGTGGGACTCATTCAATGACTGTGTCATTTCCCTAAACGGTCACGAAAGAAAGAGAACATTATTTAGCGCTTAACGGTATATTAATGTCACTTTATTCAATACAGTGCAAATACACGAAACGAATTTTTCGTTGGTACCATATTTTTAGTCGAAATTAAACTTTATAACAAGTATTCGTTTTGAAAATTTATCGATTGACTGTCAGGTACTTAATTAAAAAATTTATATCGATTTAAAGGTCAACTTGGGTAGTAAATAAATGCAATGAAAAATCGTTT
>JACEII010000001.1:13946395-14002765 GCA_014332785.1 Antheraea mylitta
TTACTTTTAGAACTTAATTAAAGGATTCCATTTATCTTTAAGATAAATCAAACTTTAAAAGTGCTTTCCCACAAAATGTAAGTTAAAACAGACAGTCAAACAGAGCATGGTGGTAGAACCTTCCCGGTGTTCCGGTAACTTCATTTCACCTCCCCTCCTCTCCACTTCCCCTCCACCTCCCCTCCAAGCTCAGACCAACACTATCAATTGATCATCAAAATAAATCACAGTCAAATACTTAAATCTATAAAGTATGAATAAAACATTGTTGTGTTAGTTGATGTTAGATATATGTTTCTAGAATTATCACCCATGAAACTCAGAAAAAGGGGTTTCAGATGCCCAGAACACACCTACAGATGTTTGGGTGCAAGTTTTTACATTGATCTGTCAGCTATCTAAATCTAGTTTTATTTTAATAACAGCATTTTGTTGTATTTTTTTTGTACAGGATATTGCTTCAGTGCTTCGCTGCCACCGATGTTGACTCAAGGGGCAATATCAGCTTTAGACATTTTAGAAGAGAGACCATCTATTATTGATGAGTTGAACAACATCTCCAAACAATTGCATAGGTAAGTTTGCTAAACCCAGAAAAAAAACAAGTATAAAAAAATTAATTTTTATCCTTTCTGGTTACATCATATATGCGTATTACTCTCATTTGTACGTTATGAAATGCCTAATTTCGTCACTGTCCACCACTCAAATCTATAAATCCCGATGGGACTTAAGTTTTGTAACTTTTTTTATATGTGTCTTAGTATTTTTTTTTGTGTGATGTGATGCGATTCTGGCACAAAATTGTAACACTCCAGATCTAAGACAAGATATTTGTGTCAGAATGTGTAGTGATTATCATATATTTAAGTGTATCATCTGCTGTATTTGACCACTAAGGCTTGTCTAATTCTGGGATGAACCAATACGCATCCAGTAACCAATCAGAGTTATAGCAATGTGTGCCCGAATAAGCCCTGATTACCATATACAAGTGGATAATATCTAATAATAAATGCTGTCGTAATGCCTCTTTTGGGTTAGCACTGAGCGGTTGGTAGGTTAGCATGACAGTGACTTCACAAAGGCAAATCGAGTCATAATATTTTTTTCATTGCACTATGCTTTCTACCAGACATAGTCAGTCACTATGTCTAGCGTCTGTATTGACACCAGCCGTATCAATATTATTATTTTCACAGAGCACTCGGTCAACTTAAAAACTACAGATTCCGCGGTGACGAGGTATCGCCCATAAAACACGTCTACCTAAAGAAGGACCTAACCGATCGTTTGAAACATTCGTATCTGAGGAACGTAGCTAATTACTGTCTAGAGAAAGGCGTGGCTTTTGCAGTATCTGCTTACCTACGAGACGTAGAGCGCAACTGTCCAGAACCATCTATAAGATTGGTCGCCAGTAGGAAACTAAATGATGAAAATATCTCTCACATATGTTCCCTCCTTGAAGAGGCCTACGAAAATGTCGGTCCTAAACCGGATTTACAAGTCGTATGATGAACATACTTTCTTTTTATATCACTAAGTACAATTTTTATTTATTTTTCACTGTATTCAATCTTATTTTGTATGTTGGCACCATTGTAATTGATGTGTAATTGGTGGCTTTTTTCAGTTTTTATTAAATTATCTCAAATGTATCGATTATGAAGGAATTGGAAAAAAGTTAATATGAATATTGTTTTAAAAATATGCTATGACTAGATATGTGTGGGTATTCGTATTTACAAATTAATCATTTATTAATCAAATCGATTTAATCGATTATGCAATCCGAAATTTAGTCGAATACAATTTAGGCACCACTAATAGTGATTGTAAGAATTGCATGCAATGAATTAACATTATTCTAATATTGAACTAAAACGTTGGACCAAATATGCAAACATTCGTATCCAATAGCGAGTTTTAGTGATTGTTATTTGTGTAGAAATTCATCGATTTAGGTTTATTAGTAAAGAATATAGGGTATTTTGTTGTTCGGTCTATGAGTACACTTAGGTTAATTGAATGCTAGTTAAAACTGGTTTGTTAAATACCAATATATGAGTCATCGTAAGATATTGAAACTGTTTGTTCTTGGTAAATAATTATTTCAAATAAAATAATAAAATTTTCATTTAATAAAACTGCTATGTTATTTCTGTGCCTACAAATCGATTTACATTAATTTTTTGGTATTACGAGAGGGTGGAATACAACTGTCAGGATGTAATACTACAAAAATGTTTTATATTATCAAATAATGAGAATTAAAACTGATTAATAGTTAATTTATTGTAACCTAAAAATATCAAACATTTAAAAATGACAACGTAGTACAGAGACAAGCTGACAGATGGCGTTTAACACAAATATCAATGTTACATCGTTAAACTTACACAAACCAGAGCATTTATGAAACATACATTATTAAAAGAATTAAAATGTATGTTTTTTTTAATATAAGGTGATATCTATGTTTTATTGTATTAGTTATATGTCATAGCTTATTTAAGCATATTATTTACTCTATTGAAACGTAAATAACCTAAAAACCATGGATTAATTATATTTTTACGCTAAATTACATTTATGATGAAAAGAAATGGGTCATTCTGAGTAAAGAAAATAAATAAACAATATATAACTCGATTCAAAATATTATAATTGAGAAAAAATTACACACTTTTGGATAATGGAGATATGATTACTGTATTTTGTTTTGTATATTGAATTGTATTATAGGGAATATTATTTTTTCAAATGTTATTTAATAATATGCACATTGTTTTGTATAGTATAATAAAAATATTCGTTTATTTATTGTATAATTGTGTTTTTATTAGCCCCTTTTCACTAATAAACATATATATCTACACATACTGTTCTAACAGAAATTTTTCGTCTCTGTAACTATGGTTGATAAACTAACCATAGGGTACTTCATAAATCATGTCGTTTGAATTTCATCGATTTTTAGAGTCGTTTTCGTTCTTGCTACATTTGTGTAAATTAATTGCCTTTGGTGTGAAATCACTGTTTGTAATTTTTAGTCCGGTGAAGCTGTAAAGGCCTCGAAGGGCCATTAGCATAGTCAGTTCGTAAAAAAACACTATTTGTAATTTCAAATTCCGGAATTATTAAATAACAATAACATTTTTATAATATACTAGCCTCTGCCCGCGACTTCGCGTGGAATAACGATATTCTTTATTTCTAACATGCAGCCGAAGCTCTCAAGAGGGAAAAAAACCCGGTTTTGAAACATTCTTCATTAGTGCTCCACTCCCATTGGGCTTAGCGTGATAATTTATAGCCTATAACCATTCTCGATAAATGAGCTATATAACATTAGAAGAATATTTCAAATGGGACTAGTAGTTCCTGAGATTACCCCCTACAACGTCACAAACTTTACCTCTTATAATATTAGTATAGAAAGATATTTATTATACTTTCTAGATTTTGACGTTTGACCACAATCTCATCTGTTATTAAATGACGATGTGCTCTAAGATGGTAAACACGCTAAACTTGGAGAGGACTGACTCAAATGCAGCTGCGGGAACTCGCCGGCAAATGCTTGGCGATAACCAGACAGACTTAGAAAAAGCTTTACAACCATGCTATAGTTTTGTCACGATGTATTCCTTCACCGCGCGCTCCGACTTCGTTACTAGGATTCGAAACTACATCCATCGACGCGATGTCCGAATACGATATCAACTAAGCCACCATCGCTTTATATATTTTTAATATTTATGTATTACTTTGTCTAGAATCAACACATAATCATACATCCGCGTTCGATAGCATAGATAAAGCGGAATGCCTTGCCTTGAAACAGTGTTCGCCAAACACTGATAACACTGACCCTTTCCATAACGGATTAATCGAATCAGCTGTGGAGCATGTACTCGCGTCTCCTCCGGCGGATACCCTAACCGCGATCACTTTCGATGAAGTTGCAGGCGCAATCAAGCGTCTCAAGCCTAGGAAATCCCCAGGTCCCGATGGGATCAGGAACGAGGTTCTGAAACTCCTTCTTGATCGCATCATAGCTCTATTGGTCTGCGTCTTCAATGCGGCCATGTCCCAGGATCACTTTCCAGCCGTCTGGAAAAAGGCCGTAGTGATAGGTATTCACAAGCCCGGCAAGAAAGCTACGCTTCCCGTTAGCTATCGCCCTATTAGTCTGTTAGATACCTTAGGAAAACTTTACGAACGGCTCCTTCTGAACCCTCTTCAGTTCTCGATTACAGATTTAAAATTAATACCACCTGAGCAGTTCGGATTTCACGCCGAACACTCTTGCACGAATCAAGTACGCCGCCTCACGGAGTACATTTTCTCTAAATTTAACGCCGATCCGAAACGCACAATTACAGTCTTCTTCGATATCGCCAAGGCCTTCGATAAAGTCTGGCACGGAGGGCTCATCCATAAATTATGTAAATCTCGCGTACCCGATAGGTTAATTCATATTATCCGCGATTATCTCACTGATAGGACATTCCGCTTCAGAGTGGATGGTGAACTATCGCTGCCCCACCCGATACGCTCAGGTGTGCCACAGGGCTCCATACTCGCGCCCACGCTCTTCAATCTGTTCATCAGTGACCTACCTCGGTCTCGGGGGGTCGAGGTAGGTTGTTACGCTGACGATACCGTTATTTACACTTCCGGCTGGCGGTCGGACTTTCTTAGGAAGCGCATCGAAAAAGCCGTTCATACTCTCGGTGAATGGTTTCGTCGATGGCGCATAGAAGTTAATTCCGATAAGAGTGCCGCAATACTCTTCGATCCCACGAAACGCGCTAATAAATTTGAGCCCATCAGGCTATACGGAATCGATATCCCTTGGGTCGAAGAGGTCAAATATCTCGGAGTTACATTAGATAAACATTTAAAGTTCAATTCACATATAGACAGAGTGCGAAACAAAGCCGCTATGGTCTTGGGTCGCCTCCATCCGTTGCTTTGTCATAAGAGTAAGATGTCCCTCAGATACAAGCTCACTTTGTATAAGACGTGTATCCGTCCCGTGATGACATATAGCTGCCCCGTTTTTGCGCATATGTCCAAAGATAACTTTCATAAGCTGCAGGTTCTCCAAAATCGTGTTTTACGTAAAGTGACCGGTGCTCCGTGGTACATTCGGAGAGTCGATCTCCATAGAGACCTAGAGATCCCTTCTATCTGGGCGTACGTAAAATCACTTACGATTAGTTATTTTGAAAAAGCTGCGAATCATCCCAATCCGTTAGTGGTATCCGCCGCAAACTATGAACCCGTACCTAACGCTGCGCGTTATAAAAGACGTCCGCGATGCATTTTTACCGACCCTCCTGATTTAATCACGTCAGCGAACGATCAGTACCAGCCTGTCCCTCGAAACAGAGCGTGCTGACGCCCACGCCCGCGTAACCACAGATCACGCCGCCGTGGTCTGGGGGTTAATTTCGCTCCCGCACACTCGATTAGGCCTCCCACGGCAGCGGCTCAGGCCTAGGTTCGATCCCTCGGTAGGGAGCCCTTGAGTGCGTTGCTTGCGCGATGCGGTGACACACAAATATACATCACTGCTACAACACTACACGATCACCCCCACACACGTGCACGCCTACACGCTTACACATGAAAGTGGAAGGGTTTACTTTTTTCCCTTATCGAACTGAAAAACTCTTAATTTTCCGATAATAAATATATGGAGGAGTTGTTGAGGCGTGTATGCTTGGTACACATATACGTTTCAACAATTCATACATATATGAATAGTTACCTACGTTAGCTAAAATAGGCCGCGATTTTGCACGCAACAGGCAACAGCCAAGCCGAGGTGTGCCGTGCACCCTTGAGCTGGTTGCCAAAATAAAATCGGCTGAGTGCTTTAAGCGCTCGCCTTAGTAGTCCGGTGAAGCTGTTAAGACCTTCCTCGGTAAATAGCGTAGACATTTCGAAAAAAAAAAAATCATACATTTAAATAAATGCAAATCATATCAAATTAACTTGAATAATATTTAACAGCTTGAATCCATTCAAAATCTCATTAAAGTGTAGCGTGCTGGCAATAAAAATTGTCTCTGGCCTTTTAGAAAAAACAGCGACATATTCGATGTCATATATATACAAATTTTTCCTCGACAAAAGAAGTGGTTATTAAAAGTTTCGGATGCAAAGTCAGTGTTTGATTTTATCATAATTTTACATTGAACACGCCCCAAAAAAAGGTACTGGTTGCTAATAGATATATCTCTAACAAAAGTGTGTCACAACACTAAAAAGTTTGTGTGTCTGTTAGGCCTGTTGATATTTTTAAAAATATCGGATTTTCGATACATCGATATTTATGAAAATATCTATATCGGACCTCAATATATTGGAAAAAATTATCGATATCTCGATTTATATCGGCTTTGTTAAAAAAAATGTAAATCAGCTTAACATCGATTTACAGTTTTTAATCCAGTATATTTGTACAGTTTATACCATATATATTTTAAAATATAACAGTACAATTCTAAGAGCCACTTGCACAAACATTATTATATATATTGATAATCGTCATCATTATTGTTTTATCTAAATAAGATTATTATTTGTACCGATCTACCAGTCCATCAGTAACCAAGTTTTTTAAATAGTGGTAGTCTACTAGTTTCACTTGTAGAATAACATTTCGATATCTGCTGGTTCGGAACTCCGGTGTGTAATAATGAATTTTACAAAATTCGCATACACTTACTAATTTAAATTGGTAACAGTATCGTCTGACGGTCAAGAAAAACCCCGTGAGAAAACCTGTGCCTGAGAAATGTTCTGGTAGTACTACAATATATGAGAAAACGTACCAATACGCCGTGGGCTAGTGTGGTGATTATGTACATACCTTCTTTCAGGAAATGTCTGTGGCCCTGCAGTGGCTCTCTTACAGGCCGATGGTAATGAATATCTTTCAGCAAGAGATTTTTAAAATACTATTTACTTCATATGTTCAGCTGTTTCACTAGGTACTACGATTACTACTAGCCTGCTTCATATTCACTGATCCAAAACGTGGCAGCGTAGATAATAATGGAAGGAATAGAATAAAATCAGGATGCACGAAATGGAGAAAGATGTTCGGGTTATGCGATCCACGAATGCCCTTGAAACTCACGGGGAAGGTGTATAAAATTATTATAAGATACAGTTATACTGCATGCATCTGAGTGCTAGGTTACAAAATAAACGGATGAAAAAAACTGTACGCGGCAGAGCTGCGATTGTTAAGATGTATGGTGTAACTAGAAGTAATAGAATAAAAATGTATCAGGTAAAGTTTGGAAACATCATCAGTGACAGAAAAGTTGAGAAATAAGAGGTTAGCATGATACAGGCATGTCATAAAGAGAGATGAAAGACTTTTAACTAGAATAGTTTTAAGTATGAAAGTGAATAGATATAAAAGTAGAGGAAATCGAAAAAAGTATGGATAAAGTATGTAAAAATAACATATGTAATAGGTGTGAATTCTGAGATTATATCTGACTGAGGAGACTGGAAAAGAAAAACATAATGTATCGATTCAACCTAGGTGAAATAAGGCTAAGAAAATGATTATGAATTAAAAAAATATCGACCGCCGATATCTAAATTATAATACCAAAATATCGATATATCGCCCAAAAAATATTACTAAAAAATATCGATATTTTAAGATAAAAATATCGATATTTCGATATATCGATGTTTTATCATCAGTCCTAGTGTCTGTGGCAGATGAGTTTGCATAATATATCATGTAACTATGGCGTCTAACAAATATAAAGTGATTATATTACTATTATAATAAAAAGGAGTTAATCACTATAAAAGATTTATATCTCTCCTTAGCGCATTCCCTATACCCTTCCCTGGCCACAAAGTACATTACTAAACATGCGCACGTAAGTAAGTCAAAATTGTTCGAAACATGACATCGTACGAGCGTAAAATCACGTCGCTGAGTAATATAAATTGAAAACTTTTATAAGATAGTCATAAGTTTAGATATATCAAAGTTTTTCTTTAAAGTTAAAATTCACGAGTTTTAATTTATTCGAATTACCTGTGAGTACCCTATGACTTCTGAACTAGGTGGAAATAGTAACATATAGATATCAAAAATCCTTTGCTCTTATAATAATAGCTCACTTCAACCAATTACTTAGCTCTTTGTTCAGTGATTCACACAACTTATATTATATAGGGTTGTTACGAATACTTTGTAATAAAATGTTTTATGTTGTTTCAGACAATTATATTTTATATAAATGATGTAATATTATAAATATTCCTAGAATACTTAAAAAAACAATCAAATGGATAATGACTATTCATAACAATTACAATTATTTAGTAACAATGTACTTCTTCTACTGTTAGTAACCAATTGTTATTCGCTCATTCCCGATAAGAGTGCCGCAATACTCTTCGATCCCACGAAACGCGCAAATAAATTTGAGCCCATCAGGCTATACGGAATCGATATCCCTTGGGTCGAAGAGGTAAAATATCTCGGTGTCACATTAGATAAACATTTAAAGTTCAATTCACATACAGACAGAGTGCGAAACAAAGCCGCTATGGTCTTGGGTCGCCTCCATCCGTTACTTTGTCATAAGAGTAAGATGTCCCTCAGACACAAGCTCACTTTGTATAAGACGTGTATCCGTCCCGTGATGACATTATAGCTGCCCCGTTTTTGCGCATATGTCCAAAGAAAACTTTCATAAGCTGCAGGTTCTCCAAAATCGTGTTTTACGTAAAGTGACCGGTGCTCCGTGGTACATTCGGAGAGTCGATCTCCATAGAGACCTAGAGATTCCTTCTATCTGGGCGTACGTAAAATCACTTACGATTAGTTATTTTGAAAAAGCTGCGAATCATCCCAATCCCTTAGTGGTATCCGCCGCAAACTATGAAACCGTACCTAACGCTGCGCGTTATAAAAGACGTCCGCGATGCATTTTTACCGACCCTCCTGATTTAATCACGTCAGCGAACGATCAGTACCAGCCTGTCCCTCGAAACAGAGCGTGCTCACGCCCACGCCCGCGTAACCACAGATCACGCCGCCGTGGTCTGGGGGTTAATTTCGCTCCCGCACACCCGATTAGGCCTCCCACGGCAGCGGCTCAAGCCTAGGTTCGATCCCTCGGCAGGGAGCCCTTAAGTGCGTTGCTTACGCGATACGGTGACACACAAATATACATCACTGCTACAACACTACACGATCACCTCCACACACGTGCACGCCTACACGCTTACACATGAAAGTGGAAGGGTTTACTTATTTCCCTCGTCGAACTGAAAAACTCTCAATTTTCCGATAATAAATATATGGAGGAGTTGCTGAGGCGTGTATGCTTGGTACACATATACGTTTCAACAACTCATACATATATGAATAGTTAGCTAGGTTAGCTAGGATAGGTCGCGATTTTGCATGCAACAGGCAACAGCCAAGCCGAGGTGTGCCGTGCACCCTTGAGCTGGTTGCCAAAATAAAATCGGCTGAGTGCCTTAAGCGCTCGCCTTAGTAGTCCGGTGAAGCTGTTAAGACCTTGCTGGGTCAATAGCGTAGACATCTCGAAAAAAAAAAAAAAAAACATTCGCTCATATAAGAGATGGCATAGCTCTACTTATATGAACACAGCTGATGATAATAAATCCATTTTGGATTATGGTCTATATTTGAATAAAATTTGGTTACAGTTTCGTGATTTTTTTTCTGCAGGCTCTTGGTCCACACCTTTTTTCAGACATTATTTATTATTATCTTATCATTATTAGGTAGTGCAGCTTAAATGCAATATTAAAATGAGTAAAACAAGATATTATTATTGTACTTAACTAGTTACAGCTAATTGTTAATATATTTGAATACAATTTTTTATTACTAATTCGAATTTCGTGAGATAATAACGTTTATGACGGTTTCATTATCATCTTTTATAGCTTTTAAATTATTTTGGTTTGGAAATTTGAGGTTATGTTAATTGTAATACATGTTTAACATATGTCAGTTACAACTAGTAGTCCGGTGAAGCTGTTAAGACCTTTCTAGGTCAATAGCGTAGCCAGTTCGAAAAAAAAACCTATTACAACTCTTCTTTCATGTGACAATAACCAACATTTCTTTTGAACTCCGTCTCGTTTGAAGAATGTAGCGGTTCTCGTATCTCCACCAATCTCCTGTCAGTTTCCAGCGCTTGATTTTTCTGCTGCAAATCCTTTATTACTCTCTGATGGTGATTGTACATACCGTGGTACGTTATTCTAGAAGTATTTCAAATAAATCACTACTCAAGGCACGATTCTGGCTAAATTATTTTCAATGGAATTTGAGGTAATAGATCCAATAGTTTTCAAATTTAGTGGTTTTTTCCTCAAAAATAATTACGTCCCTATTTAGCGCCTAATTATGGACGTATATTCATATTAGTTAAAAAAAATTACGGGACAGTTCAATTATATGATGAACTCATTGATATACAAAAACTCAAGATGCACACTTCTCACAGCCGACACACAAAAATGAGTGTATAATCTTGAATTATTATTAAAAAAAAAACTATTATAAATTTAAGTAAGGTTGAATTTGCAAAATCATAAGTTTATTGCATAACTATAACCACGTATGTATATTGGGGAATTTTTGCCGCCGGTTTTGAGCGCTACTTTTATTCGAGACTGTGCGTATTGGGTTTTTATATGTCAATGTATAAACTTTAAGAAAATATTCGAAAAATAGTCGAAAACACATTTTGACTATCTATTTATCAATAACTAGCGTTTGCCCATGGTTTCGTTGCGTTAATGTCAATTTTATCTGATCTCTGGAAACGGGTTTTTTAATGAAAGGAACGCTATGTCCTATTTTAGACCTATGATAACGTGCACGGAAAATATTATCATAAACTATTGAGTAGTTAAAGCATAATATACAAAGTTAAATTTATCATATTAGGTTAGATTTAACTAAAATTATTGAAATATGACTATTGCGTACATATTTGGTAGATATTTCGTCCTGTAAGTACTTATTACAAGTGGAGTTATAAAGATCTTTATAGAATTACATATAATTTGGGATACTAACAACGCCTCTTCTAGTTTCTTCTCCAACATGTTGTAACTCATGTGTACCCTCTCGTATTCTTCTGTCAATCCGCGCATCGGTTTGTCCTTAAGGAGCAAACAAAGTCTAATATATTATTGTTAACAAAAAAATCCATATTACGAGTATAAAGGAGTTTTTGACGGGATCTTGGAATGTACATTTTGACTGTATATTTTGTAATATTGATGGTTTTTTACGTAATGTAGTTTGGTTATTGTGCACAAATGAATTGGATGGGAAGTATTACCACGGAGCATAAATTCTGACATACCATAAAACTCCATGGAAAATTCTAACTAGACGGCCACCATTTTGTTATAACATTGAAATGATCATAAGAAACTTGTAATATTAATCTACTCGACAAAGGCTTGGATTGGTTGTCAAAGAAAATAAATTTCAAATATCCACAAATTATAAATATTAAGTACTTACTTGCACTCTCTCTAAAACAGGTCTGCGAGTACGTATCTCTAGTCTTGTCTCGACTAATTTTGTTGGATTAATTTTATCCGCGATCGCTGCACGTAGCGATTCGATTTCTTTGTCGACTTTATGCAGGTTTGTTTCCAACTAAAAACAGTCATGAGTGTTCAAAACAGAACGGTTAGAAGGATATAAGAATCGTATCCGAATTTATCACGAATTATACGTCAAGTATAACATTACTCTATCCTCTTTCGAGACCTGCTAAATGCCGAGATGCTTGCAGACTGGCAACAAGGAGCCTCGATGGACTATAAATCTCGTGATGGCTACTATTATCTTTAAATGCACTATACTTACCATCAGATAAAGTGATGTCACTTTGCAACAATAAAAATACGAGTTTACTACTTCGCTTCGAGTTACTTGTAGATTGGTTCAGATTCCGTTACTTAAAGTTTGTGCCCTCATAGAATTCTTTTGATTTAATGGTAGGACTCACCATTTTATGAATTGAAGTGTATACACAAAATAAAAATATGGGCAGTAACGTCTATTTAGAGAACAAAACAAAAAAAAACTTAACCAACTAGAAGGCTGACACATGTTACACTTTTTGCTCTATGCGCCCCTTGCAGTTTGTCATCCTGGTGCATACTTCCTACAGATTTCCTAGGTAAATGCCTCCTTGGGCTGCACGTTAGTATGGGTCTCGCCAAATTTTTATTTCGCTCTGAAGTTTCGACGCGTATCTTTTGGGCATATAAGGACGAAAACACAGTATTTATATATAATTTATTAGTTTTATTTATGTTTTCTTTATTATGCTAGTAAGTGAATTGAAAATTAGATGATATCTATATAAGATACATATTTAAACATAAATGACGCACGTGGGGGCGTCATTCGAAATATATAGGTGGCCTTAGAGAGACACACATGAACATGTATATCTCGCTAACTCATATATGTTTAATTAGCTTAGCTACTTCAGGCAACCGTCCAAGCCGAGGTTCGGCCACTTTGGCATACTCGAGTTTGTTGCCATACGGGTTAATGTCTTAAGCGCTTGCATAGAAATCAAGTAAAACAGTATAGACCCGTCAGACCAATAACGTATAGTCAGTTCGAAAAAAAAAACATGTATATAGTTCACAAGCTCTTTTTGTGAAACCTTCAATAAAAAGAGAAGAAAAGAGTATATGTCTCACTGTTCTCGAATACCTGATAGCAAGCGAGACACTGTGTTTACCCCCACTATTGCATCGTCATAGAGTAAGGTTGCGGATCAGAATTTCAAAGTCATCTTTGAAGGTATTCATGTCCCACTAAAGTATAGATGTATGGTTAGCTTAGCACAAATAGTAAGGTTAGTTCGATTTGCGTTTCATCTAAGGAAACATCCCAAGCGTCGTTTCGATTTCTCTAGCAGTCTTGAGCTTGTTGCCATTCAGCTTAGTGCCCTAAGCACTTGCCCTAAAAGCCCGGTGACGCTGTGAAGGCCTGTCAGCAAAACGGCAGTTAGTCAGTTCGAAAAAAAAAATGTATGGTTTTACGAAACCTTGATACAAGTGAAACTTTTTTTTCGGATTGTAGGCATTTCACTGAAAATTTTCGGAAAATTATTCAATTTAGGATATTAAAATCGCGTTTTTAATAGTAATAATTTGAAAATGGAAATGATAGGTCGGCTCGCCCGGGGTAGTACCACCTTCTCACAAAAAATCGACATGAAGTAACAGTGCCTGTATTGTTGCATTTCGTTCGGTTAGTGAGAACGCCAGAGGCCCACCTCCCTTCCTCCCTCCCCCTTTCCTTTTCTTCGCTCCCTCTCACCCATATACAGGTTGACAACGCACTTGCAACTCACCTGGTGTTGCTAATGTCTATGGACGGTGGTGATCACTTAACATCAGGTGACACACCTGTTCGTTTGCCTCTTATGATATAAAAAAAAAAACATTTTAATTTTAATCTATGTATCAAAATACGGAATACATAACGAATATAATCATTCAAGTGATGTACGCATTTTAAAAATTAAGCACAATATTTATTTAAATCATTGAATCATTTTGAATTGAGCAATATCCGCCACCATATTGGCCTTGGCTGCTTTACTTTTTTACCCTACTCAACGGTCGGCTGTAACGCAACATGCGATAGATGCATAAAGAAGTTTAACTCTACAAATCAAATGAATCACCTTGTATTTCTGCCATTCCATCTCGTTTCTCGCGCGTTGTATATCGTATACACGTCTTCTCATAACCAGCTCAACGGTCTGGCTCTGCGCGTACATCTGGTTCTTCGCCTGTTCTCTACTCTTAAACATGGTCTCTCTTAAAGACTTGGATTCAGACATCAACTGCTCTGCTATCTTTATGGTATTCTCGATACAGTGTACGTAACTTTCTTCCGTCATTGTTCTAAATAAAATTATAATAATTTATACTAATATTATAAAGAGGTAAAGTTTGTGAGTTTTATTTATTTATTAACTTTAACATTTACATTGTTACATTTACATTTATTTATTGGAACTTAACAACTTAGAACTTTAAACAATTTGCAGAATATGATAAATGACCGATATCAGCTGCATTAGTTATCCTGTGTCGCAGCCAATATCGGCCAGTTCCAGAGTAACATATTTCGTTCCTCAAATAGATAATGTGTGTACGTACAATGTATGTGAAGTGTCATATACAGAAAAAAAAAAATAGAACAAAAAATGCGAGTGTTGTGTGTGCGTGTGTGTTGTGTTTGTGGTGTATGTGTTTAATATTCGTATTAGGCAGCATAATACAAAGAGCAACATTTCCTACAGACTAAGGAAGTCAGTGAGGAATACTATTAAGAGAAAATGTCTCTTAATTTGTAACAATTTTTTCTGTTTCCTCATAATTAAGTTTAAGGATCCAATTTTTTACACATTTTTTGTATTCTCTGTAAGTGAGAGGAAAAATGTTAAGTTCTTTGTTAAACTTGTTATACAGAACTGCACTCTGATAATAATATTGATTTCTGAATACAGCGAGAGTGGAGAAGACTTCAGCGCATACTCTGTCAGTTCTGCGTTTGTGTTTATATGCTGTTGGATCAAAAGTAAGGCTTGAGTGTTGACGCAAGATAGAATGTAAAAGAAAGGATTGTCTGACTGTGAGAATATTCCATAAACCATATAATTCACTAGTTGGGAATCGTACAGATTTACATGCCATGACTTTTAATACAGCTCTCTGAGCTCTCTCTAGTCGAATAAGTAAACACTTTCCCGCTCCACCCCAAGCCGATATACAATAAGTTAGAATTGAGTGGGTTAGACCGTAGTATACCGTTTTCAAAGTATCACAGTCCGCAGAGGCTCTCAACAGCTTGAAAACAAATATAAATTTTCTAACCCTAGATCAATTTGTGTTGTTGCAGGCGGTAATCTCAGGAACTATTTAGGAACTAGTTATTTATCGAGAATGGTTATAGGCTATATATTATCACGCTAAGACCAATAGGAGCGGAGCACCGATGAAGAATGTTTAAAAATCGGGTTATTTTTCCTCTTGAGAGCCTCCGCTGTTAACGTTAGCCCAAATTAACTATTCCACGCGAACGAAGTCGCAGGCAGAGGCTAGTCTTATATGATATCTGTGTTAATAAGATTTCCATCCCTGTTAATCTATACTAATATATAAAGCTGAAGAGTTTGTTTGTTTGTTTGTTTGTTTGTTTGGTTGAACGCGATAATCTCAAGAACTAGAGATCCGATTTAAAAGTTTCTTTTAGTGTTAGATAGCTCATTTATCGAAGATGGCTCTAGGCTACATATCATCACGTTAAAGCCAAAAGGAGCTGAGCACTAATGAAGAATGTCTGAAAATCGGGCTATTTTGGAAGCTTCCGCTGCATGTTAATGTCAGTATTATATGCGTTGCCATGGTAACGCGATAACATTCTATCAAAAATATTTTCATGGTTTATTTTGTATTCCTATTAAAAAAGTTTATTCTACGTTAGTTTTGTTTTCGATTTTTAATTATACGTGTTATGTTTATATCGCAAACATTTCTTAAGTTTATTTTGTGTTGTTATTCAGAAAGTTTAGTAGTAATAATATTCGTCCAATAAGACAGTCGAAGGAATTAATCCATACAGCCAATTCTGAAGTTGTTAATATAATTAGTTTTCTTCTATGTCCAAGTTAATGTAAAGGTATAAGCGCCGAATCCTCTACATAATATAACGTAATTTTTTATCTTCTTAATCTTCAAGACCATAGAATTAATGCTTCGTGGTTTTATTTTTCATTCATTTCACTTATGCAAAATAAACGAAAGATATTATATAATACGCAACCAATTTCTACACGATATAGAATCATGTAACACAATATTATGAAAAGAAAAATATAAAATCCACTACATGACAGACTGAAATCCCGCCAAACACTCTTTAAAAACTCTATTCTACATTAGTTTTGTTGCCAATTTTTTATTTGTGATATATTACGTATTATAAAAGTAAAGTGAGTGTAATTTATATTAAAATAAAATATTTTTGGTGAATACAATCTGTGATGCTACAAACATCAAAATTTTTTTTAACTCTGCCGATATGTCTGTTTTTTATTTGTTCCGGGTAATCTCCGAAACGACTGGACCTATTTGAATGTTTTTTTTTCTTAGAAATGACTACGCTTAACAGCTTCACCGGACTACAAGTAATATTTGAACGGGAATTTTACGGGCAAATAAGTAACTAATTAGCTGTTTTATTTTGTTCGATAATGTGTAGCTTCATATTTTCATTATTTTCTTATATAGTGTGAGCACTGAGGGTGATAAATAGTTTAAAATTCCAGTTATGTGGATGATCATAATTCCATCCCATTCGATACACTATTAGTATTCACATACATAATGTACACGTTACCTGTTACAGTAGATGATGTGCGTGTGATACAAATATTTTTGAAATAGTATTATTGTAATTTAACTTGATGTGTAATCACAATTTTAAATTTATTTAATATATTAAAAAAAACGCGTGCGAAGCCGCGGGTAACAGCTAGTATATAATATAATACAACCTAACGTCATCTAAACGTAGCTCCAAGGATGCCCTGAAGACATTGTTGTACTGTATACGTATAAATGGATTATACGCAAGCAAACTATATGTGGTCCAGAGTTTGCTACTGTAGAAGCATTAATGATAGGTTTTATATAGTGTTACTTTTACACTTAATGTGCAACGGGTATACCTCTGGACCAGCATATCTTCTTTCTCTCACCGACAATGCCCTGCGCTCTCTTTCTATGTTCTTCTCATCTTTCTTATACTATCCGTGATGTAGTTTCCGAGATATTTAACTTGTGAAACCCTTCAAGCAGTACCCCTATGACTCCTCGGTAGATTGCAAGTAATAGCCTTCTCACCAGGATTAAATATCATATATCATATAGACTTTTATGACAATTGTATTCCATACCTATAAATTAGCATAAGTTTCACACACTTGTAATAACTTCCTAACACCACTAGTCGAAGGGATTAACAGTACCATATCCGCGGCATTATTTATATTATTTACATTTTGTGAATGTGAATGTGATGTGAAAAAGTGAATGGGAAATAATACGAAGTATGAATCCTGTGGTGCCACAAAAACTTCATGGAATGTTCTAATAAGAGGGCCACCATTCTATTCGAACATTGAAATTATCACAAGGCACTTATTCTAGCATTGAAAATTATGAAATGAGGTCCGACTTGGATGTATGTTCTAGAATACCTTTGCCTTTTCCTTAGAATGGAAAAAAAAACATAAATAAAAAAATGTGTTTCGTTAAGGCAATGTAGAAAAGAAAGTTATTGCTAAATAACTCACTGCGGTGGTACTCTAGTTGGATCCGGCTTAAAGGAAATGTCCGAACTGTCCCTGGTTAAGTATTTCACATGATATTCCAGGCCAAGAGTGTCATCCTTATTCTGGATCTCACGATCCAGTCTGCAGTACACGTTACTTAGTTCCTTCAGCTTCTCCCAACCAATTTGGCAAACGTCTGTGAGAACTCGTTTGCTGTTCTCAATTATATGCAGTTCCTGAGATATTATGAGACTTCAAACTTTTTGTTTAAGTCATCGCTATTATGTAACCAAATATACTAACCAATAAACCTTGGATTATATACTTGTATAACATCATTTGTTAGGGCAATGACAGAGCTAAGAGAATTGTCGATAGAAGTTTGATACTTTTTGGACTCATTTTTATGACATTGTAACAACAACGACTGGGTGACTGGATTATATTATTGAAAATAACGTTTTTTTAGATATAGACAAAGTGTCTCAAAATTAAAAGTAAAAAACATACTATCCAGTAGGATTTACGTGATCCCGCACAACCTTGTTATCAATACTAATATTATAAACAGGTAAAGTTTGTGACGATGTAGGGGGTAATCTCAGGAACTACTGGTCCGATTTGAATAATTCTTTCAGTCTTATATAGCCCATTCATCGAGAATGGTTATAGGCTATATATTATCACGCTAAGATCAATAGGAGCGGAGCACAGATGAAAAATGTTCCAAAAGACGGGATATTTTTTCTTTTTGAGAACTGCTGTGTGTTACTGTATTTATTCCACGCGAACGAAGTCACGGGCAGATGCTAGTTTTATTTATACAAGTGCTCGCCCAGCGGCTTAACTTCGGCCATGAAGAAAGAATAAACTGTTTCTATTTTTTTATTGATAACACTAAACCTCGTTAATAGTTACAACACAAAAAAAGAATGACGAAAATCGGCTGACAAACAGGGGAAAGCTGTTCTTGTTTCTTTTTTTTCGAAATGACTACGCTACTAAACTAGCAATATCTTAACAGCTTCACCGGACTACTAAGAAGAGCGCTTAGGGCACTCAGCCGATTATATTTGACAACTAGCTCTGCGATAACATTACACATATCACCTCCACACACGTGCTCGCACTCACGTTTACACATAGAAAGTGGAAGGGTCTTATTTCTTTCCCTTATCAAACTGAATTATCCGATACTAAATATATATAAGAGTTATTGAGGTAGGTGCTTGGTACACATATATGTTTCAACAACTCAAATATGTATGAATAGTTAGCTTAGCTTAGGTTAGCTCAGATAGGTCGCGAATTCAGGTCCGGCGGACGAGGGGGGGCAGCTGGCGTGTATCCAACTGCCTCTCTATAGGTAGGAGCCCGGTGGCAACCTTCCGCCGGATGGACCGTTGGGGCGGCTATTCAAGGGGAATAGCGGAGATCGATCCCTTGCCGCCCCAACATCACGGTTTGTCGGTACACTGTGGGGTTTTAGTCCGTGCGAGTCGGACATAACCCATCCTCTCCCCCGGCAGGGATAAGGGATAGGGCATAAGGGATTTCCCCACGTAAAAAAAAAAAACAAAAAAAATAGGTCGCGAATTGCATGTATCAGGCTACAGCCCAAACCGAGGTGTGCCGTGCACCCTTGAGCCAGTTGTCAAATAAAATCGGCTGAGTACCTTAAGCGCTCGCCTTAGTAGTCCGGTGAAGCTGTTAAAACCGTGCAAGGTCAATAGCGTAGACAGACCAAATAAAATAGACAGACAGACAGACATTTTTAAAAATGATTGAAATGTATTCTATTACTTATACCTAGGCACCTGCAACGTTTTTTTTTTAAATAATGCTAAAGAATATAGTTATAACCTTTTTCAGTTCTTCACCAAGCTGATCTCTCGTCAGTTCCGGAGGTACCCTTTGATCTCTATTGGACAGACATTGTGAAACCACCATCAGAGGGACTTGTAGAGATTCTAGATGCAGTTCGGTGGCCGTTTTTTCCTCTTTTAAAGCTCTTATTTCATCTCTCACACATTCTCTTGTAAATCTCTGCTTCTCTTTCCACGATTCGACTTCGAATATTCTACAAAAATATAACTACATTGTACATTTAGGTTAGGTAGTTAGGTAGGTAGTTTTGTGTTAGGTTTTAAAACAAAATCTCAAAGCACATTACCGATTTACCGGATAATGTGTGCAAACACCATGTCAAGTGGTTTTTAATGTCTAAAGACTTTTATAGAGTGTGTCTAAAGACTATTATAGAGTGAATTAATATTTCAATGAAAGTACGGCGTGCCCACGATAATCTATACTTATATTATAAAGAGGTAAAGTTTGTGACGTTGTGATGTTGTGACGTTGTAGGAGGTAATCTCAGGAACTACTGGTTCGATTTGAATAATTCTTTCAGTGTTATATAGCTCATTCATCGAGAATGGTTATAGGCTATATATCATCACGCTAATACCAATAGGAGCGGAGCACAGATTAAAAATGTTCTAAAAGATGGGATGTTTTGTCCTTTGGAGAACTGCTGCGCGTTACTGTATTTATTCCACGCGAACGAAGTCGCGGGCAGAGGCTAGTGCTACATAAGAATCAACCTTGAAAATGGCCTCTTTAAAGTTATTATTCATTGAAACTAGGTCTGATTTTTTACTTTTAAAACTTTTAGAACAAACTTAAACTAAGGTTATCTTTGTTGTTTATTAGTATTTGATTTAATATTGTTATTTTATATGTAAAACGTGACCACAAACTACCACAGGATTGAAAGATGTAACCCTTTAAACATTCACTTGGTATAACTACATAAAAGTTTTTTAAGAATGTTTGCGCTAAGATAGATTATATATCATAATAATACATTATACTATTTATATTAGTTATGCTTATAGAAATATTTGAATATATTTCCTTATGATATTAAGAATAATGATTTTAAAAATGGGAAGTATATAAAGTTTTATATTATATGTAAAGATTTAACAGATAGCAGTATTTTATAGTATTGTAGTATTTTTTAAATTAAATAGTCCGATAAATATTCAAGAGACGAAGTGTTTACATAGTTCATATTATTTCAAAAAGAAAAGCAAACAATTTTTTTATTTAATTTTAACAAGACACAATACTTATTTACTTTATGAAAGTTTAAATTCTGAGGTTTTTTTCTATATAAATACTATCGCGATGTTTATGATTGTCACCTGGTATTTAGTGCCTGCTCCGTTTGTTCTAATTAAAAGAAAATTTGTATATCTATGTATGTTTTTTTTTTGTATACACTACCTATCATGTAACAATTCTGTGTTCACGTAATTATCCCAGCGTGTTGTGACTGAAGTCTCGTTCCTCAGTTGATTAGCTCTTTGCCTCAATTCATAAGATTCAAACCGACGGAGACGAGCCTCGTTTTGTAACCTCTGGATGTTCCTGGTCCAGTCTGAGACGGTTATACGAGCGTGTGGTTTTTCGAAAACCGGTACCGATGCGTCCATCGTGGGTGTATACGATACTATGAATGATTGACATAACAACTTACTGTTACTACAGTCAATACATATTGATCAAACGCTAAAGAATCAAACTAATACCATTTCGTGCATGAATAGTACGTGCAGAAATAAACCATCATGTGTTAGCTCACTAGTCTCTCTGTTAATACTATCTCTTACATTGTAATCTAAAGCATTTAATTACAAGGGAATGTAATTTATCTCAATATAGCTCTCGAATTTGTACAAAATTTTATATTATTATAATGAAATTATTTTTACATGGTCACACCTACGTTTTGAGATGATTCAATAAAGGGATATACACGCGATTTATACATCGATATCTCTATTGTAATGATATATCGAAACTTTACACCGAAATTAAACGATAGAAAGAACAAAGACCTCAATGTTTTCGATATATCGTATAGAAATTATATTTTTATTATTCGATACGGAGAAATAAAAGAAGGAAAAGCCTCCATTAAGAAAGTAGTAGTGTATTCACAGTTACGAAAACAATTTAAAATATTTTTTTATAAAATTCAATATTTATTATCTAAATATTTCCAAAAAGCTATTGTATTGACTTTTAGTTGATAAATTGCTAGTTTGTTAAGATAAATACGCTATTGAGACGGTACAGAAGTGGCCACTATGATTAAAAATTTGTTATATTATATAACTTTGGAGACTTTACCTTATATCTTAATCACACTACCGAAGAGATCGTCTAAAGTAAGAAATAACTTACCTAATTCATTTTCGTTAGCTTAGCGCTGCTTCTAGGGTTGGACTACGTGTACCATAAATTTATGTGGGTGCCAAAATTTAGGCTGGCATTTTTACTGTCTGACTATAAAAAGTTAAATACCCGTATAACTTATAACTTTTATTTAATAATATATATTTTAAATTAATTACCACAATGCTTTAAAGCTTGATTATATTATGTTCCGTGCTTTTTAAGAGATATACGTATAAATTTATGAAAACTTAAATACAATAATTTCATTTTGTGCAGAATATATGTGTCTATAACACACTAATGTTCAAAACATAAAACAAGGTGCGCTTATCTTTATTTTTGTACGGGGCGACGTAATTGGAAAAACTGGCGCTGGTTTTTTTTTCACATAAACAACTTGTTTTTTTTTCAATCTGACTACGTTATTGACCTAGCAAGGTCTTAACAGCTTCACCGGACTACCGAAATAATTTGTGTCCGTCCAAAAGTTCAATAAAAAAATCAAAAATCGAAGTCCTAATTCAAGACAATCAAGTTTACAATGTTATCAACTCTGATCTACTATTCGGCAAACAAGATAGTAAATCTAGGCTGACATCGTTGAGTTAAAGTTCGATGTGCGATATATTACTTCAAATACAACGATGTTCTCTATTGATACTGAATCAGCCAATATATGTGATAAGTTCGACATACTAAAGCTAGACATAAATATGTTTTTACATCGATATATATGGAAGGCTTTTAGTTTAGCTAGTCTTGCATTGGCAGAGACAAATAAAAATTAGGTTTCAAAACCATTGTTTCCATGGGTATAAATGAGCGTTTCGAGCCGTATATAATGTAAAGATCACGGTAGTATCACGGAGGAAAGAGAAGAGTAATAACTAATTACACGGAATACCGTATAATTTATGGTAACTTATTAAAAAAATCTACCTATTACATGCCAATGCAAAATAGACTCAAATTATTAAGTAATTAATTAAAAATGTTACTCTACGTATGAATATTTTTTTATACATCTGTAACATTTTAAAAACATTAATATAAGATTAATTGTTTAAGAACCATTGTAAATCTTTGTTTCTTTTTTATTTGTCTCTGGTAAATAATCGATACTCCGTTCCCTCTCTTGATTCACTCATTTTCGTAAATTAAATATGGCGTCTTATCGGCATTTTCAATAAACTGTGTAACGCTCGCGCCATTAGTTCGTATTGTACGTTTATATGACCAAAGTATACGAATTGGTTAGTAATTTATTTATAGTTAGGAAATACTTGTGTGGTAAAGTCTAATCCTTAAAAATCATGTAAGTGTTCTTAGATTTTTTGCATTAATATGAGTACGTATGCATTTTATTTTTAAATGATATTATGAATTAGGTACGACGACAGACGTGGCGGACGCGGTGGTGGCCGTGGTAACCGAGGTGGTGCTAGAGGCGGGGGTCGAGGGGGTAGTCGTGGAGGCCGGTCTAATGATCGATCACAGGATAGGGGAACAAGTCGGTTTGGCGGAGGCGGCCGTGGCAGAGACGGAGGAAGAGGTGGTCGTGATGGTGGCGGACGGGGTGGAGGTCGAGGTGGTCGCGATGACTTCCGTAGCAATTTCAAAAACGAACAACCTGGTGGTAACTTACGGAAAATTCGCTGGGACAGTGTGACATTGACTCCGTTTGAAAAGAACTTCTACGTTCCCCACCCTAATGTCCAACAGCGCAGTCAAGCAGAAATTGAGGCATATAGGAGTCAGAATCAGATCACCGTCAGAGGTAGGGATGTCCCAGCACCGAGTATGTATTTTGAAGAAGGCGGATTTCCCGACTACGCTATGAAGGAAATATTGAAGCAAGGATTCCCACATCCAACTCCGATTCAAGCTCAAGGCTGGCCGATAGCACTGTCTGGACGAGATATGGTCGGCATAGCTCAAACTGGGTCAGGAAAAACATTGGCATACATTCTGCCAGCTATTGTTCATATAATCAATCAGCCAAGGTTACTCCGTGATGATGGTCCCATAGTCCTTGTGCTAGCTCCGACAAGAGAGCTTGCTCAACAAATACAGCAGGTCAGTATCATTTTATAAATTCGTTTAATTACTGCTTGCAAATAAATTGTATGATTATGAAATAAGAAAACACAATTAAACATTGACATTTTTTTAAAGGATTATATGTTTTGAAACAAATCTTTGGGATCCAACAGTCTAGTATGAATTTAAAGTTTTCAAATTCAATCAAGTGTTCAATTTTGTTAACTATCAGTTTTGTTTTTCCTGTGTCTCTTTTAAGTATATGAGTCTAAATATCAATTAAAACTTTTAATGTCATTTATTAAATACACCTGTATACACACATCAGTTTCTATATAGAACTACATGACAAAATACAGAACTATAAACAACCTATATTTGTCTTCTTCGTGAGACAACTTATATAGTATGATTAATAGTTCTAGAAATTTACACTTACAAACATTTGCAAACTACCTAATTTCTTGGTTAGACCCTTGGTTACAAACACCATGTACACGGCAATGAATCTGTCATAGTAACTCTTCTGTTTTTTAATTTTTTTTGGCAACCTGCCATTGTATAGTAGGTAATGATATTACAAGTTATGATCATTATAATGTCCAAACAAGATGGTGGCCCTACTTAATTTCCACTTTCTAGGGATTTTTAGTGGCAAGTCAGAATCTATGCTCTGTGGTATTATTTCCCATACACTTCACCATTTGTGCACAAAAACTAAACTATATTACTTATGTAAACAACTACCAATGTTACAAAATAAAAAGTGAAAATAACACAAGAATTTGAATAAAATATTAAATCCACTACACAATTATTAGTCAGGTAAAGCTGTTAAGACCTGCATAGTCAGTTAAAAAAAAACTACTTAATTTCATTCCAATGTCCCACCAATACCTGTGATTTTTCTGTTAAAATGATAACCCATAATTTCACCAATGTCACATACCTACCTACCTACCTGGTAAATATAACCATAAATGATGGACTTTATAAAAAAAAAAAAAAAATAGTCTTCTTTTTATTTATTGTTTTAATATCAAGATGGGGCTATCTACAAATAGACAACACAAATAAAGCTCATGTAAACTACACATAAAACATATTGTTAAGTTAGGAACACATGAGAGTGACTCTAAAATTTAAAGTTTTAATCAATTTCCACAAACATTCTACAATTAAGTTTATGAGTTATAGACTCGTTGCTAACTTTTATTTTGTTGTTTTGGGAACAGTTAGTATATAACTGGGTGACAAGAGACTAGCATGAAAATGTTGGGGTGAACAATTGCTGACTATTTTTATGAGAGTAGTGTAGAGAGTTGTGAATAGTTGACTGATACAGACATAAATACCATATCTGTTATTTGTAGGCATTCTTTTATCTTGTTACCTGATAATTACAACAAATTGTATAATGTTTTTTAACTAAAGATACATTTTGTCAAACTAAAGGAAAAACCTCATGTCAGCTCATAAAAGCAGCTTTATCATTGTGTTGTGAATATTATTTAATCTTAGTGTAATATGTTAATATAAAACTTGTTTCAAAACATATAAATTAGCTATAAATAGTTTAAAAACATACAAATTTAGTCAATTTTTTTGTTAATTGAATACTTGATCAAATTTGTATAGAAATAAATGATTATTTGTTAACATAGAGCCTGCCTTTGTAAAAACTCTGCAGTTACCTCCATATAAGAATAAAATTGTCTTGTGCTTATGTAAAATAGTGTTCCTTTTCTATTTTGTGCTCACCAGACATTGATATCTATGAAAGGAATCGCTGCAGAGAGGTCGGATAATCCTGGTGAAATGGACATAGTAAATTCATTCTATATTCATAATAATATGTAGATTTTAGCTTAGAAGGCAGGCTATGTTCGAAAACCTGAATTGTGTCTAATTATTTTTTATAAATAAAACTCTGTAGTAAAAAAATATATTTGAAAGTAACTTTGCGCTAGGTAAGGTTTCTGAACGTAACCTTCGTGTTTTATTTGCGATTTTTTTGTTACATTTTGTTTTTCAATCTGCTTATCTTCACAATAGCTTTTATGTACCAGTAATTAGTGACAGTGCAATAAAGTGTACTATTTAATATTTATTCCACTTTAGTATGATTTCACATTATGATAATAGTTATTTATTCATCAATGAATATATATCATAATTGTTCACAAATTTAAGTATATGTTTTTCACTATACATTAAAAAAATATATTATGTTTCAACATATTAGAATGTTTGGTCTCAAATACAATTCACATTATTTGGATTAACAGATGTAGTTAGTGTGTAGATTATGGATTATAATATATGAGTGTTTACATTTCAAAATGATCTAAATCCAATTTTAGCCTTTACTAATATTGTATATTAGTTTTCAACATTTTTGAATTTTTTACATGTAAAATATGGAGACCCCAAAAAAAAAAATTAAAAATCCGCATGGACGGCAAAATTTGAACTTCCTTCTCAGTGTATAAAAAGTGAAAAACTTAAACACTTTATATGAACAATTAAAATTGGATTTAGTACATTCTGAAATGTAATGACTTATATATATAATTTATTTATATTTTAGATCTATGTACACACAATATGATTTCTATTTGGTGCACAGTTTTTCTTTGTTTTGTCTGTAGTCGTCTTTTTAGATGGGTCTTTTCACACTGAGACGAGATATTGATTTTAAAGCTGATACGTGTTTTTTAGGTGGCAACAGATTTCGGACAAAGTGTTCAAGTTCGGAACACTTGCATATTCGGTGGTGCTCCTAAAGGACCCCAGGGTAGATGTCTCGAAAGAGGCGTGGAAATTATTATCGCTACTCCTGGAAGACTGATTGACTTTCTAGAGAAAGGTATGAGTGAATACTAACAAGTTAGTCAGTAAATATTTATAACCTTTGATGTCTAATTAATTAATGTATTCTCTTTTAGATACAACAAATTTACGTCGCTGCACATATCTTGTGCTCGATGAAGCTGATAGGATGCTTGACATGGGTTTTGAACCCCAAATTAGAAAAATCATTGAACAAATAAGACCAGACAGACAGGTGATTGTTTAAGTTTCATTCTATACTTGGTCCTCGTAATCTTCATCTGTTGTCTAATATATCTCATTATAGGTTCTCATGTGGTCGGCGACCTGGCCAAAAGAAGTGCAAAACCTAGCTGAAGAATTTCTAAATGATTACATTCAAATCAATATAGGGTCTTTGAACTTGTCTGCAAATCACAATATCCTGCAGATTGTGGACGTCTGCGAGGAATGGGAGAAGAATGATAAACTTGTCACTCTCTTAACTGAAATATCCTCTGAGGAAGAAACTAAAACTATTGTATTTGCTGAAACAAAGAGAAAGGTCTGTTTTCTGTATTTATTACAACCACCAGTATTAGCTTTAGAATTCTTATTTAACATGTTCTATGCCAAGCCATGCTTACCTGACATGTCCTTGAGCCCATTTGATATTTTGACAAAAAATAGAACTCATATTATCATCCCCTTTTTTTGGACCATCTATGTTATTAGCCTGATTGGCCATCACAACTTCACTGGACTACATAATGTATTATTATATAATATTATAATACCTCATACATAACTCGACATAAGTAATTCGTTCGTTTTTAGCCTAAAGATTAAGTTTAATGTGTACCACTGGTACACTTGGCATAAAGAACAAGTATAATGTGTATTACCAAAGGTACATTTGCCCTAGAGATCAAGTATAACATGTTCCACCAATGGTACACGTAGCCTAAAGATCGAGTTTAACATGTTCCACCAGTGGTACACGTAGCCTAAAGATCAAGTTTAACATGTTCCACCAGTGGTACATGTGGCCTAAAGAACAAGTATAACATGTTCCACCAGTGGTACATGTGGCCTAAAGATCAAATTTAATATATACCACTGGTGGTACATGTGGCCTAAAGAACAAGTATAACATGTATCTCCAATGGTACAGTTGCCCTAGAGATCAAGTTTAACATGTTCCACCAGTGGTACATGTGGCCTAAAGATCAAGTTTAGTGTTAAGGATTTCTCTTAGTTCTTTTGATAATTCATGAAAAACTTTAGCTTCCAATTCTGATGTATATATAAGAGTTTGTGAATCCACAAACGAATATATGTATGAATAGCTTAGAATAGTTTAGGTAGGTTAGATCCGGGATTTCGGTAACAATCCAAGCCAAGGTGTGCCTGCATCCTTACGCTAGTTACCTAAACAAAATCGACTGAGTGGCTTAAGCGCTCGCCTTAGTAGTCCGGAGAAGCTGTAAAGGCCTTCCAAGGCTAATAGCGTAGTCAGTTCAAAAACAAAAAAACTAGCACCCTCAAATTTCAAGTTTAATTCTGTATGTTAAACCTGTAAAGTAAAAAAAAAGAATGGATATCTCAGGTGGATGAGATAGCTAAGGCCATAAACCGTGCGGGGTGGCGCGCCCTCGCCATTCACGGCGACAAGAACCAACAGGACCGCGACTACGTTCTGCACCAGTTCCGACAGTCCAACGGCGGGATACTAGTCGCCACTGACGTTGCAGCCAGGGGCCTGGGTAAGTCTTAACATTACATCACTTCATCTTCCAAATAACAGATACCCGACTATACAATTCAAGGGAGAAAAGAAACTTTCCGTTATTTCTTCAAACTTTTGCTTGTTGGATTGGATTTTACTACAAACGAGACGTTTCAAGAAAATTCTCTACTATTATTCAAATATGTATGGTTAATGAAAGATATGTGGTCGACTATCGATGTATGCTTCCATGTCACACTGTAAGTTGCCCAGAAGTTGATTATCTTATGTTTGAGCCACTGAAAAAAAAAAACTGTTTATACAATAAAGCCAAAATGAGGCGTCAAACAGAAGATTCAAATATAAACAGATGCGAGGTTTTTTATAATTTTCGATGAGAAATCATACCGGTTATATGCTAAATCATCTCGCACTGTTCCACCGGGGTGTTATGAAGGTCTAAGAGATCAATGTCAGGGGCGTAGTGGAAGGTAACAATGCCATTGCTTACTCACTCGTTATAGGTAACAAGACATCATTGAAATAAATCTTCCAGTATTCACATTTCAGTATGCAAACTAATGATTAGCTTGATGCATTTTTACACACGCTTTTTAAAAATCTATGAAAAACGGTTTAGAACTTAAATACTGGAAATAGGTTGAACTTTATTTTAATTACAGCGCAATGGGTCTATTGTATAACCTATAATTATTCTCGGGCCACGATATTTTTCTATAAAACTGCACATATCTGTGATAAAATGAATATTCACATTTGTCGAAACTTTTGTTTGCTAATGCTACACCCATACCTGCGTGTATCGACACGAAGTTTTGTCTATGGTCGCATAAAGTACAGTGTGGGAACACATTATCTTTATACCTTACGACCAACTCTCGGGCTGCGTTGTGATCGACGCAGGACGATAGCTCGACACGTGGTATTAACACATAAGAACTTGAGAACGCTACATTCCATTTCTTATTGGAATGACAAAGCTGTCGAAAGGTTATTTTTGTGGCTTTATGAAAACAACTTTTGAGGTCAGTTTGTAGTGCTACAAGTTGTCGAAGCTACATTACACAGGTCCATGGGAGTAGCATGACACGGTTATTGTTTTATCACGAATATCTGCTAAAGAATTTGATCATAGCCCGACAATATAATATAAATTTCCATGACTGACTCGGCATTATTCTCGAATATTGTTTTTCATTTCAGAGGCGCATGCGTGCAGAGATAAAGGCTAGAATATCGGTGTGGTGCTGACTTCAATATAATCGATACGATTCCAAGGAATCATTGTATGTAGACAGCATATATAATCTGTCAGCGCACACTGTTTCGATGAGCATGCTGCCTCTTTAAATTGACTAATTAAGAGGGGATTAAAAGTATTATTAAAAGAGATTTTAAATAAAAATTAAAAGTTGCTTTTGAGCTAATATTTATAACATGGTAATTTTTCAATTGCCTAGGGGATAATTGGCAAAGGGTATTTAAGAGTATAATATATTTATTATACATGATTAGCGATACATGCTTGGTTAGTTGTCATGAGAGATTTAAGTTAAAGTGAAGGGCCTGCCCTACGCAACCTGACAACGTTAAGAAGTTCATGTAAACCTCATACGGGTAACTTGCAAACCCATGAGGATATGTAGATATAAAGTCAGCACACCGACTCTTGGCCTGCAACACTCCGGGACCACTGAAGGGCATAATACAGTTATTTCCAGCTGCTTCTATGGCCTCGGCTCTGTGACACCGGCAAAGGTAAATATGAACTTTTTGTTTGAGGAAAATGGTTCTTTTATGGTTTGGATTATGCATATGCTTTTGACTTTGTTGCCATAAAAATATTATTTTAAATAAGATTGATAAACCAAAATACTTTGACAAGTTTAAGTTATTGATTTATTACTATATGTATTGTTACTATCCAACAGACATTCTATGCGCATAGCATATACAATATTACAATTGTTAAGGTGTCATCTCAGCGGTGTACAACAAGAATGCGTCATAGGTGTTTTTTTTTATTATTGCAACTAATAGAAGATTTCGGATTTTGCTGCGGTTTTTAATTATTGCACATCAACATGTCGAACACAATTCTTCAAGGCAAAAGGATTTTTTATTATTTAGAAACTGCAAGAAAGTTCGTTGTATTAAATTTTTTTTTAATCTCCAGTAGCTTTGATCATACTATAGGACATTTTCCTCAGCTAAAGTAATGTGTTTTTAATTAAATAGTTTGCTGTTTATTTTACCATTTCGTTGTATTTTAAATTAGAACATTGTTGTTGAATTTAAATATTGTGAGCCCGGACTAAAACATGTCTTCGTTCCATGTAGATGTGGAGGATGTGAAGTTTGTCATTAATTATGATTATCCGAATAACTCTGAGGACTATGTGCATCGTATCGGTCGTACGGGACGTTCTCAGAACACCGGCACTGCTTACACATTATTCACACCGAATAATTCAGCAAAGGTAAATTATATTACAGCCTCTTTATGTATTTAGCTCATATTCTGTGTACCAGTTCACTCAGTTCAACATTGTCTAAATCTAAATAATCTAATGTCATCACGTTTCACCACAATTAACTACGAAACTACTGAACCGATCTTCACGAAACGTTGGTATTTATGTGTAATTTGGTCCAACTTGAGATATAGTTGCAAGGCGTGTATGCTTGGTACACATATACGTTTCAACAACTCATACATATATGAATAGTTAGCTAGGTTAGCTAAGATACGTCGCGATTTTGCATGCAACAGGCAACAGCCAAGCCGAGGTGTGCCGTGCACCCTTGAGCTGGTTGCCAAAATAAAATCGGCTGAGTGCCTTAAGCGCTCGCCTTAGTAGTCCGGTAAAGCTGTTAAGACCTTGCTGGGTCAATAGAGTAGACATCTTGAAAAAAAATAAAAAAATAAAATGAGATATAGTTTGAATTATATATCGAATTTTATATGCCTCCGTATTTTTTAAAATATGAATAAAATAAACACTGGCAGAATTGTGGAATTTATTACCACAGAGGCCATAGACTAAATTAAAAAAAAAAACATTTTTTTTTTAAAGAATATTGCCAAAAATAGCACACTGTGACGCATCAATTCTTAAGAATATGAATTACCGTCCTTATTCTTACAAAACTATGAAATTAAAACAGAGTTTTCTGAAAGGACATTTCACAGGTAGTTGACTACCTGTAAAATCTTGTTATTATGGATTAGGGGAGATTTGAGCGATGCTGGTTACTTGATCATGTTTATGGATAATATATTGATTTTTAGGCCAGAGATTTGATGTCAGTACTGCAAGAGGCGAACCAAGTCGTGAACCCTAAACTGATGGAGTTGGCTCAGTGCGGAATGGGATTCAAAGGGAAATATGGTGAGTATGATAGGTTTTTCATGATTTATTTTTGGAGACTAATCTCCTAGTAGACCATTACTGCCATTGTCGAGTAGATAATAATATTACAAGTTTTTTTTTTTGTGATCATTTCAATGTTCTAACAAGATTGTGGCCGTCTTGTTAGAACTTTTCAGGGAGTTTTTGTGGCAAGTCAGAATCCATACTCTGTGGTGTTATTTCCGGTTCACTCGACTTGTGCACAGTAACCGAACTATATTATGTAAAACACTACCAATATTGCAAATTACAAAACCATTACATGACTTTCTAAGCGACCGCCAAAAACTTCGATGATTCAAATCAATTCTTTTTCTATATATAATTTTAATATTGTACCAGCATAAACGAAAGGTAGGAAGCCTGTTTCCACAGCGTTGTTAGATCACACTATATTCAGTTACTTGTCTATCACCGTGAAAGTTTATCTATAGACTGAATTAGTACGCTAAAAGTAACTACTTAGTACACTGTAAGTAAATACTTAGCATACTAACTTTCACATACTGTTACTGCTTAGTATGCTGTAAGTAAATACCTAGTACGCTGTAACTACTTAGTACACTGTAAGTAGATGATACTTAGTATGTTCTAACTACTTAGTACGCTGTGAGTAAACACTTAGTACTCTGTAACTAATTAGTAAGGCTGAGTTTGCTCTATAGATTGAATGTTTAGTTTGAATGCCTCGGTTTGCGTGATGTATGGAAATGTTGTTGTGTATAGGTCGTTCGCGATACCGCGAGCGCGACGAGCCCAGCGCCCGCGGGAGGGACGGGCCCAGGGGCCGGGGACGGGGGGCCAGGTTCGGTGGAGACAGAGGTAACTTATTCTTACATACTACTTTATTTTTTACCTAGAGAATTCCATACGGATACCCACCTTAGCCAGGCAGCTGAAGATTGGGTTATGTCCGACTTGCACGGACTAAAACCCCATAGTGCCTTCACTCACCCATAGGTCGGGGAACAGGTGATGCCGACTGGCAATGCGTCTTCTCCCCGCGGCAGGTGACGGTCCCTCATTCTGATGAGAGGCCTCTTCGCGGTCGAGGGGTCAGGATGTTAGACCTCTACTCGACGACCGTGGGAGGCGTATCAGCATAATGCGCCTCACACACACGGGCCTGTGCAGAATAACTGCCAGCCACAAAAATCTTAATCTTATACCTTTTTTATTAACCTCTCATATGGCTTACATTTTGTAATGTGGTAACTTTTCAAGATCTGCTAGCAAGCTGCCATTGTATGGGATGTCTAGTGTAATGAAAATACGTGAATACTTTAAACTAATGTATTGATATAGAAAATAATATGATTATGATTGAATTCACGGGCTCTCGGTTTAAATGTTCTCACTACTGCCTCAAATTTAAACAATTGTACTACAAGGCCAAGTCAATGTGCAAATGTAAGAGATGCACTGCAGGGCTATTGGCCTCTTTCCAAAACATAATCACCAAACCAGTTAATGACATTTTGATGACTTCAAACTCTGAGAAATCCACAGTAATATGTATACTACAAAGTACTAAAAGAACATTTCTCAGGTTCAAGTTTCCTCGTGAAGTGTTTTCATTCACGATCAGTCAATACTGTAACCAATTTAAATTATTATATACGAATTTTGAAAAATTTTTTGGTACATGGTATGATTTAAACTTTTGTGTATTAGATTGACATACCATCGATGTAACCACTCTGTGATATTTCCATTTAATTTTCAAAACTTCCCTCAAGAATTACTTTATCTACTGGTGAAAATCGCACGAAAATCCGTTCAATAGTTCTTGTGCTTATGTTTTGTAATATGTAATCATAATATATGATTGTGATCATTTGTATTTTTATATAAATAGTCAGTTAGGAATCTTAAACTTTCTCTGTGTCAAATGAATAGTCAATTCTTGGGCCAGAGTTAAGTATGCGTTTTGGGATTCACAGGATCTTCCAGGTGGGACGAGTCAAATGACAACTCGTATAACAATAGACAGGATTATGGAAATAGGCAGGGCAACCGCGATGGTGGTGGCTTTAATAGAGAGAATAGTGGATTCCGAGGGCGGGGGCGGGGAGGGCGCGGGGGCGGAGGCCGGGGCGGGGCACACAACAACTACTCGGGCAACAACGAGTACAATAACCAGCAGCAGAACTACTCGGCCCCACCGCCGACAAACTACTACAACATGTACTCGCAACCACCTCCCCCGATAAATAACGCTGGCAAATACGGATCCAAGTAGACATTTAACTCTAATTGTCAACGTTCCACTACTAGATATGATAGTGCAGTGGTGCATGATGGTGCGGTGTAGTGAGTGCTATTTCATATGTGAACGATCATTGAAGAACACAGATATATGTTTGGTTACATTTCAACATGATCTGAATCCAAATGTAATAGTTGTCATTCATACAACTTTTTTTTTTACATTTCCAGTTTTTATGCATCAAGAATGAAGTTCAAATTTTGTCGTTCGTAGGGTTTCTAGTTTTTTTTTTCATGATTTTCTTATTTTACATATTTTACAACATTTGGAGGACTTGAAAAATAAGGTAAAATATCAGGAACGACTAAAATTGGATTTCGCTCATTTTGAAATTTAACGACTCATGTGTGTCGTTATAATGGACACAGACAGTTCACTAAAACATGTTACATACCTAAAAAAAACATGCTCCATGTTTCTAATGATACAGTACAACGAAGTACGTATATGTGGTCACTAGATAGCGTTAATAGCAAGTTGTTTTGTTACAGTTTAAAAAAGATTCAATCTACAGGTAGTAATATAATAAAAGCTGTATTTGTTTCATATTAATTATTACTATTGAAGTAAAAAATTATGTTAATTGCATGATAAGTAAATACACACGACTAAATAGAAACATGTGCCATTTATTTGGGAAATTACTTGTTACATTTTAGAATGAATCAAGCCTAATTTTAATAATTCATATAATACCTTAATTTTTATAATGTTTTAAGTTATAATATACCGTTTACGAAATTCTCCCATAACATCTTTAGTTTCTTTTTCTATGTTCTTCAAATGTTATATATGTAAAATAGAACTTTAAAAAAACTTGTAACTAGTAAAAATTGGATTTGGTTCATTTTTGAACATAACGATACAAATATTCTGAAAATGTTATGTGACATGTCTTTGGGAATGTCTGTAATCCGTTTTGTGGTTTAATCGAAGAATAATATAACATCATTCCAGGGTATATTAAAGATGTAAACTTAATTGCGTATAGGTCAAAGTAGTTGATGGGTGACCAATAATTATGCACGGGTAAAACCACCATTTACTTGTTTCGGTGGGTAGTTAACAATAAGTTAATAGTATCTTTGCATTGTGATTGATTGAATGTGGGTACATCATATCTAGTAGTAGAACCTTGTGTATAACAGACTACATGAAGTGTAGTGGTTTTAGTTTATAGTTAAATTTTATTAAATCGACGACGGTTATTGATTGTCTATGACAAAAAGTAAATTTGGATGCAACTGGCCAAAATAGTAGTTATTTGAAAGCATCCTTACCTCTATTTACATTGTACTAACTGGAAATCTGTTCCAATTATCTGAATAAGTACTAAGTAGATTTCTCTGGAGAGTGATGAAAATACGAAGGTGTGGATTATGAAACATCCAGCAAATTGGTATGTTAAGGAAATTGGCATAAAATAAAAATATTATTATGAGAATTGTTTTTCTTTTTATTGTGTACAATATATCCTGTAAATTTATATGGAAACACAAATAAAATACATTACGAATAATTTGTCAATCTCATAAAACTTAAGGGAGTATTCTAAAATGCGTTCTAAACAAGAGGGATAGCTATCCTTTACAACTTTGTTTAAATAGAATTACTTTTAATTAGAGAATTACTAAGAATAATTAATATTTGAAGCAATTAAACACAAAGAATCACTTGTGGTAGTAAGTGATTAGTAGATAAGTGTGAGTAGACCTTGTCTCATTGCCATGACAAGACTATGTTAGATCTCAACTTTCCTCGCAGTGTCAAAATTGCCACGATTACTCAATAGAAAAACTTTTTATAATGATACTAGCGGCTCCGGCGGACGTTGCCCTAATAATAAAAAAATCTTGACAAATTATACACCTAAACCTTCCTCATGAACGACTATCTACTGGTAAAAACTGCATGAAAATTCAACCAGTAGTGTATGAGATTATCGCAAACAGACAGACATTATGTTAGAGGACATTTAATATGTAGTTATGTATCTGAATAGAAAAACATTGAAAATAAGTAATGAGAAACTATGAGTGGCATATTTAATAAAATTAATCTTTTTTTTTTTCTCGAAATGACTACGCTATTGACCCATCAAGGTCTTAACAGCTTCAGTGGACTACTAAGGTGAGCGCTTAAGGCACTCAGCCGATTTTATTATGGCAACCAGCTCAAGGGTGCACGACACACCTCGGCTTGGCTGTTGCCTGCAACATCGCGACCTATCTTAGCCTAGCTAACTATTCATATATGAATGAGTTGTTGAACCGTATATGTGTACCAAGCATACACGCATCAACAACTCTTCCATATATTTATTATCGGAAAATTGAGAGTTTTTCAGTTCGATAAGGGAAAAAAGTAAACCCTTCCACTTTCATGTGTAAGCGTACGTGCACGTGTGTGGGGGTGATCGTGTAGTGTTGTAGCGGTGATGTATATTTGTGTGTCACCGTATCGCGCAAATTTAAAATTAATCTCTATACGGCTACTTTATGGAGTAACACTAGGCCTTTTCAAAGTGATATTTATGGTTTTCTTACAATTAGCCTTAGAAAATTCATGTGTCAACAAATAACTGATATTAAGAAGTATTACTTTCTTACATCTACAAAATATAGAGACACGATCTGACTAAGAACAACACTACTGTGTTTCATTAAAAAGTTTTATTTCTCGAACTGACTACGCTATTGACCTAGCAAGGTTTTAACAACTTCACCGAACTATTAAGAAGAGCGCTTAAGTTAACCTAGCTAAGTAACTATTCATATATATATATGAGTTGTTGAAACGTGTGTAACAAGCTTACGTATCTCAACAACACGTACATAATATTTCTTATCGGAAAATTCATGAAAAACCAAGCAATATAACATAAGTTGTTTTCATTCGATCCTAAACAATGATAAATATTACAACTGGCTTTAAGACAGCAGTCCTTTTGAAGTTATACTTTTTGCTTGTATTATGTACATAAGACAGACTCCTTGCCTATTTCATATGTATTCTATAACTTTTAAAGGAATAATATTATTCCATTTATGACAAAGCAATATTCTTAATTATCTAAAAAAGATGAGGGATTGTACAAGGTAAAAATAAACGAATTTATATTACATTTATGAATAAATAAAACATGTAATTTTTATGTTTCACTTTATTCCTACATAAATAATAGAACAGAATTTTAACAAATTTCCAATGAATTCAAGACAGCTATTATGGTATAGCTAGTGAAACCATAACAGAGAATGGACATTCTCTTGAGGTCATATCACATTATTAATGTCCACTGTGAGCTTGCTTGTCAGGATCAACATAATCCAGTTGTTCATCTGGGGTGTGCGGCCAGAAGGTTGGCTTGTTGATGGAGTCCAAGGCGTCCTGTGGGTATGCATCACGGATGTCCTCCATTGTCATTTGATCATATGGTAACAGAGCCTTGATCTCATTGATTTGGGTTTGATAGCTTAAAGAGAAAACAATATATTGTGAGATAATTCATTACCGAATTACTGTAAGAACTTTATACTTTATTAAGCTTGATTTTATGTCTGAGCCTTATGTAAGAAAATCTAGTATTATCCACTTCTATGTCCACAGCTTACATTTTTTTTATTCACTGTCCTTTAACTATCTATGGGTGGCTCACATCACAACCCACTCCGCTGTGCCAGTAGTCCGATTTATGCATTGACACTGAGCCCATGTTTCGTGTATTGGCATACAATTATTTATGCTCATGAATATAATGCTATCTGCTTCAACAAATAAATAGATGATTGCTCAGATGGTGGTAAGGCTTTTCAAAGCTCGCCTGGCTAGCTACAACCCATAAGTTGACTTTTTTTTCCTGACCTGACTATGCTACTGATCTAGCAAGATATTGGCAATTTCACCCAACTACCAAAAGTCTAAAATCTGTCACCAAAGTACCTATAATTACGTTCCAGCAGCATACTGTGTGACAACTTTCCGTACCTTTAGTGTGTCTACGATCTTAAACCACAGTGTCAATTAACATCAAATCAGATTGTGGTCAATCACTCAGAGCTATAATGTACAACAACAACCAATTTGTGGAACAGAGTATTGAAATAAATCTGTTTCTTTCTTTATCATAGGAGGCAAAGGAAGAGGTTGGTCACCTGATGTTAAGTAATCACCACTGTCCATAGACACATGCAACACCAGGGGTGTCACAAGTGCATTGCCAACCTGTGTTGGACTTCTCCGGTGGGAGGAAGGGAGAAGGTGAGGAGATGTGGGCCTCCGGTGCTCTCACTGACCGAATGAAACACAACAATGCAAGCACTATTATTTAATGTGAGTTTTCTGTGAGAGGGTGGTACTACCCCGGTCGAGCCGACCCATTCATGCTGAAACCAGTAATAGCTTCAATGTGGCTCTACCACCTACAAAATGGTATTCATATGATAGTAACTTAAGTCATGGAAAATCATGTTAACACATTCGCGCCTCTATATTATTCCATACAATAGATTATTTATTAAATAAGAAACTTACGATGCAATGTTAGCATTCGATTCCTTAACGAAGTTCTCGATGGCAGTCTTGATTTGTGCCCATTGTGCTTCGATTAACTTAGTCTGAGTGTCGGCAGGATACGGCACCTTCAACGCTTCATATTGCTTCTGGAAGGTGTCTACCATACCAGGAATGGGCACAGATTGTTTGTATAAAGCCCAGTCAATCTTCGGCGGTTCCAATGGATTGGCCAAAACCCTGTAATTGCAGTTAATTTAGGGAACGATATATACAAAAAAATTATGTAACAATTCGATAAAACTAACCTTCGGAGGTAAGTGTCGGATTTGATTTTGAAAGCCGCCAGGTGTGCCTTCTGTTCCGCTGGGACCCTTTCAGCAAGGGCAGCCCAGTTTATCGAACTCTGTGCAATTCTTTTCGTCGCCATTTTTTGGCGATATTCTATAATAACTTATTGCAATAAGTAGCTCCTTACTGAAACGTCAAGTAGCCACAGATCATAACCAGAGACAAACTTTTTATTCTATGAAAAAAATTACAATGTCTATATATGCAAATTCAAGAAAACGATAAGCTATGTTTTTTCATCATATCCGCAGTTATGTAGTGAAGTTAAAAATATAAAGGTAGGCAGCACACTTTATTATAATGATTTTTATCGTGAAACACTGTCACTGTAATTATTACCTATCGATAAAATTGTTATAATTGAAACACCGTTGAAGCAATACTTTTCGTGTATACAGTGCATATTATTTCACATTTTTACAAGCGTATTCAATAACAGTTATTGAATACTATAGACACTACACAGTAAGTCAAACAAATAAGATTATTTAGAGTCAACCAGAGACAATACTTCAATAGAATATTATCTGTACATTACAGTTTGTGGCTGTGTTCACTAGATGGAGTTGGTTTTTATTCATAGCAAAATCATAAAGGAGTTTTTGGCGGGATTTTAGTCTGTCATGTAGTTTATATTTTATTCATAATCTTCTGTTATTTCGTTGTATATTTTGTAAAATTGGTGGTGTTTTACGTTATACAGTTCTATAGTCTACCCTGATTAAAATTTTCAAAAAATATTTAATGTACAGATTTCGACTTGTTACAGTTTTATTATAGTAATAGATTTTAACGATACAACCATACTTATTTAAATATTGAACAAAAGCACTGCATAGTTAAGGAGTGGAAGCGTAACAAACCACCAAATTCACATTCGTATTTATAATATTAGTCAGGATAGTATATCTTATTCTAATGTACAAGTTAATATACTGTAAAATTTCATCAAAATCCATGGAGTAGTTTTTGCGGGTAATTGTAATAAGTGATGCTCACAAACTTTGTCATTTTTAATTATTCGTATAGTAAGAGTTACTTACTCATATACTTCAAAGTATTAGAACTATTTGCTGTACCTATAAAAGACTTCCGCGACACATTTTTACCGACCCTCCTGATTCAATCACGTCAGCGAACGATTAGTACCAGCCTGTCCCTCGAAACAGAGCGTGTTCACGCCCACGCCCGCGTAACCACAGATCACGCCGCCGTGGTCTGGGGGTTAATTTCGCTCCCGCACACCCGATTAGGCCTCCTACGGCAGCGGCTCAAGCCTAGGTTCGATCGCTCGGTAGGGAGCCCTTGAGTGCGTTGCTTGCGCGATACGGTGACACACAAATATACATCACCGCTACAACACTACACGATCACCCCCACACACGTGCACGCCTACACGCTTACACATGAAAGTGGAAGGGGTTACTTTTTTTTCCCTTATCGAACTGAAAAACTCTCAATTTTCCGATAATAAATATATGGAGGGGTTGTTGAGGCGTGTATGCTTGGTACACATATACGTTTCAACAACTCATACATATATGAATAGTTAGCTAAGTTAGCTAAGATAGGTCGCGATTTTGCATGCAACAGGCAACAACCAAGCCGAGGTGTGCCGTGCACCCTTGAGCTGGTTGCCAAAATAAAATCGGCAGAGTGCCTTAAGCGCTCGCCTTAGTAGTCCGGTGAAGCTGTTAAGACCTTGCTGGGTCAATAGCGTAGTCATTTCGAAAAAAAAAGAAGAACTCTTTGAATATAATGATTCAAATTTCATATCGATTCCGATTGTTACACCTAATTTGCAGGAACACTATTCACATGCTTAGTAAACATAAACTTTATTCAATAATAGCTGTACCCGTGGCTTCGCACGCTTTTTTTATTTGTATTAAAGAATTATAAACTTGTGAGACTATGTAGAATTATAGAAATGGTCTTTAAAAACAATTCTAAGTACGACACGCACGCCATTTACAGTAGCATGTAATGTATACAATAGATATATAAAAACTAACAATGCACCTAGTGAGGTTTACCATAAGCATCATATTTGGGATTTTAACCCACCGTATAAATATCTCTTACACTGTGTAAGGAACTTTTGAAACAATAACTTAGAATATTATCGTTAAGATCTACATTTCTTTGTCATTATAATTACGATTTTGTGTCTATACAAAAAATAAACGCTTATCTGTTCCGTACGAAATTTTATTATGCAACTCTTTACTTAATACGTTTATGGTCTAGGATCTTTTTAGGAATCTCTCTCTTCTATCTCAAAGTTACTAATAATTATGAATATAAATAAGAATTGATATCTTTCTAAATTTCATACAGACAAAGTCGCGTGTAACTGCTAGTCTATATATTGTAGAATAATCTCAAATACTGTTTATACCACAGTCAACAGTTAGTATAAACTAAAATTAACTAAATTACTCTTTATGAGGTCAGCTATCTACCAATGAGAGTTTCTTGAAGATCAGTTTAACAGTTTTAGAGATAGTACTGCGGGCGAAGCCACAGTTAACAGCTACTCTAAATTAAAATATACCAAATTACTTGTTATGGTATCCGTTATCTGTTGGTGAAAGATTTGTGAAAATTGGTCCATCCGTTTTGGAGATAGCATTGCAGACGAAGCCGCGGTTAACACTTAGTCTAATTTAAAGTAGCTTATGTCACCCGCAGTATTTTCAGCTATCTGCTAGTGAATTTCCCGTCAAAATCTGTCCAGCTGTTTCGGAGATTACGTGGAACAAACAGACAGACAGACCGACAATAATTTTAAAAATTGCATTTTTGTTATCAGTAGCGTGTATACGTTCATACCTAATCAGTGAATTTTTTTTTATTTCGCTATTACATACAGACACTTCGTTTTTATTATATGTATAGACTAGCTGATTCTCGACTTTGACTTTATCGGCTTTGTTTATTATTTCACAATATATTGTATGCACTTACAGAGGAAGCAAAAATTATTTGCTCACAAAACGTCTTTGTAAAAAGTCTAATGATTAATATTTTATGTCTAGAAATTCCTTTTTAGATAAAGAGCGAGTGTCTAAAAAGTAAAACTAAATAAAATTGACTGAAACCTATTCAACAGTTTTCGCGTTTTAATTTATCTATACGTGTTTATTAGTCAAGCCAAAGTCCTTTCCCTTTTTATAATGCTTGCGTATAACAAAACGTTTAACCCATATATATATATAACAAGTCTCAGGGATTTGCTGGATTGCCACCTATTTTGATTAACTTTTTATCTTTAAGCCTACAGTTTAGGTACACTTTTTGAATAATTTTAAGGGAGCACTCGCGCAACGATACGGACATTATTTGAGACGCGGCAAAGAGTTTTTTTTACAGGTGTTGCTAGTTCCGCGTGAATCTTATATATATATATATACATATATATATATATATGAATCATTTGTATTAGAAATTATTGTTATTACTTGAGATTTATATGCAACAAGATAACATTTTGTAGGACCTTGCTTGGTCTTTCAGAGTGCCGCTTTTTCACGTTAGTTGTAGTATACACAGTAAGATTGTCTGTCAGCTTTGTGATATATTAACCTTGTGTATAGTTTTGTGTATAGTTTACGGAATACAAGCAATAGCATTACAAATATAAACACAAGTCGATATAGCTGCGAGGGAGATGGCAACGTTTTATTAAATTTACTTGATGTTTATGGTCATATTTTGGCCATTTTTATATATTTAAAACAATATTTTTATAAATAGTAGCCCAGTTGTTATTGTAATATAGTTTCATCGAAATTTGTTCAGTAGTTTTTGTGCGAAAGAGTAACAAATGTCCATGAATACCCTAAAACTATCTTATTTCTAGTATTATTAGAATATTTTATGCTGTAAAATTCGTGCTTATTTTAATACTTACTACAAATTATACTATTGGAGGTTCTGTTAAGTTTGAAAAATCTTATCTTAATATGAAAAAATTGAGCCGTAATGGGACGCCTGGCAGATGTGAAACATCGAAATTGTTTTTAAGTAAAACATAGGTTACCGCCACATGTGTATCGTAGTAAAAAACAATATGGTGCGTCCATAGGTATGCGAGCTCAGTGCGGTAAGAGAATTGCCACGTCTTACACACACGCCACGGCCTGTATCGCCACGCCAACAATCAGGTTTACCTTCGCCTATAGATGTTTCACATCAAAATAATATCCATTAAATAAAACGATAACATATTTTTCAATCAAAATACATTTATTTAAATTAACTTTGGTTAACTATTAATATACAAATAATTCTAAAATATACTAAATAAATTACAAAATAAAACTTATTTACATTCTTACTTGGTTTATTACATTTTACATACATAATATGTGTTTACAATTACTTAATATAGTTCGTGTGTGTAGCTAATTAATTATTTACAATTTTTGTTATCATTGTTTTGATCCAATCAGAAACATTATGTATCATTAAATGTCTAAATTCGAGCGTTGGTTGTATTTAATTCGATGGTTATGTACAAGGCGCTGTCCGAAGATACGTAAACAAAAAAAAAAATCGTTTATGACAACTATCCAAACTTATTGTATACTAAATCCCTAAATAGTATCCCTACATTAGCGGCTTCTTAGTATAAATAAAATCATGATACACATTTACACATTACATATAATTAATAATATGTGTCTAACTATTATTTATTTATATATAAACTTTGAAGCTTAACAAAATAGCAAAATGGGAATCCGTACAAACAGGCATAAATGCTTCGATGCAATTAAATTTTGTTTGAAATATATCTTATCTATATTTAAACGAGGCAACGCAATACAGAGAATATAAAAAATATACGTACGTTATAAATAGATTTAAAAACAACTATAAATTAAAAGAGAAACGGAAGCGAACTTTTTAAGCGTGAAAGAAAACACTAAATAGCAGTGATTTAGATGAAAATTGTATTAGTTATTTATGGGTCCCTTCCATCCGTTTCTTAAAATGAACGTTTCTTGTTTATTTTATATATCAACTAATTGACTTTTTCGTTTCAGTCTTGATAAGAGTTATTTATACAAATAAAAATAAATACGATATACTTATCCGCTAATTAAAATTATATATGATTATAATTATCATATTCTTTATATATTTAATGAAAAGCGTGTTTTTGGCGAAGATATTCAGCATCATTGTAATAAGCTCTTTTAAAGATGTTTGTCATTTGAAATGTTGCACTATTTAACCGAATTTCGGTTTTGTGTCGTAATTATAAATAATAGATCTTAATTGATATAATTAAAGAAATAATTGCAAAAATGTTGCAACACTGGACTGTCAAATCAGTTAACTTTTGTAGTTGACGTATAGAAAAATATAGAGCTATCTTTTTGAAAAAATAAATTAAAATTATTTAAACATGCCACATTTATATAAGGGAAATTTAGAATACAATTAAATATAATCGTTATTTCTTGTGAAATACTTGTGATAGAAATGGAATTATTACTTATGGTAGATTATTTGTTATTAAAGTCACTACACCCCTTTAAAGGTTTTAATATTTAGCTTATTTACCTAGAACTGACAGAGCACAGTGTGCTGGTAAACATAGACTATTACCTATAAAGTAATCTAAAAAAACATTGTTTAATTTTTTTTTATAAATGTTGGTAACACTACATTCGGTTGGACAATCACTTCCCAACACAAAATTCAGTGAAAAGTAAGTTGCATACGTTAGTTACTCTAAAAAATAAGCAGTTTAATTAAAAAATAAAAATATTTAAAATTTATATTACTTTAATCTCAGCAACTTTCATCCGTATCAGGCAAATTTAATCCTACAGTTTAATTAGCTGCTATTGAATTATTAAATAAATTCTTTAAATAACACTAAAGGAATGCAATTCTTATTAAAAACTTTTAATGAATATAACATTGTTTCAGTATTCTTATAGCTACAAAGGTAATGTTTTTCAAGCTTTGGTTATTTCTTTATGGTAGACGTTTCTATAAATTAAATATTTTTAAGGAAAAATTGTATACAATATTTTTATAATAATGATTATATTACATAAATATGATATTTACAACTTAAACTAAATTATTGATAGATGTTTCGTTGTATTATATAATTTGTATATATAGATATATAATCGTTAATAACATTTTATATAAATGATAAACATAAAAAAACGGATAAATAAATGTAAATTAAATTATTGGTTAATTTATCTTCTTTTATTTTTTTAACCTAATTCTTTATCATATTATCGTAACCTTGATCCGTGACACCATAAATTGTTTTAATTGGCGCTTATAATCGCCGTGATTTATTAGAATTATAAAACGCAATATACTGAATATATTTTTATATGTTTTAAAATAATAGTTTTGTGTTGTCTGTGGCTAAACAGAATTGCAATGCGGAATCCAAAAGAAACAATCAAGAGTTTTTGGCGGGATTTTAATCTATCATGGGCTTTTATAATTTAATCATAATCTTGTGTTATTTGACTCTGTACTTTGTAATATTGGTGGCATTATACTAAAATAGTACGTTTGTTGTACAAAAATGAACCATCCATGTAAATAATACCACGAAGCATGAATTCTGAGATAACACAAAAACTCTCTAAAAAGTTACAACAAGGGAGCCACCATCTTGTTAGAAAATTGAAGTAATCATAAGACATTATAGTCTTATTAACTACTCTATAGTGGCAGTAATAATGTAGAAGATTAGTTGCCAAAAAGAAAAAAAAAACTTTCATAAAAGTTTTCGACGTTGTAATTTTTCATAAATGATACGATTACAAGATATACATGACGTAAGTAGAAAATCATATATTTATTTAGCAAGAGATTAAATTATCGACTACAATTATAAATGAGATTCAAGTAATCAGAACGTTTGTTCATAAGTTAGCCGGTTTGTTTTCTTTAGGTGTTGCCCGCTTGTCCCCGTATTGGGGTGAGTTGGAGGAATGTCCGACGGTGCGGCTGCCCCAAGTCGTCCTTCTTGTAACGGCATTGTTTTTGCAAAATTTTAGCAGATTCCCGTACGCGGCCCGATATTGTCTGTTTGTCGCTGCGTAGATTAAAGGATTTATGACGCTGGAGGCCCACGCTAGGATGGAGGCTATTATATGGAGCCATGGGTAAGTGATTCCATCGTCAGCGACGTTCATGATCATTAGCGGTAAGAAGCAGGCAAGGAAACAGAGAAATATGGTCAGCATGAGGGTCGTGAGGCGGGAGTCTTCTTCTTTCTCTTTCGCCGTCTGTCCGCTAAGTTTGCTGTAGGGGAGAATTGGGACATGATTAAAACTGTACTGTTGCAATAAAGAACTATGATTTCGGGATTCGAAGAGATATTTTCTTAGCCATAACACCATATCATTTATTACTTGGTAATATTACTACATATTAATTTGCTTAGTACTAATTACATGATCTAAAATTTCCTTCAAAAAGGAACAATAGACTTCTCAATTTGGTCGATTTTTTAAATGTTTGTTACCAACACTTTGTCGTCTATAAAACTGATAGATGATTTTTTTATTGAAAAGGAAATATTTTCAAGGCTGTCTCATTTTTATTTCATTAGCATTGGACCTTGGGTTGGATTTGATTGGGATATTGATAGGTTTATCACAATCCGAAACTTAGTAGGTTAATACTAACTGCGTGAAATACTTATCTCGTGTATTTTTTATTTTGTTTTTTTTTTTAAGTTAGTTTTATAGTTTATTAAAATTTTGTTATTTCATTGTACTGTGCTTATGATATTGTGAAGGGGATCTCATCTTCGTTTCATTAGCATAGGATCTTGGATTGGATTTCATTACAATATTGGTAGTTTCATGCCAATCCAAAATTTGGTAGATTGGACTTATAGCTCGAAGACTGATCTGGTGTATTTTTTTCAAGTTTTTTAAATTTCAAAATTGGTTTTATATTTATCTTGTTCTCGTTAGAATTTTCTTGTTTCATCGTACTGTGCTTATGATACTGTGTGATTTTTTGTGTCAACCTAAAAAAGTCATACAGGATACAGAAAACAAAAGGGTTTCCAACACTCGATACGTAACCCTAAAATAGACAGTCCGTAGACATAATAATTCTATGAAAATAGAATACACGATTGTAACGTACTGTAGGTATGTATTTTTTTAGAATCTTTTATAAACGATAACCGTTTGATTTTCTGGCAAATCAGCGTTACAGGGGCCCGGTTAAGATACGAACATCATGTAGCAACAGTCAACCCACGCGCGCTGTCTAACTGACGAGACCCAGATCCATAGACTGTAGAGAACGGCTTGTTCACTGAACGACTCAAAATATTATACAATCATTTTTACCAAATCAGTGTGTGTGGTCATCAGTGTAGTGGGTATTTCTGTTGTGAATATATGAAGAATCTTCTTCTTCTTTCTTCTCAATCTATTTAGATTGAGAAGGCTTTTTTTATATAACAGCAATCGAGTTCTATAATGATGCCCAGCTGGTAAGAATCTTATAATTATTTGTTTTTAATTTTCAATTGATCCTGAATAGTTCCATATTGTAAGATCGCTCAATTTCATATGAGTTTAGTTTTAAATCTTAGATTTTAGGTTTTTAGGTCAGATTGAAGATGAAAATGTAAAAGTTATATAATAATAGTGGTAATGATTCTCAAAGTCGGTTTATGCCATGCAAGAAGTGCGATTTCCTCAAACAAGAATGGCCTTTAACTATGCTTTGGTTGTCACAGGAAATTTTCTTTCATCAATAAATAAAACTTCTTTGTAAGACCAAAGATCAAGCTGGCATATTAATGGAACTGTCACTTTTAATTATAGAATTAATAGGTTTTGTTCTACATTTTTCTGGATTAAAATTACTTCATGTAAGACTAGTTAGGATACTTCTTTAAGTAGACTTTTACATTAGAGTCGTTAGAAATTCCAATCCCTAATTCGTATATGTCAGGTAAATATCGTTTACCGAGAAGAATATGCAAGTAAGACCCCCGAGATCTAGTAATTTAAATAATCATTTTAAAAAGACTGACATATAAACCATTCAAAAATATTCTAGATTTTTATTGCTTTAATCATGAAAAATGTATAACAGTGACCAAGCTGATCTTTCTAAGCTATGACCACAGCGGTTTAATTAGTGTTGCCAACTCCAGGCATAGAAATTCTGGCATTTATAGCAAAATTATTGTATACATTTCTAAGCTAATGAAATGAGGGTAATATTGTTATAATGTTGGGAATCCTAAACATTAAATCAAATAGTTATTGGTTTTTTGGAAATGAAAAGTGATTGTGGTAAAGGTGTAACAATTTTAGAGCTATAAATTACATTCAACATTCCTAATTTATTAAAGCAAACTCTGTGTTTAGCGTGCGTCTAATTAACACTAAAAACACTAATTAATACTAAAACCACTAATTAACACTAAAAAGACTATGTTCCTGTTTTTTCCTTCTTCAACACTTCAGGTCACAGGATTGAAAATTAAGCCAGAACTACTTATGATTTATCTGTAAAGTAAAAGGTAGTCCGGTGAAGCTGTTACCTCGCTAGGTTAATAGCGTAGTCAGTTCGAAAAACAAGGCTGTAAAGTAACTAATAATCGGTCACCAATCATGTAATCAAACGATAGACTTTTCTAGAAATTTGTTTCGGAAAATATACAAAAATTCGGAATTTCGTGAATGATGGCAACCTTGAATAAAAAAATAACGTTGCGCTCTGACTTTGATTAACATTATCCCATTGTATGTATTTTACATCGTATTTTGTGATCAAAAGATCTCTGGATAAACATTTGATATTCAAATTTGGTTTTCATTAAAAGTAATTGTTTGTGTTGTTTTGTATTATAAAATTTACAGCGCCATTTTGGCGATATGTCGTCAAAAGAGGTTTGTAAACATGATACTAAATGTTTTTTTGTTAATATTACTAGTGACCTGTTGATAAAATGGCCAATGTCTATAGTCTTTGTTTTTAGTAAACAGTGATAAATATACGTTTAAAATGTATAAATTAACAAACATATTTTTCTGTAATAAATATTTGTAAATTTTATTCAGTCGTATGAAAGTGCATAGCACAATGACCTTTATTAAACAGTAAACATTCGAAGGATTGGTGTTGAACTGACGTCCTTGCTTACATAATTGAAAGTTTAGAAAAATTATTCGACACAAAATACATATAAGAGTTGTTGAGGTATGTATGGTACACATAATATATGTTTCAATAACTATATTAGGTTAGTTCAGATAGGTCGCGAATTGCATGAATCAGACAACAGCCCAAGCCGTATAATGAACTATCACGCTATTTCCATAATTTGGCAGTAAAATTTTATTTTGTACGTTAATCCTTTTAGTATCAATCCACATGTGATTTATAATAAAAATGTTAACCTTATTGTCTTTATACTTCTTGATATTATATTAAATTTTATTACTCAGCAAGTTATATCACGTTCAACCGCAAGCATTTGACTGTTATTTTTCATATTAAATGCAAAAATACGTTATATGATAACTGTGAATTCATATAATTATTATATTTTATATAGTAGGTATGAATAAGTTGTCTTATTGTTTGAATGTAGTATGATACATGTTAAATAGTGGATTGAGTAGCTAAGAAAATGGTGTATGGAATAGAAGTACCATTAACCATTTATTTTTAATATAACACCTGTGAAATAGCAGCTGTTAAAGTAATTTCACTGCTAAACATTTTTTCTGTAAAATAGCTATCATTTTCATGCCTATATTACGTGTAGCTGACTGAGTATCTCGTGTAATAATTCAAGATCTCGTAAGTTCTTTTACACGTGATTAGTCACGATATAACTTCGTTGAAATGATATCTCACCCACATACACACCTTCTGCACTCTAATTTCCGTTTGCTCTCTCTCACTCTCCAGTAAATGCAAGAGTAAGAGACGATGATGACGACACATGGTAGGGCGAAACCAAATACGAACAGGTACTTCTTGGGTGAGGTCCCGTCTTTCGGCAGTATTGTGCAGGAAAACGTATTCGGGTCTAAACCGAGTTGACCCCACACGCCTAGCAGGGGCGGCACCTGTAAAAAACAGGGACCAATTTAATACAAATAAAAGAGGAGTTTCATGGTATCAAACGTCCAAAATTCCCGCACAACAACATCTTGAGGTTAATCCTTATCATCATCATTCTGTAAGAGACCTACTGCAGGGTCATTGGCTTGTTTCTGTAGGAAGGTATGGGCATAATCACCACGCTAATCCACGACGTATTGGTGATTTCAAACTCTGAGAAATCCACAGTTCTGGTTTCTTTTTTTTATTGAAGCACGACAAAGTGACTGCACTATACCTGATGGTAAGCATAGTACAATCCAAAAACAGTGGCGACCACCGAGAGACAGATCATTCATCGTCGGTCGCCGCTGTCATGCCGGCCATAATGACGAAAGTCACCCGGTACTGGATATGCACAGGCTGATCCCGAAACGCGTCGCGCAGGAGCGAGTCACTATTATGGGCTTTTTCGCCATATGCATGGTGGTTGCGACCCAATCGGGCTGTAAAACCCTACCACCCCGCTTTCCCCATTGCCTCGTTCGTTGATCAGCAGAGTGCACCACGTGCAGGTGAGGTTGGCTTGGGTGTCTCAAGTCTTAAGATGTTACTCGACACCCCTTACACCCCCAAATTTCCCACATACGGTATTATTACAAGTTCATGTTTCAGGTTCAAGTTTTGTCAGGATGTATTAAATCACCGTCAGTCGATAGGGTTACCAATTTTAATTAGTTAATGTACCCGCATTTCGAAAAACTCTTTGGTTGGACAAGCCACTAGTCCATTATGAATTTTGAGGTTATGTATTAAAAAAATCTTGGACTTTTTATTTCTTATTACATAATAACTGAAAAGCTTGGAACAAATATATCACGATTCCAACATATAAGTCATACTTTAGACATATTCGTTTTTATATCTGTCTGTACAATTCATTCGTTTCTTGTAAGAGGAAATAATTAAGAAAGAAGTTAATATTAATAAAGTACTTTCACAATACTACATTCTCTTAATCTAATTAGTGTCAAAATTTGTTTAAATTTATTAGATAATATCCGTCAACAAAAAACAAAAGTGGAATGTAATTTAATGAAATTAAATTATTAATTTCGAAAAAGTTTATCATCTGTAGAGTCTAATATTATAATTTTAAGGAGAGCATTCACCTTAATTAGTGAACTGTAAATCAGAGCGCACGATATACGCAAACAGAGAGGCGGAGGACGAACTTTGATTAGATAAACTGACACGAGATTTGCGATATGCTATCTGCAACAGGTTCCTACCGGTCAGTAAGTAGGCTTTATTGACTAACCATTGTGTTTATATACACCAAACAATATTATATTTTCATATGTGCTTATGGTATGTAAAAACAATCCGGTATATATAAATCTGCGATCTATTTACTTGAACTAACCCCTAATCGTGAAGTAACCCTATACGCCCAGATGCCTTCTGTCTGGAAGTATATAAAATCACTCACACGTAGTTATTTCGAAAAAGCCGATAATTATCCTAGCCCGTTAGAGGTGTCCGCCGCGAACTATGAACCCGTACCCAACGCTGCGCAGTATAGAAGACGACCCGACACATTTTTACCGACCCTCCTGATTCAATCACGTCAGCGAACGATCAGTACCAGTCTGTCTCTTCAAACAGAGCGTGTTCACGCCCACACCCGCGTAACCACAGATCACTCCGCCTTGGTCTGGGGCTAAATTTCTCTCCCGCACACCAGATTAGGCCCCCCTCGGCAGCGGCTCAAACCTAGGTCCGTTCCCTCGGCGTGGAGCCCTTAAGTACGCTGCTCACGCGATACAGTGACACAAAACCTTACATTACTGCTACAACATCACACACATCACCTATACACACGTGCACGCCTACATGCTTACACGCTGTTTTTTTTTTTTCAGAGAAATAAACGACAATGATTTATACCCTTATTTTTCCCTATCCCATCCTATATAGTTTAGAGAATTTATACCCACACAAAATACATATAGGAGTTGTTGAGGCACGCATGCTTAGTACACATGCATGTTTCAATAATTCATATACGTATATCTAGATAGCTTAGTTTAACTTAGCTCAGAAAGATCGCGATTTTTGCACAAAACAGGCGACAGCCCAAGCCGAGGTGTGCCGTGCACCCTTAAGTTAGTCGCCCAAACATCCCAAATCGGTTGAGTGCCTTCAGCGCTCGCCTCAATAGTCCGGTGAAGATGTAAAGACCTTTCCAGGTCAACAGCGTTTTCATTTCGAAAAAAAAGTAACCCTAACAAATCCTTTTTAAGCTATTCTACTATATAGCTGTCTTTACATCTCAAAATCTGCAAAATTCATTATTATATATATGCCAATTTTAATTGTTCATATTTTTATTATTTATAAATTTCCCGTTTTTATACTAAGTTCTTTTATGATCTTCATATTTTAAATTATGTAAAATATTAGAAAAGGCTAAAATTAGATTTAGCTTATTTTGAAATATAACGGCTCGTATATTCTTTTCCTCTTGTACAACCAAATCTCGTTATCGATAATTATTACTTCAATTATGAAGGCTACAATAATTACATAAAGCTTCGCGATAATGTCAGTGTTCTAACAAAATGTCCACCATTTTATTCACTTTTCTTTTCTATCTGTTCAGTATTTTTTTGTGACAGCCACACTTGTGTACAAACGTCAAACTATATTACGCAGAATGGAGTTTTTGGCGGAATCTTGGAATGAATGTGGATGCGAAATAATACCACGGAGCATGCATTCTCACTTAACTTTTAACAATACGGTCACCATCTACTTATTTCATTTAAATGATCGCAAGAAACTCTATTTGACAATGGCCGTGATAACTGCCCTAGGAGATTAGTTGCCAAAAATAAAATAAAATATACAAGAATTATGTAAGATGGCAACAATATTTCCAATTTCCGAATAATGTTATTTTGCGAATAAAAAATGTAAACTACATGACAATCTAAGAATTCTTCACGAATTATAAACAAACTTTGTTTGGTGCGATAATAAAAAAATCGATAATTTACGGCGCCGTGTATTTTATGCAAGCAGAAAAATCAAGAAATAATAAAATCACTTTTAATTCAACTGTGAATAAAACACCAGGTTATTTATGACGTCTTTTATTCTGTACTGTCTATACCCGCGACTTCGTCCGCGTAGAAAATTATGCAAAAAAAAATCCAATGATTTATAAAATCATCTGAATGTATTAAGTCCAATTAATTATCTACTACTCTCGTACTTAAGTCGCGTCGTCATTAAAATTATAATAACATTTAATAGAGTAAACCAAAATCAATGAAACAAAAACTAAATGTTACACAATGATATTTTGTATGATTTTCTTGGTGACATTTTATCGTGAACGCGGTACTTTAGCAGTGATGTGTGTTCATACAAACAGACTTTTCTAAAAATGATTGACATGTATTCTAATGCTTACTCCTAGGCAGCTTCAAAATTTAGGAAGTACTGATATGTTAAATTTACATTCTTATTATATGTATGTACTAGCCTCTGCCCGCGACTTCGTTCGCTTTGAATAGATACTTTAGGCTAACGTTAACATGCAGCGGAAGCTCACACAAGGAAAAATTCCCGATAAAAAAAAATCATTGGTGCTCCGCTCCTATTGGTCGTAGCGTGATTATATATAGCCTATAACCTTTCTCGATAAATGAGCTATATAACATTGATAGAATTTTTCAAATCGGACCAGTAGTTCCTGAGATTACCCCTTAAACGTCACAGACTCACAAACTTCCCCTCTTACAATATTAATATAGATGAAACATTTGTAGGACGACAATTGTTTCCCATACATTTTATAAGAAGCTATCTCTTTCATATTTCGCTCGAAATATATTTCTTTTCATTCACTCAATGACGTCACGCCCTAAGTGTAGCAGAGATGACACGAAAGCAATAAATCTAAATTATTCATTACCATACATGTTCGTATCGAGTACATTACAAAGTATTTTAAGGATCAAACATAAATCGAATGAATTGCTTTCTCATCTGTTTTATGTGGCCGTTAAAATGTGTATAGATGAGTATGCCCTTGTCGCGAGATATATTTTTAGAGCTCTTAAAAGCAACAGGTTCATGTTAATAAAGTTCATCAGAAAAACCACGTATGTACGATTTATTACTTGCTGTTCACGTGGCTCTGTTTGAGAGAACTGCTTGATTATGAATAAGGAGTTTTTTATATATACTTTTAAATACTATATAGTTTATTTGATATAGTTAAATGCAGTGTTTTTTAACCTTTTTATGACACGGCCTCTTTAGTGTGAAAAAATATTACACAACGCGTTGGTTTTTTTTTGTGTACTTTATTTTGTGACAAATATTCAATACAACATACTTATTCATTTTCATAATTAGGGTTCGGATAAATACATAATAGTTTGCATAAGTTTATTTTTTGTTTTTTGCTAATTTGATACAAATGTTTAAGATAGAATGGATCTCATGCCGTTTGTTTATTTGGTACAAATGATTATGTCCTTTAGTTAATAATTTCCTTAATAAATCTTTCAAAACTTTAGTTTTTTTACTGCAGTAGCTTTCCCAACCTTTTGCAACTTCGCTATAGAAGCATCGCGACCTCCCTAAAGAGGCTGGCAACCTCACAGGGAATCACGACTCCCACGTTGAAAAACACTAGTTGAATGTATTAAGTTCATTTACTTATCTATTTTTCTCTAGTACTTAAATCGCGTCGTCATTAAAATTACAATACCTTTTCATGGACCGAACCGATGTTAACGAAACAAAAACTAAATGTTACTCGAACATATGTTTTATTATTTTCTTTGTGAAGTTTGTGTGATTGCAGTACTTAAGCAGTGATGTGTGTCCAAACACGCCGACAGACAAACAGACATTTCTAGAAATGATTGAAATGTATTTTTTTTTATATCATATAGGAGGCAAACTAACATGCGGGTCACCTGTTGTTAAGCGATCACCGCCGTCCATAGACAATAGCAACCCCAGAGGAGTCGTAAGTGCGTTGCCAGCCTATGTTTGGTGGATTGGTGAGAAAGGGAGAGGGGAAGGGAGAAGAGAGGGGAGGGGATATGGCTCTCCGGCGTTCTCACTGACCGAACGAAACGGAACAATGCAAGCACTGTTACTTCACGTCGGTTTTTCGTGAGAGGATGGTGCTACCCCGGACGAGCCGACCCATTCATGCTGAAACCAATAATAGCTTCAGCGTGACTCTACCACCTACAAAAAGTATTTTATTACTAATTACTAGATACCTGCAACGATTTTTCTAACCGAAAATCTAAAAAGTGCAAACACGTTAGAATTACATTTTTAGTATGTGTATAGATAAATATTTTGTAAATAAAATATTTCTATGACACATCTCCAAATAATTTTTCCTATGAAGCGTTTGAAAACAGTCTCCACTGCCAAATGTATTACGAGCTGTAACAATAAATTTACGACTGAATCCACCACAGTTCATAGGTAATTAAGTTTTGAGTATATCTCCGCCCGCCCCATAAATGTTTAACGAGCGTGAACATACTTTCACGCACTGTCTGGACTGTAGGGTTGCCTCTTCTTTGTCGGATGTAACGTACATAAAATTGTTATATTTGACAGATTATTAAAAAAAAAAACATTGCATGTATCAATGTGAATACGTAGAGGAAGATAAGCTTCGTTGGATTATTTGTATTAAATTGTATATATATGAGAAAACTCATAAATTATACACTATACGAAGTCCCCTAACAAATATGAAACTATGATTTTTCTAATTTTTGTATACTACCAGACAGACATACATACAAATACATATCTACTTCCGGTGTTATTACAAAAAAGTTAAATACGAAATTAATATTATCCTTATAAATTTGGGTACTAACGTATTAAATGCACCGCATTCCAAAAACTTTCGACATCTCGCTCTTTTATCTCTGTTTGGTTAGGTTAGGTTAGTTGCGAAAAAGGACAAGAGCTTGCAAGTGCAGCGGTTGGCGACCGCGGTGCATATAATACCTAAATACCCAAACTCTTTTTAAAGCAAGTATTTAATACGTATTTAACTTTTTTGTAATAACACGGTGTACGTTTAACGCATAAATAAAATATTTCTCTACCTTGCCATAAGAAATTTCTTTAAAGTACATGTAAACTAAATTATTCTTATACTAGCTGTGTCTACATGGATCTATTACGGAATAATTATTTTTGAGATAAATGTAGACATATAAACAATTGGAAAGAAATGTAAATTATATAATTCATGATCAGCGTATTAGCTATTTTATTTTCGACAAATGTCATACTTTTGCAGCCAGAATTTTAGATATATTAATTGTAGGTGAAATATTATAGTGGGCGCTACTTTGCACTTCCGCTAGGAATGGATTG
>JACEII010000001.1:14007765-14018212 GCA_014332785.1 Antheraea mylitta
CAATCCATTCCTAGCGGAAGTGCAAAGTAGCGCCCACTATAATATTTAATTATGGATTTCCGCAAAGTAACGCCTTCTTCAATCAACTATTGTAGGTGAAACTTAAACTTCATAATATTTTATACTTTACTATTTTATAACATAAACTGGCAATCGTTAGTCGTTCAGAAAAAATGTTTTTGTACTAATTAATATAATAGCTACTATAAAAAAATTTATATACTAGCTGTGCCCGCGACTTCGTTCGCACGGAACTTAATGCAATAAAAAATCTTTCGTTTTTTTTTTCTACGCTATTGACGTAACAAGGTCTTAACAGCTTCACCGAACTACAAGTCTTTCGTTTACGGTGTCTTAGGTATTATTTATGAATTACGTAATATCCTGTTTGTGTAAGAGATCGAATTGCATTTACTTACCTACTCTTTCTCGTATTTAACTCGAGCCGTTATTCAAATTACAATAACTTTTCATAGAATAGACTGATTTTAATGAAACAAAAACTAAATGTTACTCGATGCTACGCTTTATGATTTATCGATATCGCAGTATTTTAGCAATGATGCGTGTCTAAACAAACAGACAGACAGACGTTTCTAAAAATGATTGAAATGTATTTTACTACATATTTGCAACATTTTTTTTTAATCTATAAAGTACAGACATAAAGTTCACATTCTTATTATATGTATATGGATACTTCTTACGTTCTTATGTGTTCCAATTTGTAATTTAGACTCAACGTTCATATAAATCAATGAGAATTTAGGATACGTGTGACAACCCTAAGTCAGTAACGCGAGAGGATGTAACATAATTTGAGACAATTAAACTTGTGTTATAAACATGGAAGTGTAATGAACCAATGAAGACTTCCCCTGAACATTGTCAATTACAATGTTTATTTTTATTATTTTCTTAATCAAATGTGATATTTGGTTCATATTTGGTTCCGTGTAAAATGTATACCCGAGTGTATACAGACTCAAATTATGTGTTTCTGTAAGGTAGTAGAAATGTTTGTAAATAGAAATACGTGTATCAACGACTGTATTTTATTTTGTTGAGGTTTTTTTGAATTGACTACGCTATAGCGAGGCCGTAAAAGCGACACCGGACTACTTCTTGGTAAGGTTTTGTCGTGCACGCACGCTACTTTAACAGTGCTGCGTGGTGAAACAAACAGACATAGAGACAGACATTGCTTAAAGGATTGAAATATATTTTATTACTTATTCAAAGACACTTACAACAATTTTCTTCTAAAAATTTAAAAAGTAGAAACAAGTTACATTTACATTATTGTTATATGTATAGAAAAGTAGAAGATTTACACAACAACGATAAATGTCAAGAAGTTGAAAAAAATGTTGTAATCTGAGAAATATGACAACGACTATATAAAACTTGAAATATGAACTATAATATATTCTATGTATTTGTATAGAAGAATAACTCATTTATCTCAAATTTTAATGTCCCTTATCACTAACTTAGGGATTGCTTTTCCAAAATGCATGATTTAAATACTTGAAACATTCAGAAAACGGTAGTGTTTCAGATTGCTTAAAAGCAGTAACAGTTTTTGGGTAAAAGTATTAGGTTTTACAACAAAGCTCTGAAGCATATTACCGATTTGCCAAATTGTTAGTTTAAACGCCATGTCAAGCGTGTTTTGGTATCAAAAGATGTATTGGTTCTATATGTAAACGATGCTGAGGTCTGCAATTGACACCTCTCTGTGCATCTATTAAGAATGATTGTAACAATATATATTGCTAATATTATAAAGAGGTTAAGTTTGTGAGGTTGTAGGGAATAATCTCAGGAACCAGTAAACCGATTCTAAAAATTATTTTACCAATAGAAAACCACGTTATTTGTGAGTGTCATAGGCTACATATTAACCCGAGAAATGAAAAGACTCTTTTGTGGCAGTCGGATTTGCAAAGTAAATCGGAGTAAAAAAGGTCGAATGAAAACGTTTTTTACGAACACTGCTTTAACGATAAGAGATTTTTGACTGAGTTCTAGAGAAAATTTGTAGAGCTTGATAATGCCTCCAAAAAGCCATCGACAACATATTCATGTCTAACTTTAATATTTAAGTAACAAAAAGTAGTTTTTTATAAAAGTTTACCGCGTAACGAAGTGGGCACGGGTCAGCTAGTAAATGATCAACCCGATCGAGATTTTACCAGTTCTTCTCGATGGCTGAGTTGTTTGCCCGAACCGGTGGTACCTTTGACATTCATAAGCGGATTTCTCAGTGACTAAATTGAATAACTTATGTTTGATTTTGACTTTGAAAAATTGTAAAATACGAGTAAAATAATAAGTGTGTGATAACCGTATACAATAGCGCGAACATGGCTACTCATATTATAAAATGTATTGCACTTTCCATGTAATGGAGTAGATTTGTTTCTGTGAATGAGATATGTTCATAAAAGGTCGTTCTTTGTTGCACTATCGTTGTTTCAATGTTCCGGCCGATTACAGATTAAACAGAGGGGAATATTCACGATTCTCCAGTGCATTCATCTAACTAATATTATAAAGCTGAGCAGTTTGTTTTCTTAAATGCGCTAGTCTTAGGAAATACTCGTCTGATTTGAATGTTTTTCAGTGTTAGATAGCTCATGTATCGAAGAAGGAGACACATATATATCATCAATGCCAATCTAAGCCAATAGAAGCGGATCACCGATGTAGAATGTTTTAATATCAGAGTTAACACACCTTCTACGTAATCAACATTGCGAGTTAAAGTTAGCGTTAGCCCAAAGAAACTATTCCACGCGAACGAAGCCGCGGGCAGAAGCTAATTTGAGATAAACGAAAGAAATAGTGGTAAGAAAGAAGAAACTGAAAATCTATTGCCAATCACCTGCTGCTAAAGTTGGTTTTATTCCAGTAATACACTATTATTAATATACATATAATGTGTTACCCGTTGGATAACAAATTGAATGGATATGAAAATATATAACATCTGTCTTTTGGAAAAGAAAAAAGCGTTTCGCGCATTTATAACAAAAGAACTCGTGTCTAGTAATTCGCCGAATAAAAATGTTTAGCTAAATACCACGCAGGCAAAGCCGCGACTAAAAGTTAGTATTGTTTAATTCAACTATGGTTTTACATGAATATATTAAATCCTGTGACAGGACAGAATCCGTCCAGCAGGCACCTGCTAGCAAATGATATAACACAGCGATTTCCAAAGTCATTTTTTCCAACGCCTCAAATTTGATTGTCCGTCTGTCGCATGTCGCATTACAGCCGCGCGCGATCGTGGATGAGGGGTAAAGTGAAAGGCAATTTGGCGGCGCACATAGCTCAATTCAAAATGATAATATGATTTAAATAAATATTGTGCTTAGTTTTTAAAATGTCTCTATCATTTGAATGATTGTTTTTATTTTGTATTTCGTACTTTAATATGCAGATTCAAATTAAAATGTATAATAGTTGTATAACTTTTCCACTATTGATTGATTATCATTTCCATTTTTCAATTATAAAGATTACAAATGCGATGAATTACCCGAAATCGATAATTACACAATATTTTGTTCATTTTCCTACTTATTTTGAGAACATCTGCTTACCTCTTAATTCGACTAGCGCGATATAAATACGCTAAACGTGAATATTAAAATGCGATATTTATAAAAACAGTGAGCTCGACTCAGCAAGGTCGACTGCTGGAGAGGTTACCGGATATGTTTCTTGAATAGATCACTATTCATATACAAAATATTACGATAGAAGGAGCTATTCATTTTTCGTATACAATAATTAAGATATTTATTAACAATAAATAAGTAAATAATAGATTATTAATTCGTATTACAAAGTATTTGTATTTACGACTTAGTACGCTTAAAACGTTTGAAGCATCATTACATAGCATAAAACAAGGTCCCTCACCGCCTCTGTCTGTCTCTCTGTTCGCGATAAACTCTAAAACTACTGAACGAATTTTTATGCGGTTTTCACCAGTAGATAAAGTGATTTACAGGAAAGTTTTGGTATATAATTTGACATAGTTTTTTTATTATCAGGGTGGGAAAACGTCTGCCGTGCCTGGCAGTTAGACTATAAATTCGAGACCTAAGATTGCGCTGAGTAACAGCTTAGCAAAGTTTAAGCTGACCTAAGGATTAGATAAGGCTCAGTACGCTTTATAAATGTCATCCTTAATGTCCTTGGAAGAGACTTAAAACAAAATGCTCACCATGAAACCAAACGAGACGATCCATATGAGCAGAAGTTGTATCCAGATCTTCGTTGTGGTGTATATCTGTGCGTACATATCATAGTAGGCAATTAGTGTATATCTGAAACAAAATATATAGATATGTATATATAATGTCGTTGAAAGTCAATGGGATAGTGTATCTATCTAATACATTTAAACGAGCAGTTCTTGTACATTTTTATATTTGTATATATTAAGGATCTCGGAAACGGCGTCATCTATTTCCGTGAAACTTAGTATGTAGGTAGTTTCAGGGACGATAAATCGATCTAGCTAGATTTTATTCATAGAAAACTTTTTTAACTGAGTTTTCAGGCAATGAAAAAATATAGCTAGAATTTGGAGGTAAATTGCGCCACCGCTGTCAAAACAAAAATAGCTCAGATGGAAATAGGTTGCTTGGAAAATCCGTGTAACCCCAGTTCGAACCCGAGTAACAGCAAAAGAGATATCATCTTTAATTATATTTTAGTAAAAAATTCTAATTTTGTGAGGCAATTCTAACAGTTTACTTTAATTCAAAAATGTATTTTAAAGAACCGAGCCAGGCTCGGCCGTCTAGGTACTAAAACTATAATAAGACCAGTCGTATTCTATGAATCCGAGTGCTGGGCTACAAAGAGACGGATGAGAAAAAATTACATATGAAAGAGACACGAATGTTAAGATGTGTGTATGGTGTAATAAGAATGGATAAGGTTAGGAATGAGTATGTCACCGAAAGTTTGAAAATAGCACCAGTGACAGAGAAGTTGAGGAGTAATAGGTTAGCATGGTATGGGCATGTTATGAAGAGAGATGAAAACCATGTAACTAGAAAAGTGTTGAGTATGAAGGTGGAACGATATAAGAGTAGAGGAAGACCGAAAAAAGTATTGATGGATTGTGTGAAATATAATATGTGTATAAAAGGTATACTGAGATGTCATCTGAGATGGGAGAGTGGAAGAGGAAAACATGTTTAAAAACATTTGTTTGTCGGTGTGTTTGTGCACACATCACTGCTAAAGTGTAACGCTTGTGATAAAATGTTTCAAAAAATTATTAAGCATATCCCCGAGTAACATTTAGTCTTAGTTTCATTCAAATCGGTTCACTGTATAAAAAGATATTATAATTCGATTGACGACGTGAGTTAAGCACAAGATAAGAGTAGGTGGGTAAATTGCATCTAAGTCTCATCCAACAACCAGAGTATTTTGTAGTATACCTTTTTATCTATATATATAAAATTATAGAGGTCTAATGACCTCTATATTTTTTATTTATAAATTAAATAATTGTCAATGTTGATTATTGTTATTAACTGTAAATTTAATCGGTCTCAAACAGATGGCGCTTTAATTAGTTTGGTGATAAAAAACTGTAAGACCAACAATTATAGATATCGCAAAGATAGCACCACGTTGTAATTTTGAAAATAGTTATAATTTTAATTCAATATGCAATAACTGAGTCACAGCAACTCGTGGTTAGGTCAGCTAATAGGTAGATTTTTTTTCTAATTGAAATAATGTTTACAATGAATATATAGAAGTTACGTTACCCCATACAGTGTTATCTCCCGTGGGAAAGAGTGTGTTTGCACATAAACGGATTAGATAACAGTCGGGCACACCTCGCCTTGTTACGGGTTTATTCTAAACGCACATTAATTAACTGATTAACACATCCACGGTTCAGCTTCACCATTAACTTTGACGGAAGTAGACTGGCTTTTAATCTGTCATTTATTAGCAAAATATTCCTTTACTCGCTAAGAATCGCTAAGAAAGTAATCGAAATGTGTCATTATTATTTTTCAGTTGTTTAAATATATTATTATAAGGAACTGGCTGTGCCCCTGACTGCGTTCATATGAAACATAGTGTAAAAAACAGTCGTACTATTGTGTCTTGGTTATTATTTATACATTATATAATATCATGTTTTTGTAACACATTGAATTGTATTTACTTACCTATTCTTTTCTCTAACTTAACTAGAGCCGTTATTCAAATTACAATAACTTTTGACAGAGTGGACCAATTTTAATGAAGCGAAGACTAAGTTACTCGAGGAAATGGACTTTTATAAAAAGGACTGAAATGTATTTTTATGCTTATGCCAAGCATTATACTATACTCGATTAGGCCTCCCACGGCAGCGGTTCAAGCCTAGGTTCGATCCCTCGGTAGGGAGCCCTTGAGTGTGTTGCTTGCGCGATACGGTGACACACAAATATACAACACTACACGATCACCCCCACAGACGAACACGCCTACACGCTTACACATGAAAGTGGAAGGGATTACTTTTTTTCCCTTATCGAACTGAAACACTCTCAATTTTCCAATAATAAATATATGGAGGAGTTGTTGAGGCGTGTATGCTTGGTACACATATACGTTTCAACAACTCATACATATATGTATAGTTAACTAGGTTAGCTATGATAGGTCGCGATTTTGCATGCAACAGGCAACAGCCAAGTCGAGGTGTGCCGTGCACCTTTGAGCTGGTTGCCAAAATAAAATCGGTTGAGTGCCTTAGCGCTCGCCTTAGTAGTCCGGTGAAGCTGTTAAGACATTGCTGGGTCAATAGCGTAGTCATTTCGAAAAAAAAATGCTTATGCCAAGACACCAGCAACAATTTATTTCACAAAAAAGGTATAGACAGGTATAGTTATTTCATGCTTAGAATATATACCACTAATAATATGAAGAATAAATTGACTTCACATACATTTCATCTCAATTTCATAGTAGGACAACATGTCAGGTGTTACACACATTATATTGCGACTACCGTAAAACTCGTTTACTTTCTCTTCGTTTAACACCTATGTTTAAGTAACTATTTGTAAATACATTTGAAACTAACAAATCGCTCGGCTTATAATACTGTTAATTAGTAAACGTAAGTGAGATAAAAAAAAACTAGATTTAATCGACGATTACGATGCGAATGTAATGTATGGGACATTATCCGTATCTGCATACAGATAGGGTGTAGACGCATTTGGTCCAGAGTCAATCAACTCCCATGGGTCCGACAGACAACCGAGCATTATGCAGCGGCTGCTGACCCGCATGCATCAATGTACTCATTTTAATGTTGTTTATACCGTCAACAAGTTATAAGATGTCGCGGCAAGAATTATATTAATAAGTAGCGTTGCCCAATTGCAAGACCAAAATCAAAATAAAAACACTTTTTATTCAATTTAGGACCCCTAAAGAGGCACTTATGATCGTCAAAACTACCACCAGTTTGGAATACAATCCAGTAATCGAGAAGAACCGGCAAGAAACTCGATCTGGTTTATCTTTTCATAATTCTTTTTTTTTAATATAATTATAACATTGTAAACATATAACTACATTCGTTTTTGATGGATGTACAGAGAGAGATGTTGTCATCGTTCACATATTGATCCACCCTGTGCCTTCATGAATTAAACACGCTTGACATAACACTTGAACTTATTATCTAGCTAGTCGGTAATGTGTCTGTTGCAAAAACACAAGAACAAGACCAAGACGCAAGAGAATTTGGGCAACACTAATTATAAGTGATGAAGTTAGTGAGTTTGTTTGTTTGTTACACTCTCACACCTTTACTAAAACTAGCTCAAAACTTTACCGCGAGCGAAACGCAAAAAAAAACCATTATATCCAGTATTATTACCAGTATATTATTGTTATATGTTATATGTATTTTATTGTTATATGGATCCGAGTACTAGGCCACGAAAGAGACGAATGACAAAAGATTAGGTACATGTGGTAGCGAATGTTAAGGTGGATGTGTGTTGTAACTGGAATGGATAAGATTACAAATTAGTACTTCAGAGGAAAATTGAAAATAGCACCAGTGCCAGAGAAGTTGATAATATTATGAAAACAAAACGCTGTATGTTTGTTAGTTACTTATTCATGTCTAATGTAATTTCAGGTCTAAACCTTGGAACAGAACGTGATAAAATTTTGCACTGGGATTTGGAAAAGGTGACATATTATCGAAAATTATACTAAAGAAACACGCAGACGAATTCGTGTTAAAGAACTAGTTGTGCATTAATTAAATTTTCTATTACGTTATTAGTCGTGTAGTTTCAAAACGATGATTCTATTTTTTCTAAAACGGTTAGTTTTCAATTATTTTTAACATTAGCCCATAATGTTAAATAGTAACAAATGATTACCCGCAAATTTCGAAACATTAAAATTGGACTGGTCTTAATCCTTCAACCGTCACGAATATGTCTATCGGTTTGATTATCAAATTATACTATTGACTTAACATTCGTACTATTGACCTATACAATAATTCACGGGCTCTGAAAAGTGGGCAACGGATATGGCAAAGCCATGGGACGTAGAACGGTTCACATCTTTACATGCATTCCCATCTATATTTTTACACCCACTATCTACTATGTATCTAACTTTTACATACACGCCTTATCTCACACTTTATTATCTATTTAGTTATTATATACGATTTTTGTTTTTTCTTTGTCTTAACTTTAATTCTCTTAAAATATAATTTCTCTCCAAATGTTGTCAAGTCAATACGCACCACCATTAATTTAACGGAATCTGCAATCAGGCATTAGGCTTCCATGAGACAGACATTGCTTAGTTTAGGCTTATATTATGTAAATTATTCTACAAATAAAGATATTTGTGTTTGCATATATTTTTTTTCTAAACTTATTGTTTTCGCAAAAGGATCATTTGGAATTGGTAAAAGAAATGGAGAGTGGGCTGATCGCAATTTGATACAATTCAGTACTCACTCCTTTGACGTGTTGCATGAGCGTAATGTTAAGTCACCAAGATTTATTAGTCCTGATATGGCTATATACAGCATATATATACAGAGTGAAAGTAGTGGATATTTCAAAAAGATTTAGATGCAGGTAAGAGAGTCTTTCTAATCAAAGTCCATTGAATGTCTTGAGATTAGCATTTACGTGCTTGACAAAATTATCGAACGTATTGTTATATTCTAGACTCCTTTTGCATATTTTGTTTTTTTTATTACTTTATGTGTTAAAGCACAATCTTTTATTTTGATCAGTGCATCATTGAAATTGCCCAGACAGGCAATTTTCTTAATAAGCCACTATATTTCAAATTAAAGATTCAAAGCAAACACGCGTAAAAAAAAGCGAAAATCGCTATCTGCTCATTACTCGCGATGCCACTAAATGCATCTGATTTCAGTGCGCGTTACACAAAGTTATGAAACTCATAAACACAAACTTCCAACGTACATACGCACGATGTGTAATAAAAAAATAATTTTCCCCGATACAGCAACTGTTTGTTAGTTTGTCCTGTTTATGGTTATATGGTTTAACTCGTATTATTTTGTTAGACAGGCAATTTGGAATCAAGACTTTATCACGTGAACTCCATTTTAGTGACAGTGTTGACATCACATAACTTTAACTAAGAGTAAACGTGCACGCTACACGCTTACACATAAAAGTGGAAGGGTTTACTTTTTTCCCTTATCGAACTGAAAAAGTCTCAATTTTCCGATAATAAATACATGGAGTTGTTGAGGCTTGTATGCTTGGTACACATATACATTTTAACAACTCATACATATATGAATAGTTAACTAGGTTAGCTAAGATAGGTAACGATTTTGAATGCAACAGGTAACAGCCAAGCCGAGGTTTGCCGTGCACCCTTGAGCTGGTTGCCAAAATAAAATCGGCTCAGTGCCTTAAGCGCTCGCCCTAGTAGTCCGGTGAAGCTGTTAAGACCTTGCTGGGCTAATAGCGTAGTCATTTCGAAAAAAAAAGGATATTAGAGTAGTGTGTAACGTTATTTATGACAAATATTGTGAGAAAATTGAAAAAAAAATTATATGAAATACCAATTTATCCCAAAACAACGTTCACGATTTTGATTATATACAAATGTTTCGAACACAGATAACGATATAGTACACTTTTTTCAGTATGGTATTGTAAATATAGGGTATAAAAATACTTCCCTAATCATTTAACAGATGGCGATGTTGTTTAAGTTCCTAATATTTAAAATAAAAATAAAATGTATAGTACTTAACATTTATTGTAAAAATAATTAGATTTGCAAAATTTAGAGTTTTTAACCGACTTCGAAAAAGAAGGAGGTTATATGTTCGGGTGTATGTATTTTTTTTTTTATGTATGTT
>JACEII010000001.1:14018612-14046743 GCA_014332785.1 Antheraea mylitta
ATAACTGCGGCTTTTACGCCATAAAAAAACAAAATGAACCTCTTTTTTCTTTAAAAAAAATTTAGACAATTGATCAGGAAGTACGTTTTAAAGGCAGAACTGCGCGTCTAATGTAACATAGAAGTCATCTGCTACGTGTTATGTTTTAAAATATTTTACTACATACATATACACCGGGCCGATTTATTTTGAGAATGTTCTATTTGGAAATATTATCGTGAAAGTAGTAAGTTTGTTCATTTTACTAACAGTTTTATGAAGAATTATTTTAAGGTTTAATGCACTGCTAATGGATTTAATTATTTTTTTATTGTTATATGGATCCGAGTACTAGGCCACGAAAGAGACGAATGACAAAAGATTAGGTACATGTGGTAGCGAATGTTAAGGTGGATGTGTGTTGTAACTGGAATGGATAAGATTACAAATGAGTACTTCAGAGGAAAATTGAAAATTGCACCAGTGCCAGAGAAGTTGAGGAGTTATAGGTTAGTATGGGATGGGCATGTCATGAGGAGAGATGTAAACAATGTGACTAGAAAAGTTTTGTGAATAGATTAAGGAGTAGGGGAAGACCGAAAAAGGTATGCATGGATTGTGTGAAAAATGTTGTGGGTATAAAAGTTATGAATTCTGAGATGACATCTGGCAGGCGAGAGTGAAAGAGGAAAACATGTTGTGCCGACTCTGAGGTGGGGTTAGGATAAGAAGAAGAGTTCGGTTATAATCAAATAAATATTATACTAATTCTACTGTCATACAGTTTATGTTTTTACATTTATTTATTTTTATGAGACGTCAACATGACACTATATTTGTAAAGATATTAATAATAGCTATTTTGTGATTCAATATAAACTCAATCATGTTTAAAAAATTAGCATAAAAATTATTTTATTCGTATTAACGAAGACTAGGAAAATTGTAACAGAAAGAGAAATACAATTCTAAAACTAATTATTTTTCTAAAACCGTATTTTAATATATTATGAAATTCAACAAACTAACAGGAAAAAAAGTAAATCGATTAATATTGTATTTTATGGATAGAATCATGTATCTACAGCTTTTTTGATTTTCTTTTGTTTAGTTGAGTAAATGACGCATGTTCAATGCAATGTATAGCACATTGCCTAGATATGGTGTTGACCGGTAAACTTGGCAACCCTGTTGACTTGTAAAAGCCTAAATTAATATAGGAATGTGAAATGCAAAATGGGACTTAATTGTGGTAACTGATTAGAACATTTAAAAATATTTAAGCATCATTCAAATATATATTTTTATTTTTCTCTGCATTAACGTTACCATTTGCTTCTAGTATAGTTAAATTAATCACAGTTTCTTTTAAACCATAAATTACAGAGTTCCATATACTTAGTCGTGTGTAAAACAATTCGCACCAGTTTCCTCGCATTCTTACACACGCTGCAACGCATCAATGTGCATTTAATTTGTCCGCGAACGACATACTAACATACCGTAAATGATTAATCTATATTTATACAAATAATAAGAATGTAAATCTAGAGTGACTGTATTTTTAGAAGTTGTGAAAAACAAATGCCAATGTTTAGGAATAGATAATAAAATAAATTTCAATAATTTTCACAGATGTTAGTCTGTCTGTATGAACAAGCATGTCTGTTAAATTACTGTACATACAGTGTGTACATGCAGAGCTATTTAATTTAATCCCTTTCTCTCCTTTCCATAACCGAACCACTCGTGCTGGGCTTAGTAGCCAGTTTTATGGTAAATCCTATTTGGGCACGAACTAAAAAGTTCGCAACATTTTATCTTAGCCGTATCGTGAAGCTATAGAACAATCTCCCGGCTAGTGTGTTCCCTCCTTCGTATAACATGGGGTCCTTCAAGCGTAACGTGAAGAGACATTTACGCAGGCCGGCATGACAACGCCGACCGCCGAGGGATGACGTGTATCTCGGTGGTCGACATTGTTTTTGGATTATACTGTGCTCACCATCAGGCATAGTTCAGTCACTTTGTGGTGCTACAATAAAAAAAAAGATAAAATCTCTTTAAAAAAACCATTAAGCATATCTTCGAGTAACTTCTTGTTTCATTAAAATCGATTCGGTCTATCAATTTATTGTAATTTTAATGACGACGCGACTTACATACGAGGTAAAAGTATATAGTAATTAGCCTTAATACATTTAAATGATTCTATTCTGATTTTGGCGAGAGTTTAGTCTGTCATGTAGTGGATTTTATATTTTATTCATAATCTTGTGTTATCTGGCTCAATATTTTGTAAATTTGGTGGTGTTTTACGTAATATAGTTAGTTTATTGTGCATAAATGAATTGAATGGAAAATAATACCACGGAGCATGAAATTCTGCGATGTCACAAATCTCCCTTGAAGGTACTATCAAGGGATCCACCATCTTGTTAGGATATTGACTCACACGACGCAATATTGATGTGATTATACGACGCTTGTAATATTATTGACTACGCGACAATGGCAGTAATAATCTGAAAAATTGATTGCTAAAAATAAAGTTAAAAAAAAAGATTCTATTGGTCACTGTTCAAACATCAGGTTCCACGTGGACGAAGTCACGGGCACAGCTAGTGCATAAATAAATCTGTTTTGAAGTGGTGTCGGTACAGTGATATTGCGTTAGAGTTCGATAAAGTGGGAACACTTTATTTGATGGCCCTTTTTCAGTGCTCGTTGGCTGTGATTCATTCGGTTACATACGACCTACCACATTGATTTGATTTGACAATATGGAGTATCATTTAGATGAATTCGGATTTTTTATTATCACTACACAGTATAAACATTACTCATTATAAACAGAGATAGAAACAGATTATAAAACAGAGTGTTCTGCCTCGTCTGTCTGTGTGTGTGTTCGCGATAAACTCAAAACTACTGAACAAATTTTCATGCAGTTTTTACTAGTAGCCTAAGTGATTCATGTGGAAGGTTTAGGTATATAATTTGTGAAGGTTTTTTTTATTATCAGGGCGGGCAACGTCTAAGATACACTACTGTAAAGTCACATCAAAATATGTCGATTTTTTTTTGTGTAAACCAGTTACATACATACATCCATACAAACATTTTTATTTACAATACTCATAGGTTTCAAGTAATAAATTCTATGACAACTATTAAAATACCTTCTCGCTTGTTGTTATTGAGATATAGAGGGTCCTTTATATTATTAATTGAAACGCTTATGTCATACCACTCTAACATTAATGATCTTTGACACTCCGATCCATAGGGGTCTGACCCTTTAGACACAGTTTAACATTTATTATTCATGTCGTCACATTTCGAAATGAGCTAAATCCAACTTTAGCCGTTTCTTATATTTTAGATTATTTTTCAAGATCTACATACTTTGTACATGAAAATAAAACATGTTATATGAATGACTAGCTTCTACCCGCGACTTCATCCGCGTGGAATTTAGGCTAACGCCAACACGCAGCGGAAGCTATCAAACGAAAGAAAACGATTTTAAAACATTCTTCATTGATCTTAGCTTGAGAAATGGGCTATCTAACACTGAAAGAATTTTTCAATTCTAGCTGCAGTACCTGAGCTCCTGAGATTAGCACGTTCACGCAAAAAAACTCTTCAGCGTTATAGTATTAGTATAGATTTGGTTCATTTTGAAATGTAATGAGTCATTTGTTATTTTTTCTTTGCTTATCTTCCTCAATATATTTAGGCACTCATTTTGTTATTAGTGTATTCTTATATTTTACTTTTTGAAAATTGGTTTTGTTTAAACTTCAGTCTCATTTCGAGTCACGTGAGCGAATTGTTTAGGAATAATTAGTTAAGTTTAAAGTTCTTATAAAAAGTTGTAATGTTTCATTTGGCTATTGTATTTTCTAAATTTATGTTAATTGAATATAAAAAAGTTGTATGTAATTTATACGCAGCATAAGCGAAAATTAGTGTTCTGATTATTTTTTAAGAGAATGAAATGAGTGTGTAATATGGATGTGATGATTTTCGGCATTACTGTTTAATATTTAAATATATATTGTAACAATGTCAATAATACACAACACAATAATTTTTAAAGGTAAGCGATAGTCATTAAGATCCAATAGAAAATAATGTGCTTTATTTTTCAACGTTACTATCTCCTATTTTCTTTAGGTATACATATTTTTTAAGGATAATCTCATCCTCTTATCGTCTAAAATCTACACAATTCTTTAAGCACTGTAACCGAAGTATATTATAAAGTATAGGGCCAAATAACATAAAATTATGAATAGAATATAAAATCCACTACATAACATTCTAAAATCCCGCTAAATACTCAATAGTGAATGTCGTGTGTAAGAGTTTCTCTGAAAGCGATGACCAATTAAGGGTAAATCCTAGTAATTACCCTCGGTAAAAATGTTCAATACATCAGTCGGCTCACGAATAGGTGGAAACGTCGACCAATTATAAAAAAATACGTTTTAAATCCCTCAAATCATATAACCAGCTGTCCCGATCACGCGTTGCTGTAGCTTAGTTATTATCTGGTGAATTAAATAAAACACGTGCATCATAAAATAAACTGAAATTGAAAAAGAAATTCAAAATTAAAATGTGGCTTCAACTTTGAGATATCTTTACCAGTGGGCCCTACAGTTTTCTGACAACAAACTAATTTCAAGCGCCATCTGTTCGACTCTGATGAAACTTACAATTAATAACAATAATCAACATTGACAATTATTTAATTTGTAATTAAAATATATTGAGGCCATTAATCGAAATATAAATTATCGTATCTCTAAGTTGGACCAAATCTATATGTATATATAAGCAAAGTTTGTTTTCTTTGTCCGAGGTAAACTCGAAAACTGCTGGACCGATCAGCATGAAATCACAACCATTCGACGCGGAATTAATCGTAGATGGTTATAGGATATATATTTCTAAGAGCCCTTTGCCATGTTTTCTCAATTTGTTTGTTTATTAATTTATTTGCTCCCATAAAACAAAAGACAGGCATTTATCCTTGGTTCATTTGTTTTCTAGCCGACGAAGCGTGCGGGAACGGCTAGTTATAAATAAATGCTAACTTTCATGAAGATCGGTTCAGTAGTGTCAGAGGCCATCGTGGACAAACATCATGACACTGGATATTTGTATATCTAGATATGTTATTACCGATTCCTTCATTATCGTTAACAATAACCCTTTATTTTAAAGAATACGATCAGGGAATTTATACGCTTAGACACATCAAGCCGGTTCTCATAAGTCATCACTATCTTTGACGTAAACGCATCACTTACCAGTTTTAAAAATGGTAAAGCTTAAAAAATATTATAAACTGTTCTTGGAGAGTCTTTACATGAAACTTGATTATTCATGTAACTATTAAGTTGGGTTATAGGTTAGACACAATTTTGTAAGTTTGATGATATTTAACGCGATATCTTCTTTGTATATAAAAATCCAGTTCAAAATCGGCTGAGTGCCTTAAGCGCTCGCCTTAGTAGTCCGGTGAAGCTGTTAAGACCTTGCCAGGTCAATAGCGTAGTCAGATCGAGAAAAAAAAAATCCAGTGTCAAGATGTTTGTTTATGATGAACTCCGAAACTTCTCAACCAACTTTTATGAGGCTTGGTATTTATGTATGATTTGGTCCAACTTGAGAGATAGGATAATTTATAAATCGATTAGTGGCCTAAATGTTTTTAGATTACAACTTAAATCATTGTAATTGTTATTAATTTTAAGTTTCGCCAGTTTCAAATAGATGGCGCTTTTAATCAGTTGTTGACAGTTAACTGTAGTACTGACTGCTATAGACATCTCATAGATGGCGCTACGTTTTAATTTTGAATTTCTTATCGGATTTTAATTTAATTGTCCGTGTTTTTACTCCGACAGTTTGTAAAAAGATTCATTATCCTATAATACCAAATACATTATCATAATTTTAATTCAACATGTGATAAGTGAGTCGCAGCAACATGTGGCCCTCTCAGGTAATAATTTTATATAAATCAATTGGTCAAAATATTTTAAAATTTTTAGTGTTTTTTTTTCTCGAACTGACTACGCTATTGGCCTTAACAGCTTCACCGGACTACATTTTTAGTAAGTCATCACTTTCATATGACACAAATTGGTTAAGTTTCATTTACTTTTACAATTATATAATATGTTTAAATATAGGATATAGTAAGAAACAAAGAGATCGAATTGAACTGAAGATAAATAGTTCGAAACAATAAAAACAATGACACTGGCAAATATTACCGCGAGGGCAAACGAAGAAAAATAACAACGATCATCGTTCCCATGACAGATGCGACCAATCAATCGGCCGTGTATAAAAAATTAGCGTTCATCGAATATTCTCCAAACATCTCAATAATGTTTACGGAGTGGAAACAAGACAAATGCCTTTGATAACAATATCGTGAGTTTTCCACAGGATGTTATCGTTAAAAAGCAAAGACTTTTCCATTTCGCAACGCGAGGCCACTGCCGAAGCCATCAGCGAATACGTCTGGTTCTATTTATAGTGGTCTGAATGGAACGTATACATACATGTGTGTAGAATCGTGGGCAAAGAGTTTTGTTTTACAACCCACCGTCCGTGAGTGCCGGGCCAACGTGATAAATCACCCGAAGACTTTTATATAATCTGCACCGCACTCAACCGACTATGTATTTATGTATTTTTCTTTATGATACGGGCAGGGTCGGATCTAAGCAATGACAGAATTCATGGACACCACCATTTACAATAGTGTGATGTCACTGAACGCCACACAGGCGTGGCCGTTTTAGCGTTACTGTTTAAAAAAAGTGTGTGTGTATTTATGTACACGCGTTAGAAGTTATACCTCTTTGGCGTAACAAGATAAAAGTCTTTTCAACAATTTTATCTTTCGCCTTATTCTATATTTGTCGAAAAAACGACACTAATGATAGTAAAAAGGTATTTAATACATGGAAAGTTATAATACAAAGAAACAAAATGTTGGCTATAGCTAACTTCAGGGTGTCGGTTTTTCATGACAGTGTTCGCGCGCATCGTAATAACTTCAGGGTGTCCGGTTTTCTCGATGGCGCGCGCACGTATCGTAATAATTCCAGGGTGTCGGTTTTTCGTGACGGTGTGCCCGCGTATCGTAAAAATTTACTCTCATCATTTTCCCCCAACGCGCCAAAAGAAGTATAACTTCAAAATTAATAAGGTTAATTTTTTTTTCAACGTTTCAATCATATATAGAGTTGTGATATTTCTTATTGTCTATAAATTAAAAGCATTTAATAAAGTGTGTACTTCCTTATCTATACATATAAAAGGAATGTAAAGTGTGTGCCTGTGCTTTTTCGATTTTCGTGAATAAATTGTTGCAATTGTCTAGAAATGAGTAATAGAATGTGTTTGTATAACCACGCATCACTTCTAAAGCACCGAGTTCACAATAAAACCTCAGCAAGAAAATCATAAAGCATATCCTCAGGAGTAACAAATTTTTTATTTCATTAAAATCGGTCCACTCTGTCAAAAGTTATTGTAATTTCAATAACGACTGGAGTTAAGTACGAGAGAAAAGTAGTAATCTAAACTAATATTATAAAGCTGGAGGGTTTGATTGTATAGTAGGTTGAACGCGTTAATCTCAGGAACTATTGGTCCGATAAAATTCTTTCAGTGTTAGCTCATTTTTCGAAGAATGTATAGGTTATATATCATTACGCTAGGAACAATAGGAGCAGAGCACCAATGAAGAATGTTTCAAAATGGTTTTTTTTTCTGTTTGCGTTTTGTTAGCGTTAGCCTAGAATAACTATTCCACGCGAACGAAGTCGCGGGCAGAGGCTTGTTTTATTATATGTATACTGCAAGTAATTTTTATTTATTTCTCTATTGATGTTCTGATTTATTGGATAACTTTAAAATGATGCTGGTTTAAATATAAAGGCTGGTTATATCGCATTGTTTTCAATTTGCTATATAATATTTCGAAAAAAAAAACACCTTATTTTATTACCTTACTACAAGACTTTCAAACTTTATAGGAGTTGTTTATTCATATAAATAAACTATAAAATGTTAATTTAAGTTATTATAAATAATCTTTGAATATTCTGCCAAATTGTAAAATCTTAAATCCTTGGCCGTCGCCTCGTTTTATTTGAACTTTATGAGTTTTCGCGATTCGGATATGTTTGTAAACTCCGTTAAATTAACACATTTCAATTTTACGTACAAAAGTTTGTTCATCGCTTCCCAAAATATATTTCAGAACGGTAAAGGAAAACTTAAAATATACATATAAATAAAATTGAAGTGTTTGTTGTTTGTTCAATTCAATAACGGCTAAGCCGAATTTAACGATACTTTTACCGGCAGATTTATGACTTTTTTTAAATATTTCTAAAACTACATATCATTAGGCTTTCCCATAATAGTTAAGTCATAATTATCAGCTTGTAAAAGGCCCAATGCAGGGCCATAAGCATACTCACGAAAGAAGGTATGCGCATAATCACTACGCCAGCCCACGACGTATTGGCGATCTCAAACTCTGAGAAATCCACAATACTATGTTTTCGCACATACAGTATTATTCCAAGAACATTTCTCAGGTTGAGATTTCCTCACGATGTTTTCCTTTACCGTCAGACAAGAGTGCTACCGATTCAAATTAGTAGCCAATTCCGAAAATTTCGTTGGTACATTCCAGAGTTCGAACCTGTGGACATCGGATTGATAAACCACTGGTCAAACCACTAGATCATCACGACTTCATTGTTTAATGGTTAAGTAGTAACAGCTAAATTTTAATAACATAAAAAAAGTTACTTCATAATTCGTTTAGAAGAAATGAGCAATTCTCGCGAAAAAATAAAACCATTGTGATCAGAATACTCGCGAACATTAACTAGTATATGAACATAAGTTATTATAATTTTGTTTATAGTAGACACTTTTCGATACTTACACAGGTGTAGCACAAACGTTTGCGGGTTTTTGACCCCCCATAAAAAAACAAGCTCCGGCCCTGTACATGTAGAATTTGTTCTAGTGAGTGCTCTCATAGTTATTCTAGTGTATTTGTTGGTATTCAGTTTTATTTAAATTGTTTCGCGAGGCCCCATCTGCGGTGTTTTGGCGTCGGTGAGAATCGCTTGTAAATTATGAGGTAAAGAGATTTCTTCTTTGAAATAATCTCGTTGTAAATCATACATTATTTTGATAATAATGATCGGCGCTTGCGTCAACATCAATTGCGGACGTTTTTGTTATGAAAAAATAAATAATATCTGGGTTTATGATACAACTGAAATTCTAGGTACATATAATAACAATGTAAATCTAACGTGTTCGCACTTTTTAGATTTTTGTGCAGAAAATTGTTGCAATGTCTTGGAATAATCTATGTGCATCTGTCTGTTTGATTGGACACGCATCACTTCTAAAGTACTATGTTCAATAAAACCGCAACCTCCTAAACACTGTTGCTGTTTTAGCGTCGTTGTCGCTTTTTCGCGGATTTTGGACATGTTTAACGACTTTTTTATTTTCCATATACCGACTTAACAAAAATTTGCGACTTCTAACGATTAATTAAATATTGACAATATTTAAGTATTTTGGTGCTAATTTAATTGTAATTACTGATAAAAACATGAATTGCTGATGTTGTTTTTGGAATTTCCCTACCAGAATGATTTTTTTTATTTTTTTTTATTGTCACACGGTAAAGTGACTGCACTATGCCTGATGGTAAGCACAGTACAATCCAAAAATAATAGCGACCACCGATTGACACACTGTCCATCGCCGGTCGCCACTATCATGCCGGCCTGTAATAAGCTGGATATGCACAGGCTGATCCCGAAACGGGACCCGAAGAAGCGAATCACTATTACGGGCTTTTTCGCCATGTACATGGTGGTTGCGACCCAGTCGAGCTGTAAAACCCTACCACCCCGCTCTCGCCATTGCCTCGTTCGTTGATCAGCAGGGTGCACCACGTGCAGGTGAGGCTGGCTTGGGTGTCTCAAGTCTTATGATGTTATTCGGCACCCCTTACACCCCATGATGTTTGATCTCGGGGTGGACCGGAATGAAAACAGTAAGAAGAGTTATAACTTAACTAAAAGTTGTAATAACTAATCCAACAAGAGCCCTTTTGTTCGTTTTATCACAGTGATATATTCGTAATATACTATTTTCACCATATTTTTACCATGGAATATTATGAAACATTTAGCGACTTCTGGCGGATTTTTTTAATTATTTATTTTTTTTCAAAATCTAGCGACTTTTTAATTGACGTCTGGAGACTTTTTTATTTCTTTAACGGCAACACTGCTTCTAAAGTACCTACTGCGTTCACGATAAAATATCAAGAAACTCATAAAGCATATTCTCGAGTAACATGTGGTCTTGGTTTCATTAAAACCGGTTCACTCTATCAAAAGTTATTGTAATTTTAATGACGACGTCACTTAAGTACGAGAGAAAAGTAGGTAAGTAAATGGACTTAATTAATACATTCAGATGATGTTATTATTAGTTACTGTTTTTTTTACATTAGATAAGTAGACGGAGTCGCGGGCACAGCTAAATGTTACTCGAAAATAAGCGTTATACTTTAGCAGTGATGCGTGTTCAAACAAAAAGCCAAACAGACAGACATTTTAAGAGATGATTTTATTATTTTTTCCAAGACACCAACACCATTTTTTTAACATAAATCTAAAAAGTACAGAAACGTTAGATTTACATTTTTATTATATGCATAGAAGGTAGATAATATCGGTTAGAATAACCATTAGTTCTTAAATTCATAGACAAGCGTTCAAACTATGCGTTTAGTTTTCATAGAACTCAATTCTATATTTGTACAGCAGATAACCGATATTTTCAGCAGGTCGTAAAGTTCCACGTCAGCTTACGTCGTCAGCGAGTTAATTTACTCCAGATATTTTCAGTTTAAATCTACTCAGGTTGTAAACGTCGACTGCTTTTACCATCCCTTCAGGAATTTTCTATTAATAGGGCAACTTCTAGGATATTGTACTAGACGAGTGAATTAAAAATGGGCCTGATTGAAGTTCGGCGACGCACACTGGGCTGAAAATCGACTTTCATAGTGTTCGGGCATAAATTGGTTGGGGGTATGCAAAATTATTTTTTATTTTTGACACATCGTTTGTCAACGGACAATCGCGGATGATCGGTCACTTGCGCACTTGCACGGCGGACTTGTACGGCGATACTTAGTCGGAACCATCGCTTAAATTCGGATTCACTCGCCACTATCACGGCGGCTCCGAATTCTATTTTGTGTTTCGCGAGTGTTATTTGGATATCTGGTGCTCTCACTATCGGCAACGGCGGCGGAGAAGACATATTATATCAGGTGAGTGAGCTTTTATCCCGATTATAAAGGAAATACTTTCGGCATACATTTGAAGGGGTATCTGCCTCCAGCCAATGTGTATACAGTCCACTGCTTAGGCTAGGTACCCCGATCAGTGTGGGTGTGGTGGTTACCACCCCACGTAGACTTAGGGACATTTATTTTTAAGTGTAATTTTTTTTTTTGCTTGGAATAACTTTAGTATACTATAATTATACTCATATATTCACTTGAGCTAATTTGGCTTAAAAATTGACAAGTTATATTTAATTTACGAAAATTTTCTATGAAGCTGACATGAAAAACTAGGATATCTCTGAAAGCGCAAAGAAAACCATAATATCCTTTATTTATTTTTTTTTTTTTTAAAAAAGGTCAAATATTTATTTATTACTACTAGCGTACCCGACGGACATTATCCCGGCGTGATAATAAAAAAAACCTTGACAAATTATACCCCTGAACCTTCCTCATGAATCACTTTATCCACAATATGCAGACAGACAGACGAGGCAAATGACTTTGTTTTCTAATGTGTAGTGATTAGACAGACAGGCAAGAAACTTAAAAACTGTTTTTTTTTTATTATAAATACTGTTATTATGTAAAAAGCTGTTATTTTAACAAATAAACGACAATTTAAATTTCCTTTACTTTGTATACATATGTTCTGTTATTAGTTATGTACGGTACCGCCGCAACACACCCGACAGGTGAGACTACAACGCCACCGGAACATTAACACGTTAGCGCCACCATATTGATACATCAATTCTTTACATAAATAAGAACGATTATATAGAATTCACGTATTACTTAAATAACAATCAAAGTCAAAAGTAAAAACCTACTAAACCTAAAAAATCGACACAAGAGCGCGTAAATTATTAAATTCTCAATTTTCACGTCTAGACATGTGCGATCTGTGGATTCAACCCTTCCTGAGTGCGTTGCTTGCGCGATACGGTGACACACAAATATACATCACCGCTACAACACTACACGATCACCCCCACACACGTGCACGCCTACACGCTTACACATGAGAGTGGAAGGGTTTACTTTTTTTTCCCTTATCGAACTGAAAAACTCAATATTCCGATAATAAATATATGGAGGAGTTGTTGACGCGTGTAAGCTTGGTACACATATACGTTTCAACAACTCCAACATATATGAATAGTTAGCTAGGTTAGCTAAGATAGGGCGCGATTTTGCATGCAACAGGCAACAGCCAAGCCGAGGTGTGCCGTACACCCTTGAGCTGGTTGCCAAAATAAAATCGGCTGAGTGCCTTAAACGCTCGCCTTAGTAGTCCGGTTAAGCTGTTAAGACCATGCTGGGTCAATAGCGTATTCATTTCGAAAAAAAAGACATTATAAAGTAGAAAAAAAGGTTGTTGTATTCTCACCTGTTAATAGTTATAGCCACCATAGACAGTAAGGATACTGCTTCGTTCCCATAGAAGATGAAAGCGAACATCTGGCAAAGCCGTGGTCCGAGACCCCAGTGTTGCTGGATAAACCGATTTGCAGTTAGAGGCAGATTGATGGAACAGAACAGAAGATCTGACACGCAGAGTGACAGCACAAACATGGTCGTGACGTGTCCTCGAAGCTTCGGGTGCATCAGCAGAGCCACCGTCGTGACGAGGTTACCTGGAATGTTATATATAATTCAGTTACAACTTATATTACACATCCCTCGGTAGGGAGCCCTTGAGTGCATTGCTTGCGCGATACGGTGACACACAAATATACATCACCGCTACAACACTACACGATCACCCCCACACACGTGCACACCTACACGCTTAAACATGAAAGTGGAAGGGTTTACTTTTTTTTCCCTTATCGAACTGAAAAACTCTCAATTTTTCGATAATAAATATATGGAGAAGTTGTTGAGGCGTGTATGCTTGGTACACATATACGTTTCAAAAACTAATACATATATGAATAGTTAGCTAGGTTAGCTAAGATAGGTCGCGATTTTGCATGCAACAGGCAACAGCCAAGCCGAGGTGTGCCGTGCACCCTTGAGCTGGTTGCCAAAATAAAGTCGGCTGAGTGCCTTAAGCGCTCGCCTTAGTAGTCCGGTGAAGCTGTTAAGACCTTGTTGCGTCAATAGCGTAGTTATTTCGAAAAAAAATAAAAAAATATTACATATGCCAGCTTCTTCTAAATATATGATAAAATTAGCTGGCCTGGCTTGCTGTGCCTCAGTTGAATTAAATAAAGCGCGTGCAGTATAAAATAAACTAGAGTTAAAAAATAAATTCAAAACTAAGTGGCGCCATCAATGAGATACCCGTAACAGTCGATCCTAGAGTTTGCTGTCAAAAAACTAATTTAATGCGCTATGTCTTGGATAATGATAAAACTTAGGATTCATCGCAATAATAAACAATGACAATTATGTAGTTCGTATTGAAAATATATTGAATTCATTAATCGAAATATAAATTATTCTATCTCTCAAGCAGGACCAAATTATATATAAATGCCAAATTTCATGAAGATCGGTTCAGTAGTTTCGGAGTTCATCGTGAACAAACGTGACAAACTTTTATCTTATTTATTCCCCTATATACATTATATAGTCTATTTCTGCATTAAATGTAGATATTATTAACAGTTTGATATATATGTATATTTTCAAGTTTATTAATCTTTTTTGTCTAATAAAAGGCAATTACGGCAGTAACAAAAAATAAATTTTGTAACAAATTTTTGGTCGATTACCTGCGACACAGGATTCAGTTTCTAGTATGGGAATCTAATGGGAAGTATGGGAATCCAGTACCGAACAACACGGAATTATTCGAGCTAGCTTATTGTACACTCTGACATACGTATTGTATGGTAAATGCTCAGCTTCTGAGAACTGTAGCGTTATATGTCAGATTATGTATAACCTTACTCAATAATTAGATTATGACAAGCGAAGACAATTTTACATATCTTGCTGGTAGTTTACCAGACAGACAGACGTAGAAGACTTCGTTTAATAATATATATTGATAGTGATATAAAAAATAAAACGAAATGTCATAAACCATGATACTCAAAAGCAAGTTAACAGCGCTATGTTAACGGCCTATAAATTTTTGATGAACGTTCAATTATTGCGGTGTGGATATTACAAAGATTTTATACATTTTTTGGTCATTTGTGTGGATCGCTATACGAATAAGGTTGACAAACGATGTATTAACTATGTGGGCACCATAACGGTTTGATGTTAAATTTTGTAGACAAATAAAGTATTTTAATACATCCAACCTTTCTACATAAATGTATAGCTATATACCTCTATACAAAGAATTGGCTGATCTGAATTAGAAATCTGTAACATAAAAATCGCTGAATGTATTGGTAAACGCAAATCTCGAGAACAGCTGAACCGATTCCGCCTTTTTTTTGTTGTGTTTGATATTGTCAGGAGAATGTTCTTAGGAAAAAAAGTATACTTTAGGCGGAACGGAGTCCGCGGGCACTGCTAGTATTATCTATATATTTCATAAATCGTAACTGACTGAACTTAATTAAGTTTATCAGTCCTAAACTAACTTTCTGGGATTCTATTAAAACTTTATACTAATACCTGCGGGCCGGGAGGACGACGTCCGGCCTTGGTGATAAAAAAAATCTAAAATTAGACCGGCGCCACCACCGATTTCAATTGTGAAACCATTCTCGGAACAACTGGAATACGCACACAAAATTTTATCAAAATCGGTCCAGCCGCTTAGGAGGAGTTCAATGACATACACACGTACAGAAGAAATGTATATATAAAGAATAGAATACATATTTACTTTTATTTTATTTTTGGTCACCAATCTTCTCATAGTTTATTACTGACATTGTGGAGTAAGTAATGGGTATTAGAACTTTCTTGCGATCATTTCAATGAACTAACAAAATGGTGGCCGCCTTGTTAGAACTTTCCAGGGAGGTTATCTGTCATGTTAGAATCCATGTTCCGTGGTTTTTATATTTATTTCACTTCATTTATGCTGGTAACCAAACTATATTATGTGAAACACCACCAATATTATAAAATGTAGAGCCAAAGAACATAAGATTATGAACAATATATGTATAAAATCCACTACATGACATTCAAAGTTCATGCCGAAAATTTGCTATAACACATATGATTTTCGGTTTGTAAATGTCATACAGTAATGTATACTGTTATTATAAAGAGATAAAATTTGTGAGTTTGTAATGTTGTGACGTTGTGATGTTGTAGGGGGTAATCTCAGGAACTACTAGTCCGATTTGAATAATTCTTTCAGTATTATGTAGCTCATTCGTCGAGAATAGTTATAGGCTATATATCATCACGCTAAGACAAATAGGAGCGAATTAAGCGAAAAGTTTGGCACTACTCGTCAGCAGATTGGGACGGGATGCGGGATTATTTCGCTTCCATTCCATGGAAGCGACGCTGTTTCGACGGGAAAGATCCTTCAGCGATTGCCGATGCGATTGCCGACGAGATCGGAATGGCAATGGAGTATTATATTCCTTCCTCTGAGATCGTTGGTAAACGCGGGGGACGCCCTTGGTACAATCGCGAATGTGCTGATGCTGTCAGTAAGAAGCAAGCCACATACCGTGATTGGATCAAGGGTCGCGCTAACAAGGATCCTAATATCAACACCCTCAAAACAGCCTATAATTCTGCTACTAAAGCTTGTAAGAGGGCCTATAATAGAGCGGATGCCCAACGCATTGCACGCTTAGGTCATGAACTCGTAAGTCATCCGACTAACAGTCGAACCTACTGGAGTCTGGCCAAAGCTGTGCAAGCCAATTTTTGTCGGTCAACGTTGCCGCCACTGAGGTACTCTGACGGGACACTGGTCTATGAGCCGCAAGAGAAAGCGACACTATTAGGCAATCTCTTTGCGACGAATTCCTGGCTCGATGATCGTAACACGCAACCACCTACTATTCCAAACTGCGGTGTCACTATGCCGGAATTACGATTCAGGCAACGTGACGTATTAAAAGAACTACGATCACTCGATGTTCGAAAGGCTAGCGGTCCGGATGGTATCCCAGCGGTTGTTATAAAAAAATGTGCAGCCGAGTTAGCTCCAATACTTACGCGCTTATACCGATTGTCTTACGTTTCTGGTGTCGTGCCTCGAGCTTGGAAAGAAGCCAATGTTCAACCGATTCCCAAGAAGGGGGATCGGTCAGATCCTAACAACTACCGTCCAATTGCCGTAACCTCAGTGCTGTGCAAGATCATGGAGCGGATCATTAACACCCAGCTTGTCCGCTATCTGGAAGATCACTCGCTAATTAGCGATCGGCAGTATGGTTTTCGCCAAAACCGATCAACGGGTGATCTTCTAGCTTATGTGTTGCACCGCTGGGGGGAGGCAATTGACAAGCACGGTGAGGCCTTGGCGATCAGTCTCGATATTGCCAAGGCCTTCGATAGGGTCTGGCACCGTGGTCTTCTTTCGAAGCTTCCGGCGTATGGACTCCCTGACAACCTATGCAAATGGATTTCTGGCTTTCTGCATGAGCGCAGAATTCGTGTCCTTGTCGAAGGACATGATTCGAAGGACATGATTCGCAGCTCATGTCAGTAAATGCTGGAGTTCCACAAGGTTCTGTACTTTCACCTACTCTGTTTCTTCTGCATATCAATGATATGTTGCCTTTAGGCCATATTCATTGCTATGCAGACGATAGTACCATCCACAAGTTATATTACAGCAAGCCTTCTTGCAGTCAGGGAGAAACAGAAAAGAGACGGCAGAAACTAGTCACTGAACTTGACCAATCTTTGCTTCACTTATCAAATTGGGGAACAGGTAATTTGGTTGAGTTCAATGCCAACAAGACACAGGTATGCGCGTTTACCTGCAAAAGATCCCCATTCACCCCCCTTCCAACTCTTCAGAACGTCTCGCTCGCAATGCGAGACAGTCTCAATATCTTAGGCGTAGATATTCGCAGCGACCTCAATCCCAGGGATTATATCCAGAGCGTGATCTCCACTGCGTCTCGGAGACTCGGTATCCTGAACAGGGTGCGACGGTTTTTCACGCCTGAACAACTATATCTTCTTTATAAGGCACAAGTTCGGCCCTGCGTAGAATACTGCTCGCACCTCTGGGACGGTTCGGCAAAGTACCTTTTGGATACCCTGGACAGGTTGCAGAGACGGGCTGTCCGCATAGTCAATGATACAGACGTTACAGAATCTATAGAGCCGCTTCAGTTGCGCAGAGACATTGCCTCACTGAGCGTGTTCTACCGTCTGTATCATGGCGAGTGTTCTGATGAGCTATTCAAACTTATCCCTTCCTCTCCTTTTCATAACCGTACCACTCGCGCTGGTCTTCGGAGCCACAGTTTTACGGTGAATCCTATCTGGGCACGAACTAAAAAGTTCGCTACGTCCTATCTTTGCCGTACCGTGAAGCTGTGGAACAATCTCCCGGCCAGTGTGTTTCCTCCTTCCTATGACATGGGGTCCTTCAAGCGCAACGTGAAGAGACACTTACGCAGGCCGGCATGACAGCGGTGACCAGCGATGGATAGTATGTCTCTCGGTGGTCGCCACTGTTTTTGGATTGTACTATGCTTACCATCAGGGATTTGAAAATCACTTTGCCGAGCTTAAAATAAAAAAAAAAAAAAAAAAAAAAAGCACAGATGAAAAATGTTTCAAAATGAGGATGTTTTTCCTTTTGAGTACTGCTGCGTGTTAGTATTAGTGTATCTATTCCACGCGAACGAAGTCGCGGGCAGAGGCTAGTGTAAAATACATGTGAATATAATTATATTGAACGCATTTTTAATTCGAATCCAGTTTCTGTAGTACGCCTTCCCTTCGAAATATCTTTTCCAGTAATGTATACTTCAGTGTATTACGCAATAGATATCGTAATTATAATAAAAATAACACTTTGAGCACTGTACGTACTATGTATGCCTGAATTATATCGACCATAGTTAAGTTTAAAAGCTGCCGTCAGACTCTTTGACTATTGTTCCGGCAGCTACACTCGAGATCTAGTCTTCATTCAAGGTTTAATATTACAAATTTTTAACACAACACCTTTATTAAACAGCAGGTTTGATTTTAAGGAATCTGTAGTGTAATCAATTGTTACATTTCAAAATGAACTAAAATTTTAATCGTTCATATAACATATTTTTTTAAAGATTTCTAGTTTTTGTACACCAAGAACGAAGTTCAAATTTTACCGTTCATAGGGGTTTTAGTTTTTTTTTTTATGATCTTCATATTTTACATTTGAAGTCATATCAAATTCAGTATAAGAAGTAAGATTTCCATTATGCATACAGAATTGATTACTATTTAAGAAGCCTTATCTTACATACAAGACTTAAACTTTAATAAGTTTGTAATATATACAGATTCCAAATGTGCAATTCAACATATAAATAGATGCTGTTTACCTAACTTTCGTGGCATTCCTCTTGCTTATTCGATTATTAAGTTGTTACAAAAACTTTTCTCTTTTGATAAATCTATTGTAATACAGTGGGTGCCTTCTCATATTGGAGTAGAAGGAAATGAAATGGTTGATAGACTAAGAAAAGAAGCTATAGAAGATGGAATTTTATATGATTGTTTACCAACGTACAATGACGTTACAGCTGAGTTCAAAAGAAATGCAGCCAATATATGGTATGAATATTTTAATGGAAGGTCGTTAACAAAAGGTATTTGGTATAAGACTATCCAACCATGTTTGGGATCGGTCCCATGGTTCCAAGACTCCAAAATGAAAAGAAGCATGATCGTCTTAGCTTTGAGGATTCGTTCTGGACATATTCCATTGAATAAGTTTAACTTTTTAATGAAAACAAGGGAAAACAGCAACTGTGAAGCTTGCCATCAAGAAGAAGATGTCTATCATATTCTAATGGAATGTGTCAGGAATGAATCTCAAAGAAGACAGATATTTAAGACTACTTATAATATAGGTGTTTGTAATGAAATATTGTCACGCCCAGCATCGGAAGAAGCCAAGTTAATCTGTAACATGGTGGAGGTCGGTATAAGGGCAAGAATGTGATTGTAATACTCTGCTTTTCAATTTATGTTTTTTTGTTAGTAGTTAGTAAGATATATACTTGTAAGTTGTTTTGTAATCGGTGATTTTTTGTGGTATGGATGAGGGTGGCGTGTTCTCTTTGAACAAACCCTCAATAAAAATAAAGAGAAAAATAAAGATATGGAAAAATAGCGAAAACATTATTATAATTCACTAAAATTGGATTTAACTCATTTTGACATGTAAGGACATATATCTGTAGAATCAATGACCGTTGGAGCTTCGAATTCTGGGATTCGTTGAGCGGTGTTAGGATTTTTTCTTAGTTCGTCTTGCTAACAAACTTGGTCAAGTTGAAAAACTGTTACCAAGCACATATCAAGTGTTCCGACAACTGCAGTTTGTTCCTTTCTAGTCTTTGCGTGTTTGCCAATTTAGAGTATGTCGTCAAGGTCTAGCTTCAGGGGATAATGTGGTCAAACGTTATAACGTACAAAATTAATAAAAACTGTAATCTATAGCTAGTTTAGAATATCACGAAAAATATAAGAAAAAAGGAAGCAAATATTTAAGGGCCACCTCTATATATCTGAACCAATGTTCACTATACTGATAGTTGCTAAAAATCTCCAGATTTGGTTTATCAATTATAAAACCTGCAATTGCACTACTTTTTACTTATATTAACGAACGAATTCATTAAAATGATTGATAAGTAAATAAAAAATGTATATTAGTTTTTGATGATAACACCGTACTTAAATAATACATAGCTTATATAATTCCCACAATAAAAATGAAACTGACGAAATCTTTAATAATCGCATGTATAATAATAATAAATAAAAAAATATAGTGCTCTCAGGAACTCTTTAATATGGTGCCATCTTCACCTTTTCAAATTCGCACCTCCCGCCGCTGGTTGGCTGCTCATCGACACATCTTAAAAGCTAGCAAAATAGCGACTACCGTTTGGTTCTCTCCAATTTTCCTTATGCGCACGCTAGCGTTGTGGAATGGGTTACGCAGCACGGTTTTTCCTCAGGGCTATGATATGGGGCTCTTCAAAAAGGGACTGAAACGCGTTTTTCAAGGTCGGCAACACAATAATGATACCCTTGGTGTTGCAGTTGTTCATAGTCGACGGTAACCATTTACCATCAGGTGGGCCGTCAGCCTGTTTGCTGTCTTTTGGCATTAAAAAAAATTCACTAAGTCGTTTAAGCTACAAAAAGCGTCAAAGAAAAACACTGTCTTCAATTTTCACACTAGGAAGTGTAGGAAAAAAGTAAACACAGAATGAAATTGTGAGTACAGAGTTTTTAGTTAAATTTCTTTGGCGAGTCAAATTGAAAAGCACCTTCAATATTTAATTTTTAATCATTCATACGAGAAGTTTTTTCGTTACTGCGAAGTGTACGAGCTGGTGTAACTTCTCTTTGCTAGATTATACTAACGCGTGACAAGACTTTATTTCAGTCTGAACGTATTGCAAACGCAGGCACGAGTCGTATCATACAAATTTATACTTTATGTTTATGAACATAAAGCTTAAAATTGGAATGATTCCATATTAGCGCCGCGGCGCCGCGTACGTCAGGCGCCGGCCGGCTGTTTTCGCGTTTACTTACATGCAATTTTTAACTCTCCGTAAACGCGTATAAACTTTAATAAAACGGATCTCGTATTCTGCTACAGTGACGCGTAACTCATATATTCGTCCGGTCCGGAATGAGCCTTGCTTATCACGTCTAATAAAATATATAAAACGATCTAAATTAGACAAGGTTTAGGAACTTATGAAGTGTTTTGTTATTGTTGTATGGATTGTTTAGTTCAATTTCCAGTTTTAATATTATTATAACCTATTTCTTTACCCATGTTTTTATTCCTGTGTTAATAAATACTCTTTTTATATATCTTAAACGCGTCTTAATTTATTCGTTTGTTCTAAATGGTGTACACGTAGAAGCATGGAAATAAGTTTTGTTTATAAATTTGATAGAGGTAAGACGCCATTTTGAATATAATTATATTCATTTTTTAAGATTGTTTTTTTAGGTTATTTTGTCTATTTCGATGGTATTTTCATGAAAATAATTTGAACGAAAGAGTTTGCTATTAGGTCGGTATCAAAATACCATAGATAGGTAATATAAATGTGGATTTGCCGCCATTTTATTAAAGTATAATCTGATATATACCGAGATGCAAATAATCGCCCACTTGGTAATGGAAGCGAGTAATACGTACGTTGTTATTTCGGCACGCATCCAAAATTATAGTATAAATTAGAAAGAGTGACTGTAATTATGTAATGTTATCATTAAAACCGTGAAAGGAAACCAAGGCTGTTTCACGTGATTTATGACTTTTTAATTTATTTTATTGGGTAACTAATGTGTTGTGTATTAAATTCTTTTGTGTAAGATTGATGTGTTATAACAATGTTAATTAACACGGACAATGAAGAAGAGACTTTCTCTTATCCGCTATGTAATTAATAAAAAATGAAGTAAATTTTTTCAGGTACGCTATTCGAATGATATCTCAAGACTGACAAATCGGCTTGATATACGCGCGACAATTTCTAACAAACAAGAAAAATGTATATGGTGAAATCTAGATTATGGGATATTTTATACATTATGTTTCATTATCTAATAGCACATATGTGTTTTGTTATTTAAACTGGGGCATAATTACTGATAGTTAACTGTTTCTATCTTGCAATGGTCACCACCAACTGTACTTATCATCAAGCGAAAAACAGTAATCTTTGCGACTCACATTAGAAAAACATATTTTGGACAAATTTATTCAATTAAGTATCTAATAAATATATTGAAATTCAAGTTATTGAAAATCGATTTAATTACCGGTATTAAAAATTGTAGACAAAACTAACGAAGAATAAACTTTTTGAGTAGGAACACAAAATAAACCATGAAAATATTTGCGATAGAATGTTATCGCGTTACCATGGCAACGCATATAGTACTGACATTAACTGAACCAAGGATAAATGCTTGTCTTTTGTTTTATGGGAGCAGATAAATTAATAAACAAAAAAATAGGGACAACATGGCAAAGGGCTCATAGAATTTGAAAAATATATAGCCTATAACTATCAACGATTAATTCCGCGTCGAATGATTGTGGTTTCATGCTGTTCTACTGAGCAAATTAGAGCAAGAACAGACCAGGAAAAAAATATAGTTTCTGTGAATTAAATACTTAAGAAATGTATATAAATTCATTTCACAAAATCGATTTATCTAAAATTCAATGTCATCACCGATATCTCCATATTGAGCAAATTGAAGCAAGCACAGATTAGAAAAAATGTTGTTTTTGTGAGTTAAATACCTAAAAAATATATTTAAAATGATTACACAGTATCGATGTATTTAATTTCAATATTAATAATCGATGACGTTACAGACATCTATATGTCAAGCAATTTGAAACAAGCATGTAGCCAGCAAGACGCTATCGTGTAGACGGAGCATAAAACCACAGATTATAGCCGGAGCAAGTGAAAGAAGTCATTTCGAATAGACATAACCTAAAATTATAATTATCTATGCAAATTGTGTTAATTGTACATTGTATATAAGTGAATGTATCATATTTTTATCTCGACGAGTTATTTTATTTCCGAGTTTTATTCTCGACATAAATCCATTACGTATTTATGTGTTGTACGCAACTTTCATTGTTCTTTTGCATTTTTATTTTTAGAAATCTCTTATATTATTGAAGAACTGTACATTTAATGTTAATTGTCGTTAATTATTTCTGTTAACAAGCATTCTATTACATACCGGGTAATTTAAGTTTCGAGTTATTTATGTTGACTTTTTAATAACAATTGACGATACTTACAGTTGCGAATCTGTCACAACTGTCAGAGTTCAATATGTTATTAGTTCGTAAAATTTATTTACATTAATCTGGAGGACTGAAACAGATCGATGTCATAAGTTATTTATGTATATTCATTTGACTCGTAATTAGTATCACTATCAACGAAGTGATCTACTGTTTTGATTGGTTTGAAAGCATGTCGACAACCATTGCAAATTTAATCTTCATAATTTCCATTTTTAACATTGACATAATCTTTAATAGAAATGTTAACATATTTTGTTACCAGATTAGGCCCCCCTCGGCAGCGGTTCAAGCCTAGGTCCGTTCCCTCGGCGTGGAACCCTTCAGTGCGCTGCTCACGCCATACAGTGACACAAATTCTTACATCACTGCAGCAACATTACACATATCACCCCCACGAACGTGCACGCATAAACGCTTACACATGAAAGTGAAGGGTTTTGTTTCTTTCCCTTACCGAACTAAAATAATTTAGAAAATTATCCAATACGAAATATATATATAAGAGTTGTTGAGGTATGTATGTTTGGTACACATATATGTTCCAACAACTCATATATGTATGAATAGTTAGCTTACGTCAGCTCAGATAGGTCGCGAATTGCACGTATCAGGCAACAGCCCAAGCCGAGATGTGCCGTGCACCCTTGAGCTAGTTGTCAAATAAAATCAGCTGAGTGCCCTACGCGTTCGCCTTAGTAGTCCGGTGAAGCTGTTAAGACCTTGTTGGGTCGATAGCGTAGTCAGTTCGAGAAAAAAAAAACATATTTTGTTCCTATTCCATTTTTAACCGTGCGCCCACTACAGGGCGCTAGATTAATGGTTGCACACGTGAGCTACATGGGCTAGAGACGCCTTTGACGGTCGGTCATACTTACTAGCATGTCGCTGAGGGGAAACAATAAGTTTATCTTCTGCTCAAAAAGGTTAGCTCAACGCGCATAAAGATGTTTTCACTTCAAAAATTAAATTTAAAAGTGAATGAGACAGACAGATCGATGTTCAATTGTTTAGTTGCTTTTATTTCATTTTATCATATTCCAAGCACACGACGAAGCTCCATGGAACTACATTTATAGTGTAGTTGTTTCCAAATTTACCTCCAATACATTTTAGATAATTTAATATATACCCGCATAAACTTTGAAAAGCTGGATCTTGTAAAAGAAATGGTATGATCTAAATACCAGAAACGTTGACAAACTGATGGTCCTATGTTTCCGACTTAGGAAAACTAGTGACAGTTGTTTATGTAATAGTGTTAGGCTTTACAATAAAAAATCCTAAAGCATATTACCGATTTGCCACACTGTAAGTTTAAGCGCCATATCGAGCGGGTTTTAATGTCAAAAGGCTATTATAGAGTGGAACAATATGTGGACGACGGTAATGCCTAGAATTGATAACTCTTTGTGCATCCACTAAAAACGATTGTAACGTGTAATTTATTATAAATATAGATATATATGTTGAATTTATATTCCCGATCGAGTTTTCTATTGGTTGTTTGTACTAACCAGTGGTAGTTTTGACGTTCATATATGTACGTCAAAAGCTCTTTCTCAGTGCCTAAATTGAATAAAGTATTTGTTTTTAATTCAAAGGAAAAAGAAATTGTTATTGATTTGGAGAAAGAGTACACAGTTATTGTGTTTCAACAGAATTCCCACACGCACCCCCGCGCCATAGAATGTGTAGGTAGGAACAGAAGGTCCACTCCCATTACCTCTTATTTTAATTTACTACATTCAGTTTCTACACATTACATTCATACCCATTTTGTTTAATCTGAGTTATGGACATTAAAAATCAAGTTAATTTTACATGATACGAATTATATTTAAGGCAACGAAAGAGTTCATTGCGTATTTTTTCCTAAAGAATACATATTGTAAATTGAAATACAAAGGTTTCTGTACATATCGATTACTCCTTTCAATTATGTTGTTGTCTGTAGTACCTGCTTACTACATACGAGATTCGCATTGCAACTGATCTCTTACATAAGACAGGGTTGAGTTCTGAAAGAGAGGAAGAACTGCAGAATAGGTACTCTACTCTCCTGGCAACGCGTTAATGTGACTCAGTTATTACTATTGTATTGGATTGGAAAAAGAAATTCAAAATTAAAAAGTGATGGCATCTGTGAGATATATATAACAGTGGGTCTTACAGACTTCTGTTGTCAAACTAATTTAAAGCGCCATCTATTCCAGACTAATAAAACTTACAATTAATAACAATAATCAATAGTGACAGTCATTTAATTTGTAATTAAAATATACTAAGGCTATTATTCGAAATATAAATTATCCCATCTCTAAAATTGGGACAAATTATATATAAATGCCAACTTTCATAATGATCGGTTGAGTTTCGAAGTTGAAAATGGACAAACATCATGACACTGGACTTTCTATATTTAGAGATTATATCACTTAGAGCAACCACGTCATAACTAGAAACCAATGATTTGATTTATTCCGAGATTATTTGTAGGATGGTGGGAGTATGAGTGGACCTTCTGTATTATATGTTCTATGGTCGAGCGTACAACGATTTACATACATGGTTAGTTAAAGTTTTCAAGTGACGTTCAAACGATATTTGTGAACTATATTAACTAGAATACTGGGAATAATCGTGAATTCCATCATATACAACGAAACGGCAACGAGTACAGAGAAACATATATTACTTACGAGGAAAACACGATCGTATTTTGATTAGGTATTGAAGATTCGCTTGAAATTCTTGAAATAGTCGTGTGGCTGTGTTTAAAATATTTTCGTAGTTGCGTTATTTTGTTTCGGAATGGTGTTGTGTGCAAACAATTTCTAAATATTTATTATTTTAAACTAATAATATGGTGTTAGTCACCTTAAAGTTTACATTTTGTGGTTTTTTTTTTTAATAGAAATAGTAAAAAGGCGCTGATAATGCCTGTATTTACAAAGCTTATACAAGGAATTCTGTTTTCACTTCTATCTGTCTTTCCTCTTTTAAATGCGCGGTTTCCACTATTGCTTAGAGAATTTCTTCCAAATAGCTTAGGTATATAACATATGTATATTAAATTCATATATAGTGATCAAATGTCGATGAATTTAAATGAAGTCGTAAGAATATTTCAGGCGTTCACATTGGTAACGCTGGCTTAATTTTTTGAGATACATGACATAAAAATAATGGATTAAAGATTGTATACTTGAAATATGGCGAATGCTCATAGGTTCTAAATGTCCTAGATGACATTATCTCCTAACCTATAATATTCATTTTTATCTTATTTATATAATAAAAACCGTCATTACCGTTTCCAATTGTATGAAATATCCAATTAATATAAAACTATATATATATATATATGATATTGGTGAGAAATGTTTTCCCAGTACCCTCTGGGATGCTCTTGCGCCGCTCACCTCCGCACCCCACCTACTATTCTCGCACGGCTAGCGGTGGAGACAACGCAATAACTTTATCAGCTTATAATTTTTATTTTTATAGCATTATCTATGAGGTTACTCATTAATTAATATGCTGTAAAAAGTAAACTTTATCTTCATGATATTTCCATTTCGATTTAGCTATTTGTTTTTATAATAATATGTAAAGTATAAGTGAAACCTGTATCCAAACTCAATTTTGTAAGATTTATTTTATTTTTCACATAAAACCATCTTTTTTGCTAAAATGTGTAAGCATTGTTTATTAATTTATGAAGTGATTTTTTTGTATAATGACAACAGGGTGTCGGCGGTAAGACATGACATGAGTTTGAATATCTATACTAATATTATAAAGAGGTAAAATTTGTGACTTTGTGATGTTGTGACGTTGTAGAGGGTAATCTCAGGAACTACTGGTCCGATTTGAATAATTCTTTCACTGTTATATAGATCATTCATCGAGAATGGTTACAGGCTGTATATCATCACGCTAAGACAAATAGGAGCAGAGCACAGATGAAAAATGTTTCAAAATCGGGATGTTTATCCTTTTGAGAACTGCTACGTGTTAGTGTTAGTGTATCTATTGCACGCGAACGAAGTCGCGGGTAGAGGCTAGTCTAATATATTTTTAATTATTATTTATGGTCAGATGTGCCTTTTGTTTTTTAATGATTAATTCAAAAATATTGACATATAAAAATTGTTGCTAAGACTAATTGTATTAATGAGTAGTAAATCTGTTATTATTTCATAAATCCTGCATTTTTCTGAGTTGAATACCTGTATTTTTTGAATGTTAAAATAGACATGGTGTCACTGACTTCTTTTGAAAGCTAAAAGTAATGAATATTTTTGCTCTAGATTTTATTTCTCCAAGCATTTACACTAAATAATTCCCTTGACTGTTAACTTGTCTAGAAAGAAATATTATATCTTGTCGTATGATATCGTTTCAATCATGTACCTAACTAAATACGATTTTCAAATCAGATGTTTCATAGCTTATCACGAATCTGAAATCGTTAATGGATTATTATTAGAATCTCTAACCGCAGGTTCTTTCGACCTCGTAAGCATCGTATCCTTTTCATAAAGCAATCAAGGTATGAAACAAGGCGACGAAAAATATCTATACATCTATCTATATATCTATCTAGATATAATAAGGTTGTAAATCTAGCGTACCTGTATTTTCTAGGTTTTTGTGGTTAAAATTGTTTTGGTGTCTATAAATAAATAATAAAATACATTTCAATCATTTTTAAAAATGTCTGTCTTTCTCTTTGTTTAAAAATGTCTGTCTTTCT
>JACEII010000001.1:14054836-14084771 GCA_014332785.1 Antheraea mylitta
GTTATAGGCTGATTTAAGGAAGTTGATATTAGGACTCTTATTAGCGCCAACCTTGATCCATTCGCGATACGCAGCTTGCTTTTTACTAACAGCATCAGCGCATTCACGGTTGTACCAAGGGCGTCCTTTGCGATTGCCGATGATCTCAGAGGCAGGAATATAATATTCCATTGCAACTGCAATCTCGTCGGCAATTGCATCGGCAATCGCTGAAGGGTCTTTCCCATCAAAACAGCGTTGCCGCCAAGGAATGGAAGCGAAATAATCTCGCATTCCATCCCAATCTGCTGACGAGTAGTGCCACACCTTGCGCTTAATTCTTACGCTGGGTGGAGGTGGAGCGCGTGGCACAGACGACATAACGAGGCAGTGATCCGATGTGCCCAAAGGGGCATCGACTGACACATTATACCCAGTTGGATGACTCGTCAACAGAAGGTCCAGCAAAGAGGGCGCATGACCTGTGATGTCTGGAATCCGGGTGCACTGGATTACAATTTGTGTCAGGTCATGTGTTAAGGCAAATGCGTGGGCAGCTCATCTTGCATGGTCCGTCCTAGAGGAACCCAACCACACTTCGTGATGTGCGTTAAAGTCCCCCAAAAGCACCTATTCTGCAGCGGGAAACTGCTCCTGTGCGTCGTCTACTGCCCTACTCAAATAATCAAAGAGCCAAGTGGTCTCATCATCTCCATTATGGGATCTGTAGAGGCACACGTAGATTCAGCTCTGAGTGCCCAGGTCTACGTGTAGCCAAAGGATAGAGAAGGAGGGGTCCTCCATACAGCGCACACGACGACAGCACACCTCGGACCGTACATACACACATACACCGGCCTTGCTTTGGAAGTTCTCCTCAAGCACGTAGCCAGGGTAGTGCAAATAAAATGTATCGGCCGGACGGCGTATCTGTGTTTCCGTCAAGAAGAGCATTTCTGGCTGAACCGTCTCGAGATGTTGATGAACGGCATTCAAGTTTGAGTGAAGTCCACGGATGTTGGTGAACTCCATCGTAAAAGCGGTGTAGGGGTTGTGCACAGCTGTCGAACCAATACTCATTGTCTGCGCTGTCATATTTTTTTAGGAAGGAACGAGAAGAGCAAACAACATCCATCCGTGTCCAGAAGTGACCTATGTTAATCGCCGGCTCACTAAAACACCTACAAGAGTTGCACTGATCCGGCAGACGGAAAGGCCCCCATACCCCCCCGGAATAGGTCGCCGGGACCCCTAATCCGGTCACCAACCGGCACGACGAACCTACCCAAGATTATGCGCGGCATGGTGGAGCAGCCTCTCATGGTGGTTATCCATGATTGGGCTCCTGTACTGTACCGCGGGCGGCCAGCGGTCAACCGTTTCTACAGGTCTCCCTGGCCGCCGGGTCAATGCAGCTCTCTTAGGCGATGGGCTATCGGCGAGTCTCACCGGTACCCGAGCCACGGTGAAAGTCATTCGGCACTGGATATACACGAGCTGATCACGAAACGCGACGCGCAGGACGAATCACTATTACGGGCTTTTTCACTACATGCATGGTAGTCGCGACCCAGTCGGGCGTCAAAACCCTACCACCCCGCTGTCGCCATTGCCTCGTTCGTTACTCAGCAGGGTGCACCACGTGCAGGTGAGGTTGGCTTGAGTGTCTCAAATCTAAGATGTTATGCGACACCCCTTACACCCCAAAAGTGAGTTGAGTAGTTTAGACCTTTTCTAGCGATTTCTAGCCATGAATATTAACGAGCTGTTTTTTTTCTTAGAGTTAACATATTAAAGAATTTTCAGTACATTAAAAAGTCCATTTTCGTTGATATTAAAAATTTTAAAAATGTAGAACGACCTCTTAAGCTTTTCTTTTTAAGCTGCATGTTTGAACATGTTCTTAAAACATGATAAACTTAAACCATATTTTGCTTAATTGATTTGAAAAAAAAAAAACTTTGGGCTACCCTATACATTAAAAGAGGCATAGGAAAGTTTGCAGGCGCAAGTAAAGTATTTCTTTTCATTACGAGTGAATATAAACAATTAGGGACGAAATTATGATGACACATTTTTGTGTAATCTATAATCGCGCACAGAGGGGGTGTCTGTCTGTCCTTCACTAATTACTTCCCGCAATAGAATGTGCGTCGCGTCGGGTCGGGCCAAGCCGTATTTAATTGAATTTACGTCTGTTTGTACAGTTTGTTTGTAATTGAGCCGCCATTTGCGACTGTTTCAAGGAAATAAATTGTAACAAACTTATGCCTAGGTGTAATAATATTAGAGTAATACGTATGTGTTTGTCTTTATAGTGATGACACCATGCAATATCTTTGTGTAAGTATTGTGTAATTTTTTAAATATAATAGGTGAATATTTAGTGGGACAAATCCTTCAATCCTGTGGTAGTTCATGGTCACATTTAACATATAAAATAATAATACCAAAACAAATACTTATAAATTACAAAGAGAACCTGAGTTAAAGTTTGTTCTAAAACTTTTTAAAGTATACGAACGATACTTTTAAACATAAATAAATGACGCCTAGGTTCAATGATTAATTTTAAAGAGGAGCTTTTCAAGGTTTATCATTACGTAACTGCTTAACGTGGGAATGCCGCACGATCCAACAAAGAGAAGCAAGACGGTCGAGGTGTGGGATGCAAGCCGGATTGTGCGGCACAGCGTGATTCATTTATTAATAATAATAAGTGGTCAATATATATCTTAATATTGGTCTAATATGCAGCGCCTATTTTATTAGTTTATTTAGAACGGGAATCGACCAATGGTTATCCCGTAAAAATATTGCTGGACACTAAACAGTCGCTCGGTATACCTCTTACCATCATATATATATAAATTACACATATGTGTAATTTATGAATCAGTGTACTAAATTGGCTGACCACGTGGGAGTAATAATCATATAGGTATAGGGAGGTATAGGGAGCGCGTGCTAAATTTATTTTTTGTCCTAAAATTCGATATTTTAAATACAATGGCATTAAAGAACTGCAATCTGCTCATTCAAACGTACTAATGTACTGTAATGTTACTAAACCTTCGTGAGCAGACAAACGTCAAAACAGTCATCATAGCGTACTGCTACTGTAAGTACTGCAAAATTGAAACCATCGCAATAGTGCAATGACAATGAATAAAAAAAATGCATCGAAATACTCACAAACATTTGCAACCCTATCTGTATAAACATAAGATTCAAACTGTTTTGTCGACCACTCATTCTACTAGTGTTACGCGGCATGCGCCGACGACAGCACCCTTTGATAAATGCCGTCATAACTTATACAAAACAATTTCGATGTTTCACATCTGCCAGGCGTCCCGTGACGACTCAATTAAAGCTTTAATTTTTGAAGTGAAATTTCTTATAGCACGGTAGAGAAAGTATTTCGTTACGCGTTAGACGTAAGGTGGGTATATATTTCTGTATGTATAAGTGCCTGACTAGGTCTAGTAATATACAATAATGAGTAAATGTATAGTTAAGTATTCATACTACGGTACTTTGTATAGTATATAGTTTATTAGCATTCTCATATTTATAATTTGAAAACATATAAGCTAAAGAAGTTTCACTTTCTCTTTGTGTACACACTGATACACGTACTGTTTTTAATCATTCTTTTTTAAGGTTTATTTGGTAGGTAGTATTCCTTTGCCTTTTGGCCGTTACCTCGACTTATTGGATAAAGGAATGTTAAGAGTGTTTAACTTGAATTCAGTTTCGTGCCAACAAAAAAAAAAAAACTAATAGATCAAACAAAGAAGAGGAAACGACAATTACAGTTAAGCTACACAACGCGTGCGTAAATAAATTCATTTCATCAGAATTTCAATATAAAACTAAAATCGGAAAAGGGTAGTATAAGTCACGTTTGTAATATGAATGGACCCTTTGTACGAAGGGCATCAGCCCTGTATAAATTACAAATGCATCGAGCATCGTTAATCAATGGTCTTCGTTCATATGAGGGAGAGCGCCTGATGAAGGGAGCCTCATTCCTTTTTATTTTGCAGTTTCTCATTAAAACTTTTACAGAGATAAAAGTAATGTATATAAAGATCACTTATTTCCGATTTATTTTATGTCTTGTCGTTGTTAACAGGAATTAAAACAATAACCATACGATAATGCAATGCAATTGTTATGCTTATAGTAAACGTAGTGGCGTAAGTTTTCGGAGTTTGTGACGTTGTGACATTGTAGGAGGTAATCTCAGGAACTACCGGTCCGATTTGAAAACTTATTTCAATGTTATATAGCTCATTTATCGAGGATGGTTATAGTCTATGTATCATCACGCTAAGATCAATAGGAGCGGAGCACCAAATGTTTAAAAATCGGGGCTTTTTTTCTTTTTTTTATTGTTGGCAACCAATCTTCTAGATTATTACTGCCATTATGCCATGCCAGTAAGTAATAATATTATAAGTGTCTTGTGGTAACTTCAATGTTCTATACGGAACGGTTCTATATGGAATTGTAATATGACATTTCATAATTCATGGTATTATTGACCATCCATTTCACCTGTGTACAATAACCGAACTATATTACGTAAAACATCACCAATATTACAATATATAGAGTCAAAAACACAAGATTATGAATAAAAAATATAAAATCCACCATATGAAAGACATAAGATCCCGCTAAAAACTCTCCCCAGAACTTATAGCTAGATTGTTTGTAGAATTATAGTGTACTAAAGGTTTGCAAACTGATATAACATTTCACATATGAAATCTCCACGGTAAGTAACTAAGTATATTTCAGGAGTTTTTGGCGGGATCTTACTCTGTCATGTAGTGGATTTTATATTTTATTCATAATCTTGTATTATAGGACTCTATATTTTGTAAATTTGGTGGAGTTTTACGTAATATTGTCAGTTTATTGTGCATAAGTGAAGTGAATGGAAAATAATACCACGGAGCATGAAATTCTGAGATGCCACAAAAACTCCCAGGAAGGTTCTAACAAGGGATCCACCATATTTTTAGAATATTGACTCACACGACGCTTAATATTGAAGTGATCGCACGACGCTTGTAATATTATTGATTACTCGACAATGGCAGTAATAATCTGAAAGATTGATTGCCAAAAATAAAGTGAAAGAAAGATAGTATATTTCATTGGATAACAATAATTATTATAGAAATTTTAGCGGGAATTTAATACTGTCATGTAGTAGATTTTATCTTTTTTTTTATAGAAGTACGACAAAGTGACGGCACTAAGCCTGATGTTAAGCATAGTACAATCCAAAAACATCGGCAACCACCGAGAGACAGATTATCCATCGTCGGTCGCCGCTGTCATGCCGGCCATAATGACGAAAGTCGCCCGGTACTGGATATGCACAGGCTGATCCCGAAACGCGACGCCCAGAAGCGAGTCACTATGACGGGCTTTTTCGCCATATGCATGGTGGTCGCGACCCAGTCGGGCTGTAAAACCCTACCACCCCGCTATCGCCATTGCCTTGTTCGTTGATCAGCAGGGTGCACCACATGCAGGTGAGGTTGGCTTGGGTGTCTCAAGTCTTAAGATGTTATTCGATACCCCTTACACCCCAAAAATTTGTTTTTGAAACTTTTGTTCATAATCCTGTGTTATTTTACTCTATATTTTGTAATATTCCTGATATTGTACGTCATATAGTTCGGTTACTATGCATCAGTAAAATGTTTAGGAAATAATAACACGGAGCATGATTTCTGACATGCCAGAAAAATTCCCTGGAAAGTTCTAGCAAAAATAGCTTCATAGATAACGTATAATTTTTTATTCTATACTAATATTGTAAAGTTTGCGAGTTCGTGTGGTTGTAGGGGGTAATATCTGGATCTCCTAAACCCATTTGGAAAATTCTTTTACTAATAGAAAGCCACGTTATTAGTCAGTATCATAGGCTATATATTAACTCGAAAAATGAAAAGACTTTTTTGTGGTAATCGGGTTTGCTAAGTCGGAGAAAAAACGGTCGAACGAAAACTTTTCTTACGAACGTTACTTTAACGATGAGAGATATATGACTGAGTTCTAGAGAATACTTCTAGAGCTTAGAAGGCAACATATGTCTTACTTTCAAGCTTTTATTTATTATCAGGACGGGACAACGTCTGCCGTGCCAGCTAAAATTGAAAGTAAAAACGGTTATTACGAGTTAAAGTTTGTTTAAGATTTACAACTCTGTGGTACATTATTCTGATGCATCTCATAAAGTTTAGTCAACGTTAGAGAAATGAACATTAAAAAATATTATCCACGACTTCATATCAGTGCAACAACTTTTTTCGCATTTCTATAAATATAATATGCAAGTAATATACGTATTCTGGTTACGGAATAAATTCTACAAATTATTGCGAAAACTATATCAAACTGCATTGTATAGTTTAGAAAAAGAATAGTAGACTTTTATAAAATTTATTCTATCGATATCTCGAATATTTATTTATAACAGTCTATGATCTAGACTAAGAAAAATAAGATTTTTATAGTGTACATACATATTTACACTTCATCTAAAGTTTTTTAGCAATAAATAAGCATCGGACGGTAACACATTTTGTTCTATATTTACGAAAAATAATTCAAACATTGAACGCGAGCGGCTACTGATGCGCACGCCATGTTTGTTTACGCAGCTGGTAGGCGAGGGATGCGCGCGCACTACTCGACTCGACTCGATAGCAACAAACCGTTTGATGTCCAACTACCAACCACTTAGGGCTTCATCTTGCATTCATGTTAACTGATCGATTATTGAATCGTTTCCATTAATTACCAATCGTTTCCATGATTATTTTAAGCAACATTTAGTAAATCATATTTTAATGTTCTTTACTGTATTTCCTATCTCGTTTTCTATTCTATACGTTAATTTTTTGAAGTAACACTTATTTGCGTACGCTTGACTTACGGAGTAAGCTGGTGAATGCGTGACGAGAGCGTTACGAAAAGTGTGATCCGGTGAGGCGAACGGAAGTTGAGAGGGAGCCACATGTTAGTAAAGATAGCCCATCGTTAGTAAAACCCATAATAAATTTAATATATGTATATATTTATTTATTTTTATTCTCTTTTCTCTTTGCCTATTTTTTCTCATTATTAAATTGTTCTTAAAATTATTTAACATCTTAAGAACCAGGGCGACCGAGCCCAGCTCGGTTCTTTAAAAATTATTTATAAATTAAAATAAACTGTTAGACTAGCCTCATAAAATTAACATTTTTTTACAAAAAAAAAAAAATCTCTTCTGCTGTCACTCGGATTCGAATTATGGTTACATGGATTTTCGAAGCAACCGACTTCCATCTGAACTATTTTTGTTTTGACAGCGCCGGGGAAATTTACCTTTATATTATAACTATATTTTTTCATTGTCTGAAAACTGAGTTAAAAAAGTTTTCTATGGATAAAATCTAGCTAGATCGATTTATCGTCCCTGAAAGTAACTACATACTAAGTTTCAGGGAAATAGTTGACATCGTTTCCGAGATCCTGAATATATACAAATATATAAGAATTGCTCGTTTAAAGATATCAGATTTTTCATTATTATTAATAGTGTAAATTGTATCGATGTGATAAAGCGTTGTAGGTTTTCAATCCAGTTTACTCCTTTTTATTATTGTTATTATATTATTCATAAGACTGTTGAATGTTGCTATTTCCACATCTGTAAATTAATAAATAAATAGCGCTTGTCTCTTAGAAATTTAAGGTATTCACCCGTTATTAATCGTTGATACAAGACTTTATGTTGAAACTTTGTATGTTTCAATTTGCCTTTAACGCATTTTATATCGAGAACTACGTTTCAGCTTCGCTATTTCTTTATAATAAGTTTTGAAACTATTTATCTTTTTAAATGAATCGATCTGGATTGGATCTCGCCTAATGCGCTGATCTGTGTGTTTTACAATCATGTAGCCGATTAAATAAACTAAAATTGTGTAATGGTTATTTATGTAATAATTTTATGTCGGGCCAGTGTACTTAAGACCGTAAAAATGAGATCTTGTACGTTATTATATACAGGTGTAATATTACTTGAAGTTATTCTTCAATGTGACGAAATCGAAATGGAATGTAATTCCTTGTAAAAATATGTTTATTAGATATCACATTTTGTTTGTAAAACAGGAACGCATATGTAAACAGATAGTTCCTCGACGCTTTCTTTCCTTGAATATGAAATGAGTGGCATACCGTTAGTCGATCAACGTTCTCACATCGATACTGTAAACACTATACAAAATTCATAAACGGGCTGCGCAATAAACTATAAACGACTAGCTTCTGCCCACAACTTCGTCCGCGTGGAATAGTCACTTCGAGCTAACGCTAAGTTTAACTCGCGGCTTCTTTTACCTAGAAAGTGAAAATATTTTTAAATAATAAGTACGTTAACCCCCAATTTGGAAACATTTTTCGTTGGTGCTCCGCTCCTATTGGTCTTAGTGTGATGATATATAAGCCTATAGCCTTCCTCGACAAACGAGCAAACACTGAAAGAATTTAAATCAGACTAGTTGTTCTTGAGATTATCAGGTTTAAGCAACAACCTATTCAGGTTTATAATATTAGTATAGAAGTATAGATTTACCATAGATAAGTATAAAAGTGTAGATGTACACTCACCTACAACTCCGACAACGCTAAACACACAAGCGCATACGGCGGCCAATATCGTCGCTTCAGTGGGGTAAAACGTTGAATTGTTCAAATCGATTGCCGAATAATTAGCCTCCATTTTAGCGACTCACTCAATCACTTCACTAGCGGCACTCAACACTGAATTTGAATTTCGAACACTTCGTTTGACATTATTGTATTCTTTTTTTTATTATAAACTTTTTACTATAGTTTGGAACTCTTTTCAGGTTTTGACAAAGATCCATGTGGAATGCCGGACGCGATTACACAGACTGCATCGTGACGCGATATCTGAAACAAAGAAGACAATTTTAGTTACGTTACTTTTTGTAGCGAGCACGTGTTCTTAGTCATATTACAAAAATAATGTCTGCTATTATATTTAGTCATCGTGTAAATACCTAACTAGTTAGTTCTTATATGGTAAAGGCAAGGACTCCAAGGAGATTTAAATATCAAATGTATCGTATTCATATTTAGCCATTCTATGATTCCACTTAGATTAACTTTTGACCAACAAATCACTTGGTTGTTATGGCATTATTGTGATGTTAGTTATTAAGTACTGTGTTTGAAGTATTTCTCATATTTAGTCTATAATGAGCCTGGGTTTTCGATGCAGGGAAACAATAATTACACTATAGAGTTGTAGAAAGAATCCTTAAACCAAGAATCTATCATTTACCACAAATTTTCGGAAGCCACACTTGATAGCCAGTATAGAGTTTTGGGAGGGCATGTCAACTTTTTTTTCGAAATGACTACGCTGTTGACCCAGTAAGGTCTTAACAGCTTCACCGGACTACTAAGGCGAGCGTTTAAGGCACTCAGCCGATTTTATTTTGGCAACCAGCTCAAGGCACGGCCCACCTCGGCTTGGCTGTTGCCTGTTGCATGCAAAATCGCGACCTATCTTAGCTAATCTAGCTAACTATTCATATATGTATGAGTTGTTGAAACGTATATGTGTACCAAGCATACACGCATCAACAACTCCTCCATATATTTATTATCGGAAAATTGAGAGTTTTTCAGTTCGATAAGGGAAAAAAAGTAAACTCTTCCACTTTCATGTGTAAGCGTGTAGGCGTGCACGTGTGTGGGGGTGGTCGTGTAGTGTTGTAGCGGTGATGTATGTTTGTGTGTCACTGTATCGCGCAAGCAACGCACTCAAGACCTCCCTACCGAGGGATCGAACCTAGGCTCGAGCCGCTGCCGTGGGAGGCCTAATCGGGTGGCATGTCAAGTTTTTCGTAATTTCAAAAGTATAAGGAGTCTACTAATCTTAATACAAAATTAAAGTAAATCAATGTTATTCAAAACAAACAATAAATTAAAAGAATATTTAATTAGCCGATAAAAAATTTGAAACAAAGTAATTTATGTCTAAGAACTCAATATAAAAACACACTGTCTGTGTTTGTTGCGAGCCATACTATTTATTCTGTTTCCTTCCAACGCACATAAGGTTATTATATATCTTTCCCTTTTGGATTTTATGAATACATTACTGGGTTTTCATATTTTTGTCAATTTTTATATGTGTTCTAACTTACAGCTAAATACAACATTTAATAATAAAAGAAAAGAAACTTAGCTCTTGAATGTACGTCTTATAAATAAATTCTTAATTAATTTAATTTTACTATAATGTCATAAACCCAAGGGTGACATTGTTTAACGAAGTACGGGTACATTATAGAAAGGACAGTCTATTCCATATGACTAATTGTATATTTGCTTTGGAAGTCGTTTATAAAAAGTGTGTCATTTCTATTTGATTATGAGGTGTGTGTATTATGTATCATTTCCGTGGTGAGGTAGTCGCGTGACTAAGTTATGGATACACTGTTCGGATGTTACTCGGTCTGGTTTGGTTAGAGTTTCGCTAACGGTTTTTCATATATCTCATAAAGAGTATGCTAATTAACACTAAAGTGTGTGTCAGATTGTGACGAATAGAGTGTTAAAATCCAAACCGGGTTTCATAATATCTATCTAGATATATTTGTAACAATCCAGTGTCATAGTGCTTATCCACGATGAACTCTGTAACTACTCAACTGAATTTCATCAAAGTTGGCATTTATGTATAATCTAACCCAACTCGAGAGATAGGATGTTTATATGTTGATTACTGGCCTTAGTATTTTTCCATTACAATATTACAGAAATGGACACTTACGTATTAATGTCACCGCGCTCGCCGATCGCTGCCGGCTCGCGCTTTCTTTGTTTCACAAGTCTAACCTAACCATCTCAGTTGCGGTCGCGCTAATACGTAAGTACCAATGACTGTCAATGTTGATATATCAGTGACACAAAATCTTACATTACTGCAACAACATTACACATATCACCTCCACACACGTGCTAACATACACGTTTACACATGAAACTGGAAGGGTCTTATTTCTGTCTCTTATCAACCTGAAATAGTTTACAAAATTATCCAACACAAAATACATATAAGAGTTGTCGAGGTATGTATGCTTGGTGGTAATATATGATTCAATAACTCATAAGTTTGAATATGTATCTTAGCTGAGGTTAGGTCAGATAGGTCGCGAATTGCATGAACTAGGCAACAGCCCAAGCCGAGGTGTACCGGGCACCCTTGAGCTAATTGTCAAAATAAAAAAGGCAGAGTGCCTTAGTAGTCCGATTAAGCTGTTAAGGCCATGCTAGACCAATAGCGTAGTCAGTTCGAAAAAAAAAGTCCGGTATACTTGAAGTCATAAAGGAGTCATCATACAAGGCCATTAATCAACACAAACTAGAAGTTTTGTCCATGGCGAAGATGCGTTCTCAAAGAATCGTTGGTAAACGTACCAAATAGATTCTTCGCATGGAATCGAACTGGGTTTACACGGATTTTGGAAGCAACCGATTTCCATCTGAGGTATTTTTGCTTTGACAGCGCCGCCGAAATTTACTTCTATATTCTAGCTATATTTTTTGATTGTCTTAAAACTCAGTTTAAAAAATTTTTATATGAATAAAATCTAGCTAGATCGATTTATCGTCCCCGAAACTACCTACATACTAAGTTTCACGGATAGAGATGACGCCGTTTCCGAGATCCTGAATATATACAAATATAAAAATATACAAGAATATATATATATATATATATATATACATATATTAATTATAGTGTGTATGACAATATTAAAATTTTAGAATTTCTTTATTGAAATAATTAACGTTAGTGTGGTTTCCATATCTATTGGAACTCGGAGCAATAATTCTATAAATTTTTGTAAAATCAAATCAACGAAAGGTATAATGAGCTGCAAAATTACATGTACATACGCCCCTGTAGGTACCTACTACGCGTCGTTAGTCAAGCGCAATACGATTGGCCAAGCTGACGTAGTATGTCATGACGAGAGATTATAAATCTAACTTCTGTCGAAATACCGCTCAACGAGTCTAAATAAGTTTTCACTTCAAAAAGGAGTTGTGAAACAAGCAGAAAAAAGCGAGTGAATTTTTAAATTCTCGATATTCACGTCTAGACATTTAGCGATCTATGGTTTCAACCCTTTCACTACCCCGCGTTACTTTTATGGACATGAGATTAATATTACCAAGCAGAATGTGTTAACGTTTTATGGTCGGAACGTCGTAAACATAAATTGAACGATGTTGATAAATGTATATTTGCGCGGACTAAGTGCACGTTTGACATATTTATCTATATTGAATACAATGAATCAAAATTCCATTATACCAGCGACAGCGCGTCGCGTTTGATACAGTCTGAGGCACAACTGATAAGAAATAATTGGTCTAATAACATAAGAGAGCCAAATATAATAATGTAATAAGAATTACAAGGAATTATTATATTCAGATTCCAATTTAAAAGAAAACGAATAAAACCGAGAATGGTTTGTCGACTTATTATTAAAACTAATAACATATTAGCTAATATTAGACTAGAAATGTTTTAAAATATATATTTTTTAGACCACGCCCCATAATCTGACTAGGGATGAGCAATATTAGATGTCAACATCAATAGTATCGATGTACGATAAACATCGATAGCAAAACATCGATATTTTTGCCAGCTATTAAAATTGTCTGGAAAAACAGAGGTCAGCGTCAAAAAAAAGGTCATCCAAAGAAAAAAGTATTCGTACGGCTTACAAATTTGATCATTTTCTAGTCTAGTCATGCAACGTTCTCTTAACGTCGATATTATCGAAATCAAAACATCGATGTGTCGATACTATCGACATCAATGTTTCTTCCACATCGATGAATATAGACCATCCCTAAATCAGACTATCATTAGCCCTCGTTCGGTCATACTACCAAATGATACTAACGTATTCATTTTGGAAATGTCGACCTACAGAGCAAACTCCGTACACGGCCAGCGACCCTAATTAACAATCTATACAAATATTATAAAGAGGTAAAGTTTGTGAGTTTGTGACGTTGTAGGGAGTAATCTCAGAAACTACTGGTCCGATTTGAAAAATTCTTTCAGTGTTTTATAGCTCATTTATCGAGGAAGGTTATAAGCCATACATTACGCTAAGATCAATAGGAGCGGAGCACTAATGAAGAATCTTTTAAAATATTTTTTCCCTCTTGAGAACTTCCGCTGCGTGTTAGCCTTAGCCCAAAGTAACTACTTCACGCGGACGAAGTCACGGGCAGAGGCTTGTCAAAATATAAATTATCCTATCTCTCAAGTTGAAGCAAATTATACATAAATACCAACTTTCCATAAAAATCGATTGAGTAATTACGATGTTCATCGTGGACAAACATCATCACTTATTGGATTTTTATATATTTAGTTATAGAACGTGATAACTGTAACATATAAAAACATCGTTAAAGTGTATATATATAAATTACGCGTAATCTACTAACACATTTACAGTAGAAACGGATGCGTCTACTCTGTGATTCATATTTGACGCATGAATTACGAGACGTCGGCCTTATTTCAGCCAGCCAACCCTCTTCATACCTCGCTCAATACTGTAGTCCGGTGAAGCTCGTAGTCCGGTGAAGCTGTTAAGACCTTGCTAGGTCAATAGCGTAGTCAGTTCGAGAAAAAAAAAAAAAAAAAAAAAAAACGTCACTACCGAACGGTACAATTTACACCTGACTTCGACGTTTGATATCTGTTTACACCGATTTAGGACTAAGTGATAATCGTGTGAAACATGACACACAAAAATGTTCGACATTCATGAGTAATAATAAATAGTGGAGGTAGTCATAAGCACTGTGGAAAGAAGTGAAAACTTAAAACAATGAAAATCTTCTCCTTTGAATGTTGAATCAGAAGTTTTCACTTCAGAATCTAATCTGCGTGGTAGTCTGGTGGAACTGTAAATAATCGCAAGGAAAGTATAAGACACCCAGATTTAAAAAAAAATCTGTGTGATGATTCTAAAGCTTAATATGGTCAAACTATCGATACATCTCAATTCCAGTGCGTCGAGACGTTTTGAATTTCATTTATTTGGGAGATTTTGCCGATCCACACATAAAGCAATAAACTAGGTCCTTAATACATCACCAGAAACTTTACGATTTGGTTTTTTTTTTTTTCAATCTGACTACGCTATTGACCTAACAGCTTCACCGGACTACAAACGATTTGTAATTGCTCTTGACATTTACTATTACTATGTTTACTTTACTTCTGTTAACACTTTTGTAGATGGTGGAGTCACTCTGAAGCTCTTGCTGGTTTTTGCATGAATGGCTCGACTAGCCTGGGGCAGTACCACCCTCTCACAGAAACACCGACGTGAAATAACAGTGCTTGCATTGTTACATATCGTTCGATCAGTAAGAGCGCTTGAGACCCACATCCTCTCCCTCTCCCTTTGCCACCCCTTCCCAAACGCATGCTGGCAGCGCACTTGCGACTCCCCTTGTGTTGCAAGTGTCTATGGACGGTGATCACTTAACATCAGGTGTCCCATATGTCCGTTTGCCTCCTATAAGATAAAAAATGTACTTATTACCAGCCCCGGCTTCGTACAGGTGTTTTAACCAAGAACATAGAACCGAATCCTCTATTTACAGTAAGATCATATTATTATTTTTTTACGTCATTGTCAAGCAGGTTATAATATTACAAGTGTCTTGCGATCATTTAAATTAACTAATAAGATGGTGGCCGATTTTTGTGGCAAGTCAGAATCCATGTCGTAGTATTATTTTCCACCAACTTCACATATCCACAATAATTGAACTTTTTTTTTTCTCAAACTGACTACGCTATTGACCTAGCAAGGTCTTAAAAGCTTCGCCGGACTAAGTTTGACCTATATTACGTAAAAGACCTCCAATATCACAAAAGATAGAGGCATTTTTTTATATATCATAAGAGGCAATCGAACAGGTGGGTCACCTGATGTTAAGTAATCAGCACCGTCTATAGACACTAGCAACACCAGGTGAGTTGCATATGCGTTGCCAACCTGTATACGGGTGAGGGGGAGGGAGAAGGAAGGAAAGGGGGAGGAAAGAAAGGTGGTGGGCCTCCGGCGTTTTCACTAACCGAACGAAACGCAATAATGCAAGCACTGTTACTTCACGTCGATTTTCTGTGAGAGGGTGGTAGTACACCGGACGAGCCGAGCCATTCATGCTGAAATTAGTTACAGCTCCAGTGTGACTCTACCACCTATAATACAATAATTTATGTCTATTGTTTGCTTTATTATCAAACAAATACTTAGCAAGAGACCGATAAATGTACAGTTATTTACTAAAAAATACTCGTGAAACGTTATATATAACGTCATATGTAAGTACAGCCCAAATTCAAAAACTGGATTCCAGTAGTTGTAATTTCCGATACATGCGTCATTTGTCATGTTTAAATACAAACGAAAGAAAAACTTGGATTACAGATAAAAAAACAGTTACAGCTTAGATTATTTACTTAAGTGATGTATTTGACGAATTCTTTTAGCTGTTAATGGGTTAGTAAATAGCGGAAAATTCTTAAATACTGTACTTGTAAACCGACGTTATAATTTAGTGTTGCCAGGTAATCCTGTTCGTTAAATACAGGAGTGATAAATTCTTTAAATATGTGGTTAAAGTATTCTGAAGGCGACAATAACCTCACACAGAAGGATGCCGTAGACCGGGCAAAGTGGAGGAAATCTATTAGGAAAGTGGACCCTGGCACTATGCCGGGAAAACGCTAGGACGAAGAAGAAGATGTGTTAAAACTATTGTATTATTGAGTATATGTTGCCTAATAAATATTTAACACGTTCACGCCGGCACGGCGCGTACCACCGGTGGCCCGCACTAGACTGTCTTTTCTGGTGGCGCGTACCACCGTGCCAGCGTGAACGTGTTAAAAATGCCCAAACATTTACTACGAAACGTTCAACTTAATCATGGCAAAAGTAACACATAATGGCAACAATTACAAAAAAAAAAAGATTTACACAAACTAAAATAATTTTGAATTTATATTATTAAAAAAGCATACTTCAAGTTTTTAATCACATACGAATGCCTTCGCTTCTAATATGTACACAAATCAAAATATAAATGTCTAGATACTTTATTGAAAAAATACTCAAAATATTTTAATATTTTGGTATAAAATGTTACTTTCAGCCTACTCTTATATTAAACAAAAATAAGTTTCTTTTGCTTAGTTCAGTCTTATACTAATATACGTCTTCTTCTTTTTCTATTTTATTTTTGGCAACCAGTCTTCTATTTAATAGACTATTACTGCCACTGTCAAGTGAGTAACGATATTACGAGTTTATTGATATAAGTTCAATGAACTAACAAGACGGTGGCCATCTTGTTAGAACTTACTTGGGAGTTTTTGTGGCAAGTCAGAATCCATGCTCCGTGGTATTATTTCCGATCCACTTCACTTGTGCACAATAACCAAACTATATTACGTAAAGCACCACCAACCTTACATAATATAGAGTCAAATAACACAAGATTATGGATAAAATATAAATACCACTACATGGCGTTCCAAGATCCCGCCAAAAACTCTCACTAATATACGTCATAACAATGTATGGCTTTTTATCCGTCAAAAATCGATTCCTAATTAAAATATCACCGGAACATAATCGTTTACGTTGCAAACACAATAGTTCCCCGCATCGGCCCCTCGTGTTAATATACTGCTAATGCGCTGCATACATATTACCGTTAACGACGGCGATAACTCGCTGTAGCCGCTTAATCGCACACCGATATTGTCGCATCCTTATTAATGGTATTTAGTCGGAAACACCCGGTGCACGGGTCAGCGTTCGTTCGACTTTAATGAGGATGTCGAATGTGCTCAGAATAATTATCATGAGGTCACTGTATGAAACGAATTGGTAATTTTTTTATTTATTCCGAGTCCGAACAATTCACTGTTGTGTTTTTATTGTTGTGTATTCAGGGTTCGTAAAAATTAGTGTCCTTACTTACTACAAAAGGTCACGTCTTTATGTCTATATCTTTCCTTTAATGTGCTTGTAATTTGAATTATTGAGCCAATTTTGTTTTAGATTCTATGTATTCTTTAATTAGGTTTTATTGCCCGTTTATACAATTTATCTAAATAATTAATATTAACAAATATAATGCAGTCATCGATTGTTTAGAAAAGAAATTACTCAAAAATCTGGTTTAAAATCAAAATCACGGCATGCAAATCATGAATGTTTATGGAGTTACTATAATATAGGTACATTAGTCCTTTACAGTCAAAAAGATCATGCAATAAATGTTTTAATAAAATAATTATAATGTTCAAAGTTATGTAAAAAAACACTTGACAAAAATCATGTAGTTCTCGCGAGTGGAACCCCGAGCAAGGCTAGTAATTATATACGAGCGATCCCGAATTGTAAAACCTGTCAAAACAAACGTCACGTCAATATCAGTTCCTCCGAGCTTCCGCTAGGGGCGCTGCTAATTATAATAGATGCATAGATGTCGAAACATTGCATCCGATTCGAATGGTTTATTTTTACAGATTGTATTAACTCTGCAACGTATTGAAATGTGTTCTTTGAAAGGGAGGCTACAATCAACACGACATCCAACTACAGTTGACTCCGCATCTTTCGAGCAAGAATTTGAAAATTTGTTAACAGTATATCCATCGATTGCTCATTTTTTAAATTCTATATGTTGTATACAAAAAAAGGATGAAAGATTTAAAATAGGCGAGATAGCGTTCGAAAGATTTTTGAAAAATCTAAAATCTCAAGGTGGATTCCTGAAGTATGTAGTTTTTTTAAGTCCACTTCTAAGGGGTGAAAGAGGGGACCGGGCGTTTACCTACGCGATTTAAATCTTTTATAACATTTTTATAGAGGTAGGCAAAAGAAAAAAAGATAGGCAGAAAGGGACATACCCATTACGAATTTTCAAATTCTTACGCGATAAATGATGGGCCCAACTTTTAGGTGCTATGCCCAACTTATATTTAATAACAAACAAGAATACAATTCTTATTGGTGTAATTTAGTGGCAGATTGTACTGAATGCCTCGAACACCCCGTGACCCGGTTCGTTGTGCAACTTTGTTATTATACCACTATGAATTGACTACGTTATACCCGACGGTAAGCCGAGTTCGGTTCATTAGAAACGGCAAGCACTGTGAAATTTCTAATTCGTCGTTAGGCATCGCTGTCGTACTGCAATCAGTTGGAAGGTGAATATATGCAGGCTGATAACGTGCCACCAAAAAAAGAGTTACTGGGATAAGTATTATCATGTGTAACATAGTAAGATTTTTTTGAATATTAGATAAAAATCGACTAATCCTAGAATGCGAAGATTCTCATTGCTGGGCAAAACGTATCTTTTAAAAGAAAGTTACGGACATAATTACTATGCCAACCGAAAAAGTAATCGAAATTTCAGACGTCATGAAATCTAAAGTTCTACCTTTTGTGGCATTAGAAGAGCGACCAGTGATTCAGGTATCCTCAGGATGAATTCCTTCACCATAAGCTTGTATTATTAACAGTATATAATAGTAAGCATACGCGAATTCCAAAACAATCATTGATACGAAACAGATAACAGACCCCGATCATCAAATCAAATTTAATCCAAGAGTCTTTTTTAAACTGAAGCTTTAGTAGATACATTTTTATCAATATAATTAGGATCATCTCGACCTTGCCTTTGCTCAACATGGTTTTTGCAAGCGACTAACCCAGTTATTGTTATGCTAATGTGCCTTTATTCTGTAGGCTAACGTTAGAAAAATGTTTACTCGTTTTTTACAAGGCACGTTATTAAATAATATCCCCTGTCTGCACTAAACATTTGTGAAAGAGCCGCAACTAAGGAGCCAAAGAGCCACAAACGACCCGCAAACCACAGTTTGTCGACCAATGATGGAACCCAACACGATTGTTGTACTTATCACCAATCCTTAGAATCAAAACAACATGGCGAGCACTGAGGGATCGGTAAATCGAATGATACAACTCAGACACGTGTTTATGAAGTCACGTATTTAGTATTAACTAACCGTGCTAGAGGCAACATTGGCAGCGAAACATTTGCAGAGTTTATCTGCTGAGTGCCTTAAGCGCTCGCCTTAGTAGTCCGGTGAAGCAGTAAAGTCCATGAAAGTCTAATAGCGTAGTCAGTTCGAAAAAAAAAAAACATTTGCAGAGTAGGTTTAGATATTTATTGCTGTCGCGCTGGGCCCTGCGTTCTCATGCTTGGCGCGAGAGGGACAACTGCAGATCGGACTGATTATACGTAGGTATATAAAATACAAGATTTTTTTTTTCCATTTATTCCCTTCAAAAGTCTCTTTTCTCTCTCGATTTTAATATTCTTTTCAGACATACCGCAAGACGGACTTTGGCTGTATGTTTTTCTATTTTTGGTCAAATTCGTCGTTTGCTAGATTTCTGAAAACATCCGTAATATCGGGCGATTTTTTTATTTTTACCAGTTTCTATTTCTAATGATAAACGATTTATGGATAAAGTCAAAACATAGATATATGATCGTGGTGTAAAAATAATTGCTCTAGTGTTATTTATCCAGGAAGAAAAAGGAGAAATACGTTTGCATGGACAGAACACCGTCCGCGTTTCCTCTTAAACGCACGACACAAACCGCTATTACTCGAGCCATACACTAAGAACAGACGCAAGCTATGTAATGAACACATAATAACCCCCCATATACACCACGCGCATGGTATAAACCAACATTTTTACGAGGCATATTCACGTCTGTCATAATACCGGCCGAGTTGTTGCATTGTAAATCAGCTATATTCTGTTATTGTTTATTAATCTGATTGTTTTGTTATCAGAGTTGTTGTTTTTGCTTAAATTCCGTTATAACATTATCATGATTTACGAGTATAACTTTATACATTATTTGTAATTCGACAGGTTCACAACCGCATAATCGTTTAATTACAGGAAAACTCATGTTTCTTTTGGGCGGATGACATTTATTCAGTATGTTAGTTTTGTTAAAATATTTAATGAATGAAGATTACTTTTGTGATTGGCTAAGTAATAGTAATATTATTATTCGGTTCATTATGCTAATATTGTCCAGGAATTGTACTCAGTGAATTTTTCTGTCACCCGACAAAATGATTCACGTGTGAATGTTGAAGAATGTGTTATAAATTAGCTAGCTTAAGCTTAATTACCTTGTATGTAACAACTGTCTGTAAAGCCTAGAGCCTTTCACAGTAGCATTGTGCCAACAGTGACTAGTCTATCAGTGGTTCCTGGACTATAATCCTTCAGATACATGTCCTTTCCAATCTTAAAAAAGACAAGTAATCCTTAATTCGTGTCATTATAAGTAGATTGATTCGTAACTGAAATAGAAAAATTAAAACTATTGTTCAAAATTATTATTATGTGTTGCATAGGACAGTATATTAATACTTATAGTATAGAGTTTTTCTTCATCATAAATTATTGTTCAAAATTTGGACATTTTCAAAAGTGATGAATTAAAAATATATTTAAGAACATAAACATAAAAACACACATAGTAATTAACTAACGGCCATAAAACAAGTAAAGAGCATGCTAATGACAGATGTCAATCCAATTTCATCGAGTGGACGATATTTGCGCACATCACTAATACACTTAGGTCGTATGTGTCGATAACGGGCGTTACTAAGTGCCCGTCAAATTACCCCGAGTGACGTCGTCGTTTGATAAACTTTTAACCGTTTTATATAACACGACAGAAAAGTTGCAAATAAATAATAGGGGAGAACTGGCACCTTAAGAAGCTGTAATGTCAAAATTGACAGCGAATGTTTGGGCAATTTTTACGACGATTGGAATTTAAAACTGGCATTTATTTATCCTTAAATTGTCTCCGTATCACTACATATTATAAAACAAGGTCCACTGACACGACTGTCTGTCTGTCTGTTTGCGATAAACTCAAAAGACTATTGAAAGGATTCTCATGCGGTTTTCGTCAGTAGATAAAGTGATTCATCAAGAAGGTTTAGGTATATTTGTAGTCTGGTGAAGCTGTTAAGACCTTGCTGGGTCAATAGCGTAGACATTTCGAAAAAAAAAGGTTTAGGTATATAATTTGTCAAGGTTTTTTATAATCAGGTTCTACCGGACCTGGTGGTTATACATATAATTGAGCACATATTTATACCTAAATTTGTATTCTACCTAACTAGAGCGGTCAAAACTGGCGAGGGCTATAAATTTCTTATCTTTTACTTAAGTTAACCAACAATTTTATTAATCTATACTAATATTATAAACAGGTAAAGTTTGTGAATTAGTGACGTAGTAATATCAGGAACTACTGGTCCAATTTGAAAAATTCTTTCACGGTTATATAGCTCATTTATGGAGTTAGGTTATAGGCTACATCACGATAAGACCAATAAGAGTGGTGCACCAAAGAAGAAAGTTTCAAAATCTTTTTTCCTTTTGAGAGCTTCCGCTGCGTGTTATTTATTTAGCCCAAGGTAACCATTCCTCGTGAACGAAGTCGCGAGCAGAGGCTAGTTTGACAATAAACTTCAATAGCATCACTTTACATAGTGCGTCATTTATACACTATTGTTTACTAAACAGTTCCTGAAATATCTGTTAGTATTGGAAGTACGGGACGTGCAGGTTAAGGACGGACGTTCGCTAACATGTCAGAAAAGCCATACGGTCTATTCTAGTTTATTGTAACAGTAACGTTTACTCATTTCTAAATCATGTTACTTTATGGACAAACTATGTAACATTCGTATTGTTTTATGCGGTATAAGGACCCATAATGCATGTAGAATATTCCTACAAATTGTTACTTACGCCAATTAGAATAAACGACGAACTGCGGATGCGTAAAGAACTGCGTGTTATCATATTGGTTAAGGAACAAAGTTAAGGAATATCAGAAAATATGTCGAAAATAAAGAAGTTTCACCTTTGCTATACTGTGTAAGCTTTAGGACAATCTCCCGGTCAATGTGTTCCCCCCATCCTGTAACATGGGGTGCTAAACGCATAACGTGTAAAGACATGGGTCTTTAGCAGGTCGGCATGAAAGCGGCGTCCTGCGATGAATGGCTTGTCTCTCGGTGGCCGTTACTGTATTTGGACTGTACTGTGCTTATTACCAGGCATAGTCAGTCATTCTGCCGTGCTACAATAAAAAAAGACCATTTTTCTTTGTGCATACAACCAATACAAATTTAATTTGGGTGTTGTTGATTTTTAAGCGACTGTTCCGAGTATTGGGGTTATTTTTCGTAAAATGGGTCACTTAAATATTACATAAGGATAAAGGATAAAGGCGGAGGGGGGTTGATTTACTTCTTTTTGACATTAGTGCTTGTGCTATTTAATCCCTAGACGATCCTAAACCATAAAGATTTAAGCCCTATACAAATGATTGAAAACAAGACCTCATGAGGCACAGGTCAACAAACTGTTGGCAGCATAAGTAAAAAAAATAATCCTGATTTATTGGAAAAATTGAAAAACTTTAACAATAACAAATGATGTAATAAAAAATTATAATAATATTGGCTGGATATTTAAAATATGATCCGCCATTTTGAAATCTGGCTGTTAAAAAATCAATTGAGGGGTTAATCTGTCGATGTTTGATAATTCATGCCTATTAATCTTAAGTGATTTGTTTCTTCTATGCTTATAGTAATAAGGTAAATCAAACTAAGGTAAATACTTTCTAGATTTTTATAAAAGAAAATACTGCAGGTGCCTAGGAATAAGTAATAAAATATACTTCAATATTTTTTTGAAATTTCTCTCTGTTTGTTTTAACACACATCACCGCTAAAGTACTGCGTTTATGATAAAACTTTTTCGAGCAAATCATAAAGTATATTTTCGAGATATATTACTCCGAGTATTCTTTGTTTCATTAAAGTCGGTTGGGTCTATGAAAAGTTATTGTACTTTTAATGACGACCCGACTTAAGTACGAGAGAAAAGTAGATATTAAATACACATAATACATTCATATGACTTTGCTAGGCACTGTTTTGTAACTCCGGTTGGAGGAAGTCGCGGGTATAGCTAAAAGATTAATAAAAGCTATTCATTCTAAGGACATCATATTCATCTCAAGATATGAATCCACGTATCGCCTACACGATGACTAAAATCGTTCCTTGAATGTGAATCATTGAGGATTCGACCCTGGGACTTTTACTTCTGAGTCATGTATCTTAATTTGTTTCCTGTTGGTAGTACATTTTTGTATGGTCATTATATTTTATACTAGAAATTTCGGATCCTATTTGTCTTCAATTACAGTATAATTTTAATATATAGTTGCAGTATACAGTGATTTGGTACTTTTGGATAGGTAAAATAGTGTTATGTTTTACATTAGGCCTCAAGGTACGGATGGTTCCAGCGGTTATCCAAGGTGGATAAGATAGTACGATCCCTTGCCGCTCGAACAAATACGGTCTGTCGGTACGCTGTGGGTCAGTCCGTGCGAGTCGGACATAATCCACTCTCTCTATTGCTTACCTAAAATATTTGATTGAAGAAGTCGGAAGTGCAAAGTAGCATCCACCTTACCTTCCAGTATGCTTACCTAAAGTTTGAAAGGAATCTGCATGAAAAATTCCACGGTCCTAACTCCAATAGTTCGGACTGTGCGTTGATATGTCTGTGAGTTAATCGGTTACTCTTTTATATACATATATAGTAGTCTTATGATGTTAGTGTAATGTGATCACCTACTAAACTCTGTATTAGTACTACAATATACACTTGTTTTTGGCAATCATTATTGGTATTGTAGAGTAGATTATATATAATGTTACAGACATCTTGCAATAATTTCAATGTTTTAACAAAATGATGGTTGCCTTCTTAAAACTTTCCATGAAGTTTTGTGGCATCTCTGAATTAATGCTCCCTGGTATTATTTCCTATCCACTTTACTCGTGCACAATAACCAAATTATATTACGTAAAACACCATAAATATCACAAATTAAAGAGTCAAATAACACAAAATTCTGAATAAAATATAAGAGCATTCATTACATTACAGACTAAGATCTCGCTAAAGATTAAATACAATAATTATACTTCGTAAATTTAAATTTCATAGATAAAACTAGAATTTATTGGTCACGTGTGAACGATCACTTTAACACAGATATTCGTAACATTTAATAATCTAACAGAGTTTTGGCGTGATTTTTGTTTGTTATGTAGTGGATTTCATATTTTATTCATAATCTTTTGTTATTTGACTTTATATTTTGTAAAAGTGGTTGTGTTTTACGTAATACAGTTCCTTTATTGTGCATAAGTGAAGTGAATGGAAAATAGTACCACGAACTATGAATTCTAAGATGTCATAAAAACTCCCTGGAAAGTTCTAACAAGAGAGCTACCATCTTGTTGGAACATTGAAAAAATGACATGTCACTTATTGTGCAAAATGTGTTGTAATCTTCATTGAAACAAAACATTGACACTAGCAAACGCTTCTGTGGTGCCAAAACAAGGAAAAGAAGAATATTTTAACAGGATTTTTGGCAGGATCTTGGAATGTGATCTTGGAATCGGCCACCATCTTGTTAGGATTTTCCAGTAAGTTGTTGTGACAAGTCAGAATTTATACTCCGTGGTATTATTTCCTATACTCTTTACTCGTGAACATTAACTAAACTCTATTACGTAAAGCACCACCAACATTACAAAATATAGAGCCAAATAATACAAGATTATGAATAAAATATAAAATCCACTACATGACATTCCAAGATTCCGCCATAAACTCCAGAATAACACTGATATGTTAAGCTTTAGCTACGTTGTAGCTATTCGTTACTAATTGTTACATTTAATGTATTCGAAATTATCCAGAACCAATAAAACAAATATACAAAATGTATATATATCCTTATAAATATATTTTATGTACACATATAAGTATATAAATTATAAGTTGATTGCGATAAGCAATGACGTAAGCGATCAGACAGCTGGGCGCGGATGGTTTGGTACAAGTGCCCGATATTTTGGGCGTCCAGTTTTCAATTTATACGCATAAAGCAGCTCTTGTCTTTCGTCTGCGAGGCGGATGTTCGTTACATTGTGATCAAAACCTTTCTAGTCGATTTTCACCGCATTACATATTACCATAACAATAATGCCAACATCTATACCTACATATAATAAGATAGTAAATGTAATGTGTCTGTACTTTATCGATTTTTGTGAAAAAAAAACTGTTGCTGGTGTCTCGGAACAAATAATAAAATACATTTCAATCATTTTTAGAAATGTCTGTCTTTCTGTTTTTATGAACACGCATCACTGTTAAAAACCATGGTTCATAATAAAACTTCACAAGACAATCATAAAGCATATCTTTAAGTGTATCTTAGTCTATATTTCATTACGATCGGTCCACTTTATCAAAAGTTATTGTCGTTTTAATGACGACGCGACTTAAGTATAAGAGAACTTGATGAGAACTATATAAGCAAATGGACTAATTGGATTACTTTATTAGTAACTGGTTTGTATATCAAGTTCCACGTGGATGAAGTCGTGGGCACAGCTAGTATGAAAGAAAATTCAACTACATATAAGGGTCTAAATACATACCAAATTCTCTTTCTGAAGGTGTCGTACATGAATACCTATATCGTAAGAAAAACGCGATACCAGTAATAGTTAAATGTATTGGCTGGTAAAGAAAGTTTTGTGAAACTGAATATGATATAGATTTCAAAGATAATTGCGAATGCAGAGTCGGATATATATATATTTTTAATACGGCGTCAATTATTTATGGCTAACTTCAGAATTGGCAGTATGGATTAATTCCTTCGCCTGTCCTATTGGACGAATATTATTACTACTAGTCTTTATGGCTAGAAGTTGACAGTTGATTGGCTGACAGGTACAAAATACATGTTTCGGCCCTTGCTCTGGAGTTTTGGACGGAATTGGCTTTATCTAGTAGCTTTTATATTTTATTCGTAATCTTGTGCTGACTTTATATTCTATAATATTGGTGGCATTTTACGTAATATAGTTCGATTATTGCGCACAGGTGAAGTGGATGGAAAATAATACTACGAAGCATGAAATCTGAGATATCTCAAATACTCCCTGGAAAGTTCTGTAAAATGATCACAGACACTTGTTATTGTACTTTGTATAAAGTACTAAGTCTTGCACACATATATGGCACTGTAATATTGTAGAAATTGACGAACAGAAACAAAATAGGTAGATAGTTTGTTTAATTATTTATGCCAGATCGATCTTAAAAATATACCTATACATACATACATAACCTACTTTAAAAAATAAATAAAGAATTATATAAACAGTAAATAATAAAAGTTCAAAATCACACAACTGTTTTATATGTTATTTAGTACTAGCTTCCGCTTGCGACCTCGTTCGCGTGGAATAATGACTTTGGGCTAGCTAACACGCAGTGGAAGCATTCAAAAGGAAAAATACCCGATTTTAAAACATTCTTTATCGGTGCTCCGCTCCTATTAGTCTTAGCGTAATGACATATACCCTATATATAGCCTTCCTTGATAAATGAGCTATCTAACACTGAAAGAATTTTTCAAATCAGGACGAAACCTTAGATATTTTCATACAAACTTTTATCCACTATTTCCTATTGTTTTATTTTAATCATTGAGGGTGAAACTTTTACAGACTTTGAATGTCATATTTATTTATATCGAACCAATAGGCTAAAAAATAAGTTCCAAGCTTTTAGCTATAAAAATGGCGATACTTCCAAACAATTTTTTCATCGTCCTTTCAATCCCTTACAACCCTTTTTTCGCAGTAAAACCTAATTCCTTTATCAGGCTCTAGACTATCTGTGTACCAAATTTCATTTAAATCGGTTAAGTAGTTTTTGCATGAGTTTCTTTCGCATTTATAATGTTAGTAACGATTAATTTTATCATATTTATGTATAAAGTATTTGCGAAATGTTCTCACGGTTTTTACAAACGAGGATGGGAATATAAAAAAACGTCAATATTTTTGATCATGTTAGTCGATCTGAAACAATTATTATGGTCATGAAGTCACGGCACACTAATCTATTTAAAGTAATACTCTCCAAGGCAAATAGAACTTCTCAGTTTCACCGTTCCCGCGTACCTCTATGTAACGATTGGGAAAAAAAACCTCTCACAGCCCGATCGAGTTCAGAAACAATCATCAATCAATCGCTTCAGTTTACTCAACATTTCTTAAATAATCTAATTCCAAGAATACGTAATTATTTACGAAACGTTATAAAAGTTTTCGCACCTTAAAACACTGGGAGTACATTTTTGTATTTCTTTTTTTTTCCAACTGGCATGTCGATTATTTCGCTGAGGTTATTACCGCCATCTATTAGTCGTTTGGAGAAGTATATACATCTCCAAGCTCATAGAAATAAAACACATTATTATTATTATTATTACTTTGTTTTCAAAATATTTGCATAAAGTTTCTCATCGCTATGAAACGAAAATTCCGAGTAACGAATGAAAAATTAACAAAGTATAAAGATGAGTACACAAACTAACAACACAAACCAAATATAGCCCTCGAAACAACAAAATATCTTGTCTGTGTTAACAGGGTTACCAACCGATCTATAATAACTATATCAAATTATAATATAGTAGCTTAGCTTGTAGTTTCGCATTGTGTATTTATTTTATAGTATATGTTTTATTCTAATTTATAATGTATATTTCTGCAAAGTTCCATCTAATCAAATCAAAAATGCTCTATTCAAATTCAAGCCCACCTCCTTCCTATCTCCCTTACGCCCTTTCCCACCAACACAGGCTAGCTACACACTTGCCACTCCTCTGGTGTTGCTGTTGTCTATGGACGGTGGTGATCACCTAAAATTAGGTGACCTATCTATTCGTTTGCCTATAATATTTAAAAAATAATAGTTTAATGTGTAGAAGGCGCTTATGAACGTCAAAACTACCACTGGTTCAAAAACAATCCAGTCATCGAGAAGAACCGGCAAGAAACTCGATCTGGTTTATCTCTTTTACATACGAATACAGAAAAGTTTTAGCGTGAACTGTTATCTTGAGATAGATGACTATTATATCATTTTTAACTCTATTCTTTTTTTAAAATACTAATTACCATTTATTATTACAATTTCATTGAAAAATATATATCTCATCATAAAATGTGGGCAACCCTAACCGTAGATAACTAGGCCAGTTATCCATACGTTATAATTAGTGCACTGGGGCTGTAGCACTGTTCAGATCAATTATTGCCTAAGATATAATGTGTTCAAAGGCATGAATTTAGAATTAGACGGTGGTTAGTGAATTATCTGTAGTGATTGTGTATTATATATATATATGTATATATCTATATTAAAATAGCACCCAACTATATATTTCCGTTTTCGGCGAAATCTTAGTTTATCATGTAGTGAATTTTAGATTTTATGCATAAACTTGTGTGATTCAACTATATATTTTGTAATATTGGCCTACGCCATATCGTTTTTTTTATGTATATTATATAGGAGGCAAACGATCAAACATGTGGGTCACCTGATGTTAAGTGATTACCACCGTCCATAGACACCAGCAACACTAAAGGAGTTACAAGTGCATTGCCAGCTTTTGTTGGTGGGGAAGGGGAGAGGGGAGAGGGAGGTGAGTTTATTGTGCACAAGTGAATTGGATGGGAAATAATACCACGAAGCATAAATTCTGAAATACCACAAAAAACTCTACATAAATTTCTAACAAAGTTCTGTTGTCAACACTCTACCCGACACAGTGCTTTCATAAATAAGGTTGCTGCTGATCTAAATTTCAAAGCGCATAATAACTTACACTTAAAAAAAACAGGTGAAGTCGCAGTTAACAACGAGTTTCAAATTCGGGAGCGGAAACTATTCGATAACAATGTCGTGTAGATGCCCCGATACGTTCATTGTATGGTAATGTGAAATGTCTAGGAAATTAATATTAGTATAAGAAATAAGAGCAATACCTTGTCTGCGAGTTCACCGGCCATGTTAAATCAGAAGTACCTATATAATCACTGACCGGCATAGTTGTTCATTGTAACGTAATTGTACTTGATATAAATCAAAATTACTTTATTCAATACTAACCTTTGCCCGCGACTTCGTTCGCGTGGAATAGATACTTTAGGTTAACGCTAACACGCAGCGGAAGCTCTCAAGAGTAAGAAAACACCGATTTCTATATAGATTTTATATATACTAATATTATAAAGAGGTAAAGTTTGTGAGTTTGTGACGTTGTAGGGGGTAATCTCAGGAACTACTGGTCCGATTTGAATAATTCTTTCAGTGTTATATAGCTCATTCATCGAGAATGGTTATAGGCTATATATCATCACACTAAGACGAATAGGAGCGGATCACAGATGAAAAATATTTCAAAATCGGGATGTTTTTTCCTTTAGAGAGCTTCTGCTCTGTTAGCACAGAGTAACTATTACTACGCGGACGAAGTCGCGGGCAGGGGCTAGTCAGTAATATACTTTGTTCTAAAACCTAACACTATTACGTAAAAAACTGTTACTGGTTTTATTGAGTCTGAAACATGGGACGACCAGTTCGTCACAGTTCCTGTCTTATATCATGTCGGTCTTTCAGGAAATCCAGCTTTTCAATGTTTCCGCCGAAATGCATTAAATTATCAAGAATAAGAGTTAAGATACAGCTGA
>JACEII010000001.1:14084781-14107964 GCA_014332785.1 Antheraea mylitta
ATTTTATATTTTATGCATAATATTGGTGGTGTTTTACACATTGCAGTCCGCTTATTGTGCACAAGTGAAGTGGATGGGAAATAATACCACGGAAAATGAATTCTGAGATGCCACAAAAACTCCATGTAAAGTCCTAACAAGGGCGTCCTGTTAGAACACTGAAATTATGACAAGAGATTCCGTAACTGATACTTATGGAATGACTTCCAACTTGGCTGTATGGTGTAGATATACCTTTACCTTTTCCTTAGAACATAAAGACAGAAACAAAAAAAAATAATTATACAGAATTTCAAAGCCCTCCAATAAGACAGTAACAGTACACATCAAAAATATGTGAGGTCCTCTATTTGCCTTTTTTTTTTTTTTTTTTTTTTTTGTTAAAGGGGGGAAAATCCTGCATCGGATACGCCTCACGTTGCCGGGGGACAATGTGAGGGTTATGCCAGACTCTTACTGGCTAAAAACCCCCCTGCCGCTCAGCGCGAATGTATGGACCAGGATGCGGGTGCACGATCAGCATTCTTCCACTATCCTGGCCACGCGCTTGGGTGCTCGCAAGATGGTAGTGCGGGACCCTCCTCTCAGGGAGAGAGATGTCTCTCCCCAGGCTTCTGTGTCGAAGCGGCGGCTAAGACCGTGCTTCACGGCTCGGGCCTTCTCTTCACGGCGACGGACGCCCCCGCATCCGCCGCCAGAAGGCGTGTTATGGAGGCATTAGGTGGAAGCGGCCACCTCCCCTCCTTCGACGTCCTGTCCTCCTACGGCGAACCACAGGAGCCTCAGGGTTAAGCTCTCGTGCTCTTTCAGCCTCCTCCTTCTGCCGAAAGACATCTTCACAAAACGAGACGACAGCGCGCCATGATCTCTCGCTGTCGACCATAACAAGTAACAGATTCGGCAGGGAGAGATCACAGTCCACCACTGCCATCAACTCGCTCCGTTGGTCAGCCCACGCCGGGCACTCCTTGAGAGTATGAAGTGGGGAATCCACATCACCCGTGTCACAATGGTGGCAGTTCGGCGTCACCTCCCTCCCGGCTATCTGGTGCAGATACTTGCCAAAACATCCGTGACCGGTAAGCATCTGCACCAGCCGGAAGGTCAGCGCACCGTGCGGTCTCTCCAACCATTCTACCAAGATGGGGCGGATGGCTTCCACCGTCCACAATCCTGCCCTTGCCGACTCCAGGTCCTCCTTCCAAGCCAGCGTTACCATCTGTCGCCAAAAGTCTCGCTGCGCCTCCAGCTCCCTGGGTGAGATACTTTCGCCCCGGGAAATCTTCTCGACTCGCCACTTGTAAAGAGCCGCATGGGCACGGCTTACGATGGCCCAAGGTGGAGAGGCAGCTAGGACGCACGCTGCATCGTATGACACAGTACGGTACCCCCGTATGACCCTGACGGCCATTGTTCTATGTAGCTTCCGCAGAACAGCCGCGTTACTGGCGGTCAGGGCCTCGTGCCAAACTGGGGCACCGTACAGAGCCATCGATCTCACCACGCCAAGGTATAGCAACCGGCAACCAGCGTTCGCTCCTCTTAAGTTGGGCAGGAGGCTTGCTAAAGCAGAGGCACTCCGCATAACTTTTGTGGACAGTTTGCAGAAGTGCTCTCGAAATGTCCAACGTAGGTCCTCTATTTGCCTGTGACTACCACGTCTAAGTCGATCCAGCCTTTTCAGATATCGTCCGGATGAGAAACAAACACATCATTTCTATAGTTTTATTACTTGTTTTTTTTTTTTTTTTTTTTTTTTTTTTTAAGAATCCAACCAATTATTACAGCATGCGTTTATACGTATAGCGCCTATAATTTATCTTCAACATTGGCACTACTGGATAACCTATGACATTATGATGTGCGAAAACAACTCCATTCTTCGGAATCTCATATCAACTGTCAGAAATATGATATATTTTTCTATCGAGTTCGGATAACCCCAACAAAAAACAATAAAGCAGTTACGAGACACTTTAATGGATCAATGGTATACATGCGAACTATAATAGCGACCAATGATATTTAGTTATAATATTATAACTTGAATAGTGACATGTTATGATGGAAGTTTTGATATTTGTTCGTACATGAAGTTTCATATATATTTTTTAAAATTCTATTTATGGCAACCAATCTTCCCGATTATTATACCATTGTAAGTCTTGTGATAGTTCCAATGTACTGACAAGTTTTTTTTTCGAACTGACTACGCTATTGCCTGATACATCCCAAGCCGAGGTGTGCCTTGCACCCTTGAGTTAGTTGCCCAAATAAAATCGGCTGAGTGCCGCAAGCGTTCGCCTTAGTATTCCGATGAGCTGTTAAGAACTTGCTAGGTCAATAGCGTAGTCAAGTCTGACAAGATGTTACCATCCTTGTTAAAACATTACAGGGAGTTTTTGTGGCATCTAAGGATTCAGGCTCCATGGTTTTACCTCACATCCAATTTACTTGTGTAAAATAACCGAGCTATATTATGTAAACACCACCGATATTACAATATACAGGGTCAAATAACACAAGATTATAAAAAAAATATAAGAGCTACATTACAGACGAAAATGCCGCCAAAACCTCCGATATGAACTTTTATTTCGTTAAGTTGCCATAATGAAATATATCGAAATCAGGCGTCCGTCTGTGAGATTGCCCCCCAAAATAATGTTACTAACCTACTTTCTATACACCCGTTGAACTATGATAGGAACGCTACAAATTCCTTGCGCACATCGATATCTAAATATTTATGGACATAGTAATATAAACGCTGTCGCACCAATATATTCTCTAAGGACGAACACATCTGTGAGTTTGTTTGTGGCATGCTAGGAGTTGAATATGTAATGTGGGTCAGCTGATAGCTTCGGGCACTTAGCGGCGCCCTAACGATTTGATAAACACAGGTCAATGTGACGACTCATCAGTATTTTATAAACTCAGCCACAGTGACTAGATTAATGATTAAAAGGGGTAATTAAAAGTACATATATTTTATCGTAATTTAGTTTTATTTTAAACGAATATCACTAATGTTATTATCCAAGTCATTTATTTATTTATAGAAGTCGTGGTGGTTTAATGGATTACCGGTGGAATATCAATCCGATGTCCGCAGGTTCGTACCCCGGCGTATACCAATGAATATTTCGGAATTCGCGAACATCTAATAATTTAAATTAGTAATACCATCTGCTGAGTGTGAAGAAAAACATCGTGAGGAAATCTAAGCCTCAGAACTGTTCTTGTAGTACTACTGTTTGTGGAAAAACATAGAAACGTCGATTTCTCGAGGTTTTTAAATCACTAATACGTCGTGCGCTGGTGTCGTGATTATGCCCATATTGTCCTGCGGGAAGATGCCTATGACCATGCAGTGGGTCTCTTACAGGCTGATCATCTATTTATATTTTTAAATCATTTGTTTACGAAAGAACGAGAGATAAGAAACTGTTTAAAAGGTTTTTAGATAAAAACATCTTTTAGTTTGTCTATACATGCGTAAATAGTTCAACAATCGTGAAAGTATTTTTATGTTGTTTCTAAATTGCAATTGCTTTTATAGGCAAAACCTTTAAAGAGTACTAACTAATATTATAAATTCAAACGTGAGTTTGTTTGTTCTGTTACGCTTTCTAATCCTAATAACTCAATCGATTGTTATGAAATTTTGCATTCGTTTTCAGAAGTACAAAAAAAAACATGGGGTACCTTTCACCCAGAGGAAAGTACCATTCTCGTGGTAGAAGTTAAATGTATAGCCCTAAAATATGGGACACTTCAAAATTAATGTGAAGACCGGCATGATAGCGACGATCGGCGAAAGATGGCATTTCTCTCGGTGGTCGCCATTGTTTTTGGATTGTACTGTGCTTAACATCAGGTATAGGGCAGGAAATTTTCCATGCCTCGATAATAAAAATAAGTTTACTTAATACGTAGAGCTACGAGCAGAAGTTAAAAGGTAAATAAAAAAGACCCTCTAAACTGAGGGCTGAATCCGTACCTGCATTTATTTTAGAATAGGGATTCTGTGTTTTTGTTAACTCGACAATTTCTCAAGCTTATTAAGAAAATAGGTAATAATCAATTACAAATATTCTGCCCAAATATCCATACAAAAGATAAGTTAAAAGGAAACATGAAGCTTTCTATTTTGTAATTTTATGGGGACATGTGACATAAAACAAAATCGTAAACATTTCATAATCTGTCCCAAATACCATTAATTCTCACTTAAAGCAAAAACGTAAGATTCCCGCTAATCGCCATGTTTATTCTTTTTTTTCACAGTTGTCATAATATTTCACGTGCCTACACCGTACTTATCATGTTTGCTTAAGGCACGACACCAAATGATGAACTCGTTATAGAGGATCTAATACCTACAAAGTATATACTAATTACTTTAACTTCGTAACTATCGGACTATATAAATCAAATGTATAATTTACTAGTTTATACCCGCGACTTCGACCGCGTGGAATACTTACTTTGGGCTAACCTGGAAGCTCTCGACAGCAAAAAAATAATCGATTTTGAAACATTCTTCATTAGCGCTCCCCTATTGGTCTTAACGTGATTCACTTTTAAATTTCGTTTTAAAAGAAATATTTGAATGTGACTATAAAAAATGTATAATATTCAGATTTTATATAAGACAAATCGAAAAACAGTAATAATAATAATTCTAAGTAATTTATTGGAAACTAGCTTCTGCTTGTGTCTTCGTCCATTTGGAATAGTTACTTTGGGCTAATTAACGCTAACAAGTAGCTCTCAACAGAAAAAAGACCCTCTAAACATTCTTAATTGGTGCTCCCCTCCTATTGGCCTTAGCGTGATGATATTCCTATAGCCTTCCTTGATAAATGATCTATCTAACACTGAACGAATTTTTCCAAATCGGACCAGTAGTTTCTGTGATTACCGCGTTCAACAAAACAATCTCTTCAGCTTTATAATATTAGAATGAATAATTTAACGTATGGAAGTATAGATTTTTTTTTTTATTGTAGCACGGCAAAGTGACTGCACTATGCCTGATGGTAAGCATAGTACAATCCAAAAATAATAGCGACCACCGATTGACACACTATCCATCGCCAGTCGCCACTATCATGCCGACCTGTAAAAAGCTGGATATGCACAGGCTGATCCCGAAACGCGACCCGTAGAAGCGAATTACTATTACGGGCTTTTTCGCCATATACATGGTGATTGCGACCCAGAAAGACTGTAAAACCCTACCACCACGCTTGCGCCATTGCCTCGTTCGTTATTCAGCAGGGTGTACCACGTGCAGGTGAGGTTAGCTTGGGTGTCCCAAGTCTTATGATGTTATTCGACACCCCTTACACCCCAAAGATTAGATAGATATATAGATTTTGAAATCACATAAGATAAATCCTTACTATTGCTACTTATTTTAATTACTTCGTTTTAAAGAGTATTTCGTGATAATCTTAGCGTTCTACCAAACTGGTCCTCATATAAGAAATTTCCAGAATGTTTTCGTGAATTCTTGAAATTCATGTTCCTCACTTATTTCACTTGTGCGTAATAGTCTAAGCTATAATTAAGCAGGATGCCACTAATATTACACAATACAGGATCAAATACCACAAGACTATGAATAAAAAATAAAAGCCACAGCGTGTGGAATCTCGCCAAAAAAAAAACGCCAAAAAACAAAAATTCCAATATAATATCTTAGGTTAGAAACGTTTTTCATGAAAAAGTATAAATACCTTTTGATTACTATAATAAATCTCATATATCAATTTCAAGTCTTTGGCAGGAGCTTGGAATGTGAAGTAGTGTATTTTATATTTTGTTCATAATCTTGTGTTGTTTAATTCTATATTTTGCAATATTGACAGTGTTTTGCGCGATATAGTCTAGTAACTGTGCACAAGTGAAGTAGATAAGAAATAATATCACAGAGCATGGATTCTGACTCGCCACAAAAACTCCCTAGAAATTTCCAACAAGGAGGCCACTATCTTGTTAGAACATCAAATTGATTGCTAGAAACATATAATTAATTACTCGACAATGGCAGTAATAATTTACTAGAAGATTGCTTGCCAAAAATATATAACAATTATTAATATCATAATATATTACTAATCAATTAACTTAATATAAATATCTAGTGTCATGATGTCTGTCCACAATGAACTCCTAAACTACTCAACCATTGTAGTCCGGTAAAGCTGTTAAGTCCTTGCTGGGTCAATAGCGTAGTCAAATCGAAAAAAAATACTCAACCAATCATAACCAAAGTTGGCATTTATGTATATTTTGGTCTAAAGAGTTTGATAATTTATATTTTGATTAATGCACTCAACATTTTTTCATTACAAATGAAATGATTGTCAATGTTGATTATTGTTATAAATTGTAAGTTTCATCAGTGTCGAATAGATGGCGCTGTAAATTAGTTTGTCGACAGAAAACTGTAGGACCGATTGTTATAGATATAAAATAGATGGCGCTACGTTTCAATTTTGAAAGTAGTTTATCGTAATTTTAATTCAGCATGTAATACTGAGCCACAGCAACGCGTGGCCGGCTCAGCTAGTAATATTATATTATATTTACAGCGTTGAATAACATGCTTAAATATATTCGATGCTAGTTCGGCATCTACGTCAGAGCGTCAAATATATGAACCGTGTGGGTTTCCTCAGAGTGTTTTCCCTCAACGCCGACCATATGGTATGGTAAATTCACAATCATAGTTTGTTTAACATAAATAAGGTATTTTTACGTATTTTATTCACTTTAATAGAAATAACGTTTCGGTATAATTTCGATTTCACAAAACGGATATTGAGTATTAGATTGTATCGTTCTATTTTTTTTGTATTTGGGGTCATTCGAATATTACGTAAGCATTAACGGAGAGGAGGGTCTTTATACTGCTTATTTTTGATGATATGAAGAAGAGGTTCCTCGACTCCCATAGAACACTTACAAAATTTAACTGGTTCCAATGGACCTCTTGCAGTGACATTCTTACCATATTCCCAAAAATGTCAAAATGAGATCTAATTATAGAAATCCACGTTGCGCACTGAATATGGAAAGCTGAGCTCCTTAAAATATTAGCTGCCTACATTGATAGGTGAAATCAAGCCAACATCTTAGTTCATTTTTTTGTCACGCTAACGTAGACCCCCGTCGAGTCTTCTGTGTACCTCTGGAGATTCACCTGGACCACTTTGAGAATTAAGAACATAAAGGTTAGGGCATCTGGATGCCTAGGTCTGATATGCGATGCGCGCGGTCTTAGCCACTGGACTACTTATCATCCTAGTAGCAAACCACTATATGTTCATTCTTCTACAGACTATAAATTCCTCATTTCTACACTTGTTAATTATTGCACATTTTAATAAAAAAGAAAACAAAATGGATTAAAAAATACTTATATCTATGTTTACGTAAGCATGGGGGTAAGAGTATGCTTATTTTTACTGACCAGGGGATGGGTCAGTCGTAAATTACAAAAATTCTAATTACTTGATCTTTTTTCTTCGAAATGACTACGCAAGGCAAGGCCTTTACTGCTTCACCGGGCTACTATAATTACGTGATACTTGAACGACCCCTTTGGTATAGGGATGCATCAGTGCCCCTCTTATTTCTTCTGCAAACCGTCTTTCAGTTGTCAAATGTAGCAACAATTTTTAAACTTTTCAACCTACGGAACACTCAACAAATCTAATTTGTTAATGGAACCCTTCATTAAATGTTAATATATAAAATACAGTGCAAACAACACTAATATTATGAATATAAAATAAGTCTATCTAGTTGTTAACCTTCTTAGCCTTTTCTCAAATTATCGCAATGGAATTTACCATAAACCTAGAGATCCAGGGACAGTAATAATAGTTTTTAATACAGATATAATTTAACAATGACAATGAGTCAATGGTTTACGTCAGACGCATGTGATTCGCTGTAGCCTGAAGTCTTTTTCATGGAACCAACTTTAAGAGTCGGTGCATTCAAGCATGGCAGTATGTGTAAACCACGAAGGCATTCAAATAATCACATTAGTAAACTTCCTAAAAACTAAACGGCAGGTGGCCGATACGACACGAGCCTGCCACACGCCCCTATGATTAGGAAGAGCGACGGATGGTAACGTGCCTAGCAGTCCATGACGACCTTGCATATAATATATATAGTTTAAAATCATTATCTATAACTTGACAATATTGTGAGGTTTTCTCGAAGTGGCATTTTAAGTTTTTTCATTATACACCGATTAAAATGCGTATTATATACAGAATTGAGCGCGGTCAAATTGAGCACACTTGTAAGCGGATATCAGTTTGCGCGGCACATTTCACTGAGGAGTTCATATGATTGAGCGTGTATGTTAGAAATTTGGAATTTCGAATCTCAAAACAGCCACCAATGTCCGTCATAACTTCTATTACAATTGAGAAATTAATCATTTTAGTTTAACAATCTAAGTATTAATACCCTAATAATCTTCGTACATTAAATATATTTGAGCATTGAAAGCCTTACTTCAATTTTCGCATAAGAGGAATGTTTCTTTCTAAAGATTTTTAACAATCTTTACTGAGTATATCAGTAATTTTAAAGCCTCAGTACGAATTATACATCGTACCGAATTAGTATCTATAGTTAGTTCTATACTAATATTATAAAGCTGAAGAGTCTGTTTGCTTGAATGCGCTAATCTCAGGGAGTTACTAGGCCGATTTGAAAAAATATTTCAGTGTTAGAGAGCTCATTTATCGAACAAGGCTATATATCATTACGCTAAGACCAGTAGGGGCGGAGCACCAATGGAGACTGTTTTAAAATCAAGGTTAACGTATGTATTATTTTAAAAATATTTTCACCTTCTACCTAAACGAAGTCGCGACTTAAAGTTAGTGTTAGCCCAAAGTAACTATTCCACAAGGAAGAAGTTACGGGTAGAAGATAGTGCATAATACATTTATTTGTCACACTCAAAATAAAGTATATAAGATCGTTAATATAAATAAATCATTCTAAGAAGATCAAGTGCTCGACTTAAGCGTTCAAAGTTGTAAAATTTTAATGAACTGTGAACCCATAAACTGTAAACAATCACCACCTTGCGTATGACGTAACATATTTTATTGTTTTTTAACGCGCATAAAATTTAAGTCGGTATTTATTACAGCTTCAAAATGTATCGATCCATTAAGACGAAAGGTAGTTTTTTTTTTTATAATCAAATTCTAATACTTGTAAAAAGATTAACATTAGTTCCTTTTTTACAAAACTATTCAAACATATGTTTAAAATAAGTAATATATATTTAGATTCTTGTTAATTTAACAAACATTATCTTAGTATTTATATCGTTGTTTGACTTAGAACACAGTACGATAAAATTAATATTGTATCACATTATTTATAGCGTTATCTATCGGCAAACATAGTTAATAAATCTTCTTCAATAGCCGTTACTATTTGTTGATTGTACAGCAATATTGTAATTTATCGTACATACAAGAACGAAAAATAAAATATTCATATTTATAGAATAAGGTAGACGCAAACGTTTAGTGTTAATATCCGATCATAAATAGGAATTTTATTACAGAGTTCTATATTTAAAAATTAGATATGAGGATGCATAGTAAAATATTTTATGTTGTTTACAAACATGACGTAAATATCAAAGCCAATCTATAGATTTAAAAAAAAAACGTACTCCCAGTTTTACGTTATTAAAAATTATCTTTATTACATAAATAAATGAATTGTAAACAAATAAAATTTCAAAGTAAACTTACCGATCGTTTTAGATATCAAAAGAATTTTAAAACAAAGTCCATTATAACCGTCTCACAAGCACGTAAAGTTACACAGATAATATAAGGCACGCCACAATACGTCCAAACGCTACGGCCACCCCAGCGCCACTAAGCCGCGTTTCTTTTACACCTTTGGATGATCTGTGTGCACGCGCGTTGCACGAATCGCACGATGCGTTTTTAACGCGGAGAAAGGCGAAATTCACAAACGCGATTTTGCTAATAATTCAACTTTCTATGAACAAAAAATACACAGATCGTTATTAAAATCTGCTACATCATTCGAATGTTTGCTCTAATAATTTCCTACTGTATTACACAATGAAAAACGTTAACAATCATTTTCAGTAACGAAACGTAGACTTGTTGAAGAAAAAACGTTATAATCTGTACTTGGATGCTTTAAAATTAAAATCACAGAGGAGAATTCGAACTATTTTCATAAGAAATGTGGTTCTATTTCTATTGTGTGGTATTTATATGAAATGTAGTTCTGTCAAATCAAATAATACTGAGGATAAATGCATAAATCATTTTAATTGTGAAAATGTTACATTAGCCTTTCTTGAAAAGAAAGCTAAAGGACACTACAATTTTGTCTAAATGGATCCCGACTACCATACATCAGGTGTAAAGTTCACCAGAGTACCATGTCTTCAGCATATCGCATTCTGGTATCAACCTGTGTATAATCAGTAACCAAACGCGTTGGTTGGGATTACGACTGTAATGACACACTGTTGAATGCAAATAGTAAATAATACGTAAGTTACTTTTAGTTTGTCAATCCGGCATGACAGTATTGTGGGCTTATCATCAAGTTTATTATCAAGATCTGCATCGGAGCTGGCCGTAAAAAAATTAAGCCTATAATAGGAGTTTATGGCAAGATCTTATTCTCTCATGTAGTCGTTTTTAAATTTTATTTATAATCTTATAGGTAGGTAGGTTATTTGACTTTATATTTTATATATTGATGGGGTTTTACGTAATATAGTTAGGTTATTGTGCACAAGTGAAGTGGATGAAAAATCGTATCACGGGCATGGATTTTGACTTGCCACAAAAATTCCCAGCAAAATTCTAACAAGATTTCCACCATCTTGTTAGTTCATTGAAATGATCGCAAAATACTTGTAATATCATTACTTACTTGACAATGGCAGTAATAATCTACGAAGAGATTGGTTGCCAAAAAGAAAACAAACAAATCTATAAGAATTCAGTTTCCCGCCAAAACAGTATGGCTAAGATTCATAAAATATAGTTTTAACTGCGTATTTAAATCACACAACCGTCGTTAAATACAATTCCTTAAGGTCGAGGGCATCCTTAATGTACATTTACCTGCCGAAACACGGCAGCTGTATGATCCATTGTTGTTACTTCAATAGCTAGTATTAAAAACTGTTCTTTATTTTATAACAACGATTTTGAACTATAAACGTAAAAGAATAAGATTTACAATTGTATTTCAAATAATTTGAATTGTTTATTACACAACTCAACGTGCCATTAATAATGGGATGTTACAATTTTATTGATGATTTAATATTAATAATTATATTAAAATTATAAATTTATTTGCAATAAATTATTGAATACCATATTCAGTTTCGACGCATATATGATATATTTAGGAACTGTACTCTACCACTTTTTTTTTTATTTTAACTTTATTTTTGGCAATCAATCTTTCCGATTATTACTGCCATTGTCACGTAGTCAATAATATCACAAACTTCGTGCGATCATTCCAATATTAAGCATCGTGTGAAACCATATTCTAACAAGATGGTGGATCCCGTGCTAGAACCTTCCAGGGAGTTTTTGTGGCATCTCAGAATTTCATGCTCCGTGTTATTATTTTCCATTCACTTCACTTATGAATAATAAACTAACTATATTACGTAAAACACCACCAACTTTACACAATATATAGTCAAATAACACAAGATTATGAATAAAATATAAAATCCACTACATGACAGACTAAAATCCCGCCAAAAACTAAACTCTACCACTTATTAGGATATGAGGAACATAAACAAACCGAAGATCGCGATTAGACTCTTAAATTTTTATAAAAATACTTCTTGGTGTGTCACTTTGGGACACCCTATTTTGATATAAAAATACACTTGTAAAAAGTGTACATTTTCAGCGCTTTTCAATACCAATTACAAATAAAACTTTAATGAATATCCTGGACGTTTATACTAGTAATAAAAGTTTATACATTAATTTTTGTTAGATCGTATTATCTATCGTGTACTTTTAAAAATATTTTATGTTTGTATTATTAAACTTGTCAATACATATAAAAATATTACGAAGTAATGCCGAAAAGTAACATTCACTAAGTATATTCCCTTAAAATTAAAAATTTAAAGATATTTTTTTTTTTTATCAAAATACTAAATTTAACTTTTGCCACATTTTTATATGCTAAAACTTTTCTATAACTATACATATTACCTTAATAGAATATTCACAAAAATCGGGTACAAACACATATAGGTGACAAGGAAAAACCAAACTTTTTTTATTTACAGTCGGTTAGAGTTGTCGAGGCACGCATGCTTGGTACACATGCATGTTTCAATAACTCATATACGTATATCTAGATAGCTTAGCTTAGATAGGTTAGACGAGGTGTGCCGTGCACCCTTGAGTTAGTTGCCCAAACATCCCAAATCGGCTGAGTGCTTTTAGCGCTCGCCTCAATAGTTCGGTGAAGCTGTAAAAACCTTTCCAGGTCAACAGCGTTTTCATTTCGGGAAAAAAAGCCCTTTTCTTTTCGAAATGACTACGCTATTGACCCAGCAAGGTCTTAACAGCTTCACCGGACCACTAAGGCGAGCGCTTAAGACACTCAGCCGATTTTATTTTGGCAACCAGCTCAAGGGTGCACTGCACACCTCGGCTTGGCTGTTGCCTGTTGCATGCAAAATCGCGACCTATCTTAGCTAACCTAGCTAACTATTTATATATGTATGAGTTGTTGAAACATATATGTGTACCAAGCATACACGCCTCAACAACTCCTCCATATATTTATTATCGGAAAATTGAGAGTTTTTCAGTTCGATAAGGGAAAAAAAAGTAAACCCTTCCACTTTCATGTGTAAGCGTGTAGCGTGCACGTGTGTGGGGGTGATCGTGTAGTGTTGTAGCGGTGATGTATATTTGTATCACCGTATCGCGCAAGCAACGCACTCAAGGGCTCCCTACCGAGGCATCGAACCTAGGCTTGAGTCTGGCACAAAACTTACTGTTCCACGATCTACTGTGGTGGTGCTGACACTGTTGTCGAAGGCAGCTGATAGCGGCGTAGATTTTAAGAGAGTGGTGTCCTTGGCCAAAGAGAAAATAGACTTAGCGAGCCTAGAAATTCCCTTTCTGAGAATTAGAAAGACCGCAACAGGGGCTTGGGGATATCTATCAGGAAAATTCTACCCCGTCCCATCCTGGTGGCGGGGGACTTCAACGCGAAGTCATTGGCGTGGGGTCCTCCATCACCGATGCACGTGGGAGAACATTGCATGAATGGGCCATAGAACTGGGCTTGGCGGTCGCCAACCAAGGGACAGTACCAACCTGTGTTCGAAAACAAGGGAGCTCCGTTGTGGACATCACTTTCGCAACTGCAGACATAGCACGTCGAATACAGGATTGGAGAGTGGTGGAAGATGCTGAGTCACTCTCGGACCACGTCTATATTAGGTTTGACGTCGGCAACTCTCTTGCAACCAGGGTCACAAATAGACAGACTACGTCAACGAGAAAGTGGGCGTTGAAAAAACTTAATGCGGAGATGTTTACCGAAGCTGCTATTGTTGCATCATGGGCATCTTCTCTAGATGCTCCTATTAATATAGCAGAAGAAACGCTGTGGTTCCAAAACACAATGAACAGCATCGCTGACGTTGCTATGCCCCGAATGCGAGTGAGCACACCTAAACAACATGTTTACTGATGGTCGCAAGAAATTGCCCGCTTACGGGCTACATGTTTGGCTGCGAGGCGCCGACTGGTCAGACACCGCAGATTACGGCAAGGCAGAGTCGCTTTTACGGAGATGCAGCTGCACACGGAATACAAAGAGGCTAAGAAGATGCTACAGACTGCTATCAAGAAAGCCAAAGACAGAGCTAGGGTCTAACTATTTGAGACCCTGGATCGCAACCCGTGGGGGCGCCCTTATAGAACAGTGATGGCAACTCTCCGTCTTCGGGCTCCTCCAGTAACACAATGCCTTAAGCCAGAGTTATTGGAGACGATACTTACTGCCCTGTTCCCATCTGGGTCTGAAAATATACCGCCATTTACTGTCTCGCCTATCTCAATTCAACGAGATGATCAGAGCGAGGTACCGGAAGTCACTCAGGTGGAGCTGGAAGCAGCAATAAAACGGCTACGGGCAAAGAACACGGCTCCTGGGCCAGATGGAATTCCGGGCCGTGTTTGGGTCTTTGCCTTAGAATATCTAGGAGAAAGACTCAGACGGCTTTTCAATGCCTATCTCAGTACAGGAACTTTCCCTGCCTTATGGAAGGTCGGTTACCTAGCCCTTCTGAAGAAACAGAGCCGACCAGCGGAGTCTACTACTGCATACCGACCTATAGTTCTTTTGAACGAAGTTAGTAAGCTCTTCGAAAGAATTATTTCTAGACGCCTTCTTGAACACCTTACTCGCGGTAGTCCTGGTTTTACCGACACGCAGTTTGGCTTTTGTGAGGGGCGTCTACGATCGACGCCGTTTTGCGGATCAAAGGCCTCTCGGACGAAGCGACATCCCGGGGGGGAGTATTACTGGCGATATCATTGGATATCGCTAACGCCTTTAACACTCTGCCCTGGGAGTGCATCAAACAGGCATTGAGTTATTTTAGGGTTCCTTCGTATCTATACGATATTGTTGGATCCTACCTAGAAGGCAGATTCATAACCTGGACTGGGCAGGACAAGAACACCTACCAGAAATAAATAACATGTGGCGTCCCACAGGGGTCGATCCTTGGACCGCTTCTGTGGAACGTAGGATAAGATTGGGTTTTGCGGGGTGCTCTTCTTCCTGATGCGGCAATGACGTGTTACTCGGATGACACACTGGTGACTGCAAGAGAAGACTCTATTAGAGACGCCGTCCATTTAGCTACGGCTAGCGTGGAACAAGTGATAGCCAGAATAAGGCGAATAGGACTAAGGGTCGCTCTAGGGAAAACCCAAGCAATATGCTTTCATGGCGCTCGCGGAGCACCTCCGCCTGGTACCCACTTAGTAATTGAGGGGGTACTTATTGAAGTTGCACCCATGATTAAATATCTGGGCCTTGTATTAGACAGTAGGTGGTCGTTCCGTGAACACTTCCGTCAGATGGTGCCTAAGGCCATGCGAACAGCATCCGCATTTTCAGCAATGTTGTCGAATCTTGGTAGTGCTGGTTTCGCTTGTCACAGCTTGTACATGAATGTGATAAGATCGATAGCACTGTACGGGGCACCTGTATGGCATGAATCTCTATCGACTGTCAATCGTGCTGTACTTTGACGTTTGCATAGGATGATGGCAATAAGGGTAATCCGGGGCTATCGTACTGTCGCATATGAAACAGCGTGCCTACTATCGAGTTCTTGCCCATGGGAATTGGTCGCCCACTATCAGGCCGAACTCCACTCTTGGTGTTCAATAAGGACTGCTCAAGGAGAGATTATCATTCCGTGGGAAAAGGAAACGCAAAAAACAGTTATACGCGAGATGATGATCTAATCATGGCAGGAGGCATTAATTACACCTTCCGCAGGTCTTAGAGCCATTGAGGCAATACGTCCAGTCTTCAGCGAATGGGTTGACAGGAGTCAGGGTTCATTGATCTTTAGATTGGTGCAGGTACTTACCGGGCATGGTTGCTTCGGCAAGTACTTGCACCAGATAGTCGGCAAAGAAGCGACAACTCAATGCCATCATTGTGACGAACCACTTGACACTGCTCAACACACTCTAGAAGCGTGTCCAGCTTGGGCAGAAGAACGTCTATCACTTACCGCTATTATCGGGGAAGATCTATCTCGCCCAGTCACTGTTCGAGCTATGGTCGCCGATGACATAGCATGAAGCGCTGCTGTTTCCTTTTGTGAAAGGGTTATATTCCAAAAAGAAGAAGCTGAAAGAGCCAGAGAAAGGGACCCCGGCGCAGCACGGACACGGCGTCACGGATCCAGACATGGAAGAAGAGGTGGAGGTCGCGTGAGAGCTCGTGAAAGAGACGCAGCAACACCTGCGATCCGTAGCCACGGCACAGGACGGCGCAGGCGTGGTGGAGGCGATTGTCACCAGAGGCCGCCCTGAGGGAACCTCCTATAAGTAAACTACGTAGGTGGGGGGGGGGGAGGAGTAGGAATAGGACACCTCTGGCTTGCCTACTTACCGACTAAGTAGGCAAGACCAGAGGCTAGACGGGCGTAGGGACCGAGTAGGTAGGTAGGGATTGGTTAGGGTTAGGGATATTTAGGGGGGGGGGTGGTTAGGTAACCGCTGGTTTGCTTACCTACCTAGTGGGTGGGCAAGTCCAGGGATTGGAGGGATTAGGGTTTGTGATAGGTAGGGTAGGGTTAGGATCGTGGGATGGGGGGAGATGCTTAGGTTAGCGTAGGCCGGAGGGAACCTTAGGGGAGTTCAGGTGGAGTAGGAGGAGTAAACCTCAGTAAAAAATCATCGCGGGGTGGTGGCGGAGTGGCTTGGCTTCTCCGCTGTCGACCGAACCCAGGGGGAAAGGGTCAGGGGCCTGGACTCCCATTGAACGGGCTCGGCGGGCTGGGAGGCAGTCCTACAACCGGGCAAGTCAAGCTCCCCCCCGGGAGCTTTGACAGTCCATGAGGATTTTCTCTCCACATTAAAAAAAAAAGGCTTGAGCCGCTGCCGTGGGAGGCCTAATCGGGTCAAAAAAAAAAACCAATTGTGCAGTTTTCATGACTAATAAACCCCAAGTTATGTGATGATGCTTACTTTTGGGTACCCTAGTTAATGTAAATTTCAATGTGACATAAGCAGAAAGATATACTCTGTAGATAATAAACCTACTTCTAGGTTTATAAGTTCCTGTCAATAATTAACATATTCAAATAATATGTAAACAAAAAGGTTTGGTAAATGTGGTATCGATTTTGGCGGATAGACATACATATGAAGTTGTATGAAATTTTACCATTGTTTTTGTAAAAATTCGACTTATGTATATATTTTGAAACTTTTTTCATTAGCCGTTGGCAGCATTGTGTTGCGCTCAAGCCATAATGCAGATCTGCCAGGTGAAACAATAAAATACAAAAATTGTATAATTTGAATGTGTTACGTTCCCAGAGACTGTATAATTGTATAGAAAATAGAGGAATATTAAATCAGTGCCAGATTTTTGGCAGTTATAGTAAACGTTACTAGGGCAACTTATCTTCCGTGCAAAAAAGTTTGTATATTTAGAAAAGAAAAAAAGATGATTGCGTGTAATCGTCACAAGCGATTGAAATAAAATTTCTTTGGCGTTATAATAGATGATTATTAAGTTAACATTTATTATCATCGAACACTATACATTTTAAAACAATAATTTAATCACTATGATACTTGAATTAAAACGTGATAGCTAAAGATATTTATTATATATTTATACTAAAGTTCATACAGATCTATTAATTAGAAAGAAATTGCTATTCCCATTTCTATAAATATTATTGGAAGATATTACATAATTAAAATTACATGCAACAAAATAATGTTTTTGTTTTAATATTCTTACGTAGCTTCTATGACTTTGATGATTTTTTTTATAAAACAATATCGTCGAGACATTAATGACGTCATATTAAAATGTACTATAAATTTTAAGCCGGGGCGGGTTAGACAGCAAACGGAATTGATGACTGGAACCAAGTGTACATAATTCAGTGCGTCACTGACCCAAGTGTGTCACTGTTCAATGAGCCCTTAAAATATAAAAGCTTTCACTTTTATAATCGCCCATCATTGAATCGACGAGTGTTCGAAGTTATAACTTAATATTTTTAAACTTATAAAATTCGAGCTTGCATAATTTTGGGGAGATATTTATATAAAACACCTTGTCAATCTTTATGGTGGCTCTGAATATTGCCATAAGTTTAACTAGTGCATAATATTCTAAGGAATTTTTTTTTTCGAAATGTCTACGCTATTGACCCAGCAAGGTCTTAACAGCTTCACCGGACTACGTTCTAAGGAATTAATACAAAACGAAAGTAAAATACTATTACAGTAATCTAAAATTGATTTTTTTTTTAGTTAATTCAATGTTACATATATAATACAATAAATTTGTGAATATATAATACCTATAATAAATTAGTGTTTTGCATTCCAAACCGTCAAAAAATTTGTGGAGGAGTGTAAAATATAATTTTATTGGTAACCCTGTATAGCGGCCAATGTCAAAACAAGTTCAAAATGCCAGGTGTTTGTGATGAAATAATCGACGATATAGAGGATTTGATATCTTCACAAGATATCACACCGAAAGAAAGGTACGCTAGCAGGAAGAACGTAAGCGTTCGATCTAGAAAGAAGGAGAAAAATGACTCGGAACCGATTGAAAAGCCCATATTTGAGAGTGTTGTACCAGGTAACCTAAAAGCTTAAATTATTATGATTAATAAGTTTTTTATTTACATTATATAAATGCTGAGAACAATTATTAATTGTGTGAGCGACTCGTTACATGGAGCATTAATTTTATACAAGAATAATTTGTTTAAAACATTGTTTTTTATTCTAAACTTTCGCTCTGGAAAATAGTTATGATTTGAAACCTAAACAGTTCATTTTATAATAGAGGCTTTAAATGTTTTGTTATTTATGTAGTTCAAGTTAAATATCTTGTTATTGCGTCATTATATCTGGAAATTTTGCTTTGCCAGTTGTAATTATTTTGTTTTAGAAAATGTTTATTGGGTACTTACGTATTAATGCCACCGAAATGCGAACGCTGGCCGCTGCCACGGCCCTCTCGCGTTGTCTTTGTTATGTAAGTCAAACCGAGATAATATGATCAGCTGGTTTACTCTTGAAAAAACAGAAACAGCACAAGCCGGCCAGGGCAGTTTGCTATGTTCTCGTGTCTTAACTACATAACTAACCATAAATTTTTGTATACATGTTGTCAGAGCTATAGATTAGATAAAGGTTATATACCCATAAACCAGGATAAAGTATTACTCTTGAAAATTGCATTAATGTAAATAAGGTTGTGAGCAAAAACTATTTATGTATAAATATATATTTCATAATACATTCAACAGGTACACAAACAATATACGTAAAAACATGGGGCTGTGCACACAACAACTCGGATTCAGAGTACATGGCTGGTCTGCTAGCTGCTAATGGGTATAAGTTGACTGATGACAAATGGCAGGCACAATTGTGGCTACTCAACTCCTGTACAGTGAAGAGTCCTTCTGAGGATCATTTCAAGTGAGTATATTTTTCTATAGTTTTATATGAATACTTACAAGTTTGTATTTGCTATGCAATGGAAAGTATTAATAGCATACCCACACTACCTTCCTTCCTTAAGCAAAATACTTTACATATAATCTGATGTAATGGATTAAGATATGAGTAACCCAAATATTGTAAATGATCCGGGCATTGTAATAAAATTTTATTGCATATCTCTCTTATTACTTTCATAGTCAATCTTACAGCAGTGAGTGTTGTGGTAGCAACACTAACTCATGGACTATCGAAAACCATATCTGTTTAAACTCCATGCAAACAAAAAGAGACCTTATGAATCACTGAGCAACAAACAAATTGGCTCAATGTTTAAAAACATGGTCAGTCATTTTGAGATCTGTCTTAAAGACATGAGAGATTAAGAAGAGATTTGATGTTATACTGATAATTTTCTCAGTACCCAATAACATATCAGTGTGGTAGTGATATTGTATTATACAGAAAACTTTACTGCTAAGTGTCTACCACACATTGGTGTATACACAGATATCCTATGGAGTTTAGTGAAACTGTAAAGGTCTAGCCAGGCTAACAGTGTAGTCCATTCGAATAAAAAAGGAAAAAGGTATCCTATCAGAAAAAGTATATATATTTGGTAATTAGTCATACATGTACTATTATTTTTGATAATTTTTCTATGATTTATGGTATAATAAATAAATAGTCTTCCAGGAAAACATTTCTAAGGTGTGAGTATCAACACATCTGCAGAAGATCAGTGAATGTATTATAGAAATTGAAAATAAAGATAGCTTTTCTCATCATTACAGAAATGAGATAGAGCTGGGTCAAAGTCGTGGTGTGCATGTTGTGGTAGCAGGTTGTGTACCTCAGGGAGCACCACGAGCTTCATATTTGCACGGATTAAGTGTAGTCGGTGTTCAGCAAATTGACAGGATCGTGGAAGTTGTAGAGGAAACTTTAAAAGGTGAATTAATTTTTATTCCTTGTAGGACTCTGCAAATATAAAGATGTTAATTTAAAATTAATGCAGAATTTTTGCATAATAACTCCTTGTATATGTGCTTCAATATTTGCAGAAATTAATTTTGAATTTTGGAATTTCAGGCAGTCATAAACACTTTTATAAATAACTGCCTACTAATTGTGGTCATGTTTGTATTAAATTAAAGTATGAAACTTAATAATATTAAAATAAAATCGAATTCCACCTGTTGGCGAGTTATAGTATATAGCATATATAGAGTTATAGTACAGTATATAGCGTAGCGTGGGAAAAAGCTAGTATTACAACAACCAACATTTAAAACATTTTTTCACAGGTCACACGGTGCGTCTTTTTGGTCAGAGGAAAACTAACGAAGGCCGTAAAGCCGGAGGGGCTTCCCTCCTTCTACCTAAAGTCCGTAAGAATCCTTTGATAGAAATAATCCCAATAAACACTGGATGTCTGAATCAGTGCACATACTGCAAAACAAAGCATGCACGTGGAGAGCTCGGGAGTTATCCTCCTGAGGAGATAGTGGACAGAGCGAGACAATCCTTCACTGAGGGAGTCTGTGAAATATGGCTCACAAGTGAAGACACGGGTAAGTACCTTAACTAATATTCGTGTATAATATGGTCCAACTTGAAAGATAAGATAATATATATTTCGATTAATGGTTTCAAATTACAAATTAAATGATTGTCAAAGTTTATTATTTGTAATCAGTCTCGAACAGATGGCGCTTAGCTCTATATCTTAGATGACATTAGGTTTCAATTTTCAATTTCTTTTGCAATTTTAATTTGACATTTAATAAATGAGCCACAATAACTCCTGACTGGGTCAGGTAGTATTTATCTTTACATAATATAAAATGAAATCGCTTTTGCTGTGTGTTCCTTTAGATCTTTAAAATATTCAACGGATTTTAATAGTTTTCAACAATAGATAGATCGATTCACAAACAAGGTTTATATGTATGATAAATAAATATTATGGCACAGAAAAGCTGTAAAATTCGAAGATTTTTAATATGATGTTGTATCAAACATATTTTTGTGTGCTTAAATTGCACAGCTGAATGAACCTTATGAGATAAATCAAATTAATATAGAATTGTGTATCGTAAAATGATCCATAAAAAGTCTACGTTGGTATATATTTGTAAAGGATAATCCACAGTAAACATTTTTATCTTTTTACAAAAATAATTAAGTGTTATTTACCTAAGCTATTTTATACAATACAGTATTATTCCTTATCTAATCTAATGAAATACATAACATACATTGTACATGTTATGTAGATCAGAACTGACCTGAACAGTATTTCATCTAAATGAATACAGGCAGTCCTCGTACTTACGGCATGTTACGTTCACTAAATACGCAACGTAAATCGAAACCACGTAAGTCGATACATATTTTTTCATATGTTTACATGTAAAACTCGAGTGTTAGGATCCACTCTCTTATTCTTACTCTATATACTCTCCTCTTCACTCTACTGTTACTGTCTTGTTTAGGTGGCATAGTTAGATTAAAATTCACTTAAATATGTATGTAAAAACAAAAACTGTCAAAGAAAAAAAAATGTATTACGTCTTGATTGTCCCTTGTCCATGAACGAACTGAACAAAATTAGTGGCGTGTGCGGGGTAATACCCGCGACAAGTGATTTCTCCTATGCCGGAAATCGAAACAATTGACGTATGCTCAAAACAATGTTCAACGTAACTTGAAACGACGTATGTCAAGGACTGCCTTTTTTTTTTAATTAACGTGGGGAAATCCCTAACGGATACGCTGCCCTCCCGGGGGAGAGGGTAGGTTATGTCCGACTCGCACGGACTAAAACCCCACGGTGTACCGTCCGCCGCACGGTAGGGGCAGCCAGGGTTCAAGCATGCTCACTGACCTGATAAACTGCTCCTACGAATGAACGCCAGGCTTCGCCCTACTATAGAGAGGCTACTGGCTACACGACCAGCAGCCTCCCCTCATCAGCCTTACCCGTGCAACGAGGAGATGGAGGGCCCCGCCCCATCCCCTCAGGTTTGGCGACGGATGTTGAGGACTGCCTGTATATATATATTACATCCATGTGAAGCTGGGGCGGGTCGCGAGTATATAATAAAACGTGTTTTAGAAACCCTATTAGGTTTTAGTAAAGATGTTATTGTTAGAGTTTTGTTCTGGTTTTGTTGAGAAAGTGAGTTAACTGACAGGAACGTATGGTCGTGATATCGGTACGTCTCTGCCGGCCCTGCTACGGCAGTTGGTCGCGGTGATACCGGAGGGGTGCCGGCTTCGGCTCGGAATGACCAACCCCCCATACATATTGGAACACTTACCAGACATCGCCGAGATCATGAAACATCCTCGTGTATATAAGTTAGTATACCTCCTGATTATCTTTAAACTTGGTTTCAATTACATTCAATTCACATATATATCCGGTTACTTAATGTTATCATTTATTAATTGGTCCAGTCATATTTAGAGATTGTGGTAATGTGTGTGTGTGTAAGCGGATCACCTGATGTTATGTGATCACCGCCGTCTATAGACACTAGCAACACCAGGGAAGTTGCAAGTGCGTTGCCACCCTGTGTTTGGAAGTAGGAGAATAGGTGGAGAGGGAGGAGGAGTGGGAAGGAGGCAAGGTGGGCCGCCAGTGTTCTCACTGACCGAACGAAACGCAACAATGCAAGCACTGTTACTTCACGTGGATGTTTCTGGGGGTCGGGTGTTACTACCTCGGACGAGCCGACCCATTCATGCAGAAACCAGTAAGAGCTTCAGCATGGCTCTACCGCCTACAGTGTGTATTAAAAACACAAT
>JACEII010000001.1:14107974-14133002 GCA_014332785.1 Antheraea mylitta
CGCCTACAGTGTGTATTAAAAACACAATCATATTCAAGAATGATGACGGTTTGTATTAAAGCTTCAGCATGGCTCTACCGCCTACAGTGTGTATTAAAAACACAATCATTTCACAGACATTTCTAAAAATGATTGAAATATTTTTTATACTTATTCCTAATACAGACACCTTACATATACATTCTTATTATAAAAATATAGGTTCTAGATTGTGCTATATATTTCTTCAGGAAATAGTGGAATCCTTTTTTGTACAGGTTGTAACAATATATTGGTAAATTATATAGAGTAATTTTTTAGGTTCTTACACGTTCCCGTTCAATCTGGCAGTGATCAGGTGCTCTCGGACATGAAACGGGAATACTTAAGAGCTGACTTTGAACACGTCGTTGATTACTTAAGAGAGAAGTGAGTGTCTAACTTAAGGCTGGAACTTAAATTACTTAATTAACCCAAGTGTAAAGATTTTGTACATATCAATGCTAAACAGTTGGACAGTTTGCAAATTTGGAAATGCTAATCCTGTATTACCACCTAATTAAAAAGAATTGCAATGGAAAGTCATCTGTCAACTTTGTTAATGGTTTTTGAAGATCACCTTACAACAGCGTTTCTCAAACTTTTTAGGCTATGCGCCACATATATCTTTAAAACGTTTATGCCCCACCCCCCCACTACCAATAATTTTTAACCTTTTATCATCACTATGAAAATGATAAAATCACTATGAAATGGTTATCAAAACATCGTAAGTAAAATATCAAAACATATAATAAAAATTTACTTGACTACTCTAATTAACCCATTGAAATTTTAGTAATGTCAAACGAAATTCATTTTTTTAAGAATCTGCCTTTTTTTGTTAAATTTGTCACTGGTGTCTAACATTGAATTTAAATAACTTAAAGCGAGAGGGTTAAAGTCGTGTAGAGTGCATTTTTAAATTGCTCCCGTTAACTATCAAATTGCCCACCTGCCCACCTGGTGGAGTTGGCTTCACATTGGGAAACACTGCATAACAGTCTTCTGTGTCTCTGACTTTTTATATTCTAACCTAAATTATTTTTCTGTTTGGTGATTTTTTATTAAGATTTTGTTTCATACCTTGTCTAATATATAGAAACAAAACAAGAATCATCAAAAGATGAAACCATTAACTAGTAATGCCTTTACATGGAAATTTATATTTTTGTGTAAATATATAGAAGTTCTCTGATTATTAGTGAGAACTGCATCAAAATCTGTTGTTATTAACGAGAGAGGGCAGTTGAGGAGTTATGGGAACATACAGATAGACACGAAGAGTGATTTCACTTTGATATATTTATTTCACTGTTTATATTTGTTTTTTTTTTTTACCAGGGTCCCAGGTATGACCATAGCCACGGATATAATATGCGGTTTCCCCACCGAGACTGAGGTGGATTTTGAGGACACGATGGTTCTCTGCAGGAAATACAAGTTCCCTTCGTTGTTCATCAACCAGTTCTTCCCTAGACCTGGTACTCCGGCTGCTAAGATGCCAAAGGTCAGTTGAAACCTTCACTAACACATAATTGCCCTCTTAACTCAGAAGGGTCATAGTCTGATGGTCGAGGTATTTATGTCTGACCCTTGTTTCTACTATGGGGCAGTTCAATTATTACGTAAATAAAATTTCAGTAATTTCTGATTCCTCCTCCCCTTGTCAGCAAAAGTAAGCAATTCTCTCATGCTTACGTAAACATTTATACATAACAATTTAACTTTACAGAAAATCCGAAAAAGTAAATAAGTATTGCTGAAGTAATAATTGCCACCCAGACAATCCACCCACTATGTCATCAAAAATAAACAAATTAAAGAATACTTGAATGACCCCTATGTCTATCATAGACAGTGTACAGAAATCCTAATCATTTCTTTAAAGTTCATGAATGTCGCTCTTCATATTATGCTGGTATTCACTATTACAACCAAATGGAGTTAAACAAATTTCCAAGATTGGTTTAAAAAGAAAAAAAAAATTAGTAGTGGTAGAGCCAAGTTGAAACTATTATTATTTTCAGCACGAATGGGTCGGCTCGTCCGGGAAAGCACCACCCTCTCACAGAAAACCGTCGTGAAGTAACAATGCTTGGATTGTTGCGTTTCGTTCGGTCAGTGAGAGAGCCGGAGACCCACCTACCCTCCCCTTTTCCTTCTTCCTTCCCTTCCTGTCCCCCCCTTCCTCCTCCCCTTGTGACTCCCCTGGTGTTGCAAGTGTCTATGGACGGTGGTGATCACCTAACATCAGGTGACCCATCTGTTCATTTGCCTCCTATGATATAAAAAAAATATCCATGAATTCCATAAAGTCATTGTCACATTACAATGAAAATGTAATTGAAGTTAGCGTGAAAGAAAGGGTTTAAACTCTTGGCAACTATTAATTCTCTTGTGTTCATGTATATTTGTGACTATATATAAGAAATATGGACAAAAAAACATACCATTCATTTGTTGTTAAGGCTTTTCGAACAGGACTAGAGTTTTCATTGAGGTCAGTAAATTATAAGTAGCTGCTCCAGGGTATTTCTGCTTTGTGACACGTATAAGTTGAATAATTGACAGTCCATCTTCACTCTTGAAGCGTTTTTTTTTCTCTAGTAAAATTGTTCGTAATGGACAGGAACATATGGTTATTATTTGGTGCCATCTAACTACTAGCTCACGGGGTTTCTGGCGAGCACTATCGATGTGTGTGGTCTGGCGTTATCCTCAAATATATTTTTTTTTTGCTAAAATGGAAAAAAAATCTTACTATCCAGGTACCCGGGCAAGAAGTGAAGAGACGTACAAAGATACTGTCCGATATGTTTAGGTCTTACGAACCTTACGGGCATAAGGTCGGCGAAGTCCAAGAGGTCCTGGTCACTGAATTATCCCACGACAAGAAGTATTATGTAGGCCATAATGAGTTCTACGAACAAGTGCTAGTCCCGAAAGAGGAACGTTACGTGGGAAAGATGGTGACTGTGATGATAACGGCTGCGACCAAGTTCTCCATGGTGGGGGAACCGATTACAGAGCCGAGGGATGCTGGTTTGACTTCCCCATTGAAGAGGGGAGAGGTTTCCGGCCTTTGTGTGAAGACTGACAAGCCAGTTGTGCCTCTGCCCGTATTTGTGGTGTTAGTCGCTGTTCTGATGCGATTGTTTTGGATATTTCTATAACATTTTATATCTAATTTTGTTTGTTTTATTTTACTTCCCTTTTAGTGGATTAAGACTGACGTAAATGGTGGTGGAACTTCTTTCCAGTGTATATAGATACACAACATAATATATATAAACAATGTAAAAAATGATTAAGTGGGTGTGTAGACTGATCTTAAAGACAGAAGAAGTCCTTTTTTGTTTTTAAATCAATGTAAAAAAGGTAGGCGCTCCTTTTTATGGGAATTAAGCCGATTCGAATGGCAGAGGATGGGTTGACTTTATAATAGGTCTTTACCTATGAAATTGCCGTTCCGCAGTACTGACCATTTCAAATCAAAATCAAAATATGAGTACCGTCGTGACAGCAACGCGGCAATGCGTTGGCAAAGATGCATTGATTGCATGGGTGATTACTTCGATTAATACAAATAAAAAATACATGGAAAAAAGTCGTTTAATTTTTTCATACAAAACGGCAATTTCATAGGTAAAGACCTAATATATTTATATTTTTTAAAGTTGTTTTTAAGATTTCTTAATTTAAACAAAACAATTTCATCTTGGTTCGGTTAGGTTAGGTTAGATGCGCGGTACATTATATACGTAAGTAGCAAAAAATGTATTCATACATAGATATACATGTATATGTGTGATTTTAAATTATAAATGATGATGAATAACAATTTGTTAGTATTCGAGATAAAAGTGTTTTTTTATGATATAAAATTTTTTGAGTGGGTTCATAGATTACAAGTGAACTATTGATATGTATTATTTTTATTTCTTTAGACACACATCTATACTAATACTAGGGTACTAGGCAATATATTGTGTGGAATTCACTCCCAGTGTTTGTCTTCCCGTCATCTTATAACTTGGGAGTGTTCAAGATTAGAGTGAATAGGCATCTAGTGGGTAAGTCACTTACCATCAGGTGAGATTGTGACCAAGGGCGTTCCTGTAGAATATAAAAAAAAACTTCCCAACTTGAGCATTGTACCAACATACTATAGTTTCACCACGATTGTTTTCCTCACCTAAAGCTTCATCAAACTTTTCAACTATCACTTTTTTTTTAATTTTAGCATAAAATTTCTTAAGATACCTAACAACTCTATTCATCCCAAAACGAAATCTAAAGCGTGAATATTCGGAACAAGTAATAAATACTCTAAACAAATCCGTCCACCCAGTTATGAGACAAAAGGTCTTGACGCTTGGTTGAGCCTTTTCATGAAAGGTTATATAAGATAGGATGGTGTGATTATTGCGCTTTTGTGAGCGTCGGTTGAAATGATGTCGGGGCACGGACAGCCTGGAGCGAAGCGTCAGAAAGTGAGAGAATCGAAGACCGACAATGTTGACTATTTTCAAGGTGTGTTACCTTTTTATATCTGAAAGCGTTCTATAATAACAATTTGGTTTACCTACTTACTCTGTAAAGAGTGGTCTATCTTCTATAACAAAAAAAAAAAACGTGGTAAAGTATATACCTAAAGAAAGAGGTGACTGAACGGTTAGCACTGTTTATCAAGGGAAATTTGTTGGAGTGCACGCGATCTACCGTGTGTATTGTGATTTTATCCGCGTCCCTGTTTCTTGTAGGTACTTTCTAAATTTGATTTTGGAGGAATCCCGAAATTTTAATACAATAACCACCCATCTTAAAACATATTCTTATTGCTATAATGTCTTAACGTGTGGTTATTTTCTCTCTTCATTTTATTAGTGGCAATTAATTTTTTACATAATTACTGCCGTTTTCGAATAGGTATTAATACTGCAAGTATCTTGTGATAATTCTAATATTCTAAAAAGATGATGACCTCCTTGTTAGAACCTTCCAGCACGATTTGTGTTATCTTAGAATTCATGCTCCATGGTATTATTTTCCATCCACTTCACGTAAAGGGCCACCAATATAACAAAATTTAGAATCAAATAACACAAAATTATGAATCAAAATCACTTTATTCAATTTAGGCTCTAAGAAGGCACTTTTGAACGTTAAAACTATCACCGGTTCGGAAAACAACCCAGTCATAGAGAAGAACTGGCCAGAAACTCAATTTGGATTATCTTTTTAACAAATATGTATAGAGTATATTACGTACATGTCAGAAACGTTTTTAATGAATGCACAGAGATGTGTCAATTCCAGACATCACTATCGTTCACATACTGGTCCACTCTTAATAGCCTTTTGACACCAAAACCAGCTTGACATGCCGCTTAAATTCACAATCCGGTAAATCGGTAATATCCCCTGGGACTTTGTTATAGAACCTCACACTATTTTCCAAAAAAGTATTACTCGTTTTACTAAGTCTAAAACATGGGACAACCAATAAAATACAAAAGCCACTACAAGACATACTAAGATCCCACCAAAAAGTCCTGACGCGGACTTATACTTTTATTTTGCAGTCATAGACAAAATAGAGTATAACAACATGGCGTCGCGTACTGAAACCACGAGTTACCGTTATTACAACAGCACAGAGAGGGTTAATTGCAAAGCGATGGAGGAATGGCTGAAATGTAGTATTTCGTTCACAGAGTTTAGAAGTAATGGTAAGTATTTTTGAAATAGGATGTTAAGAAAATGAAAAGTAAGTATGATGCACATTGACAATATCATCCACCTCTTTTCTTCAACTACATGCCTTTTCTCCCTTCCTTTCATTTCGATTGATGTCTTTTATGTTTGAATCGGTGAATATTAAAGGCGACTACGAAATTAAATTGTATTTTTCAAAATCAAAAATACTTTATTCAATTTAGGCCCTAAAAAGGCGCCTTTGAACGTCAAAGCTACCACCAGTTCAGTAAACAACACTGTCATCGAGAAGAACTGATAAGAAACTCGATCTGGTTTATTTTTCATGCTACATACTTTTACAAACATAGAGTTATATTCGTTTTTGGTAGATGCACAGAGAGGAGCATCATCTCCAAACCTCATCATTGTTCATATAGTGGTGCACCCTATAATAGACATGACATGATGTTTGAACTCACTATCCGGTAAATCTGTAATCTGCTTTCGGCTTTCTTATAAAACCTAATGCTATTACCTAAAAACTGTTATTGGTCATAGTGAACCTGAACGTGAAATAACTAATGTGTTATTGTTTGTGCATTTAAATAGTTGGTCTTTTAGTAAATCCAGCTTAACTGAATTTTTACATACGTACATTTGGATCATCAAGAATGGGAGAGCACAGTTATCAAAAAATCAAAATATCCTTTACTCAATTTAGGCCCTGAGAAGGCGCTTATTAAAGTCAAAGCTACCACCGGTTCGGAAAACAACCCAGTCATCGAAAAGAACCGGCTTTTTTCTCGAACTGACTACGCTATTGACCTGGCAAGGTCTTTACAGCTTCACCGGACTACTAAGGCAAGAAGAACCGGCAAGAAACTCGATCTGGTTAAGATTAATCTTTTCATGTTACATATTTTTACAAAGTATACTTTAGTTACAAAGTTTTTAGTGGATATACAGAGAGGAGCGTCATTTCCAGACGTCAAAATCGTTCACATACTGGTCCACCCTATAATAACCTTTAGATATTAAAATCCGCTTGACATGACTCTTGAACTCACTATCCGTCAAATCGGTAACCTGTTTAGGGATTTTGTTATAGAACCTAATACTATTGCCTAAAAAAAGTTAAGATACCGAATTCCTCAAACTTGGTCTTTAATGATTCGCGAGGCACGATATTATCGAATGCGAGATTAGTATTAATAGCGAAATGAAATTAACGAATCTCGCAAAATATTGGTCTCTTAAATTTTAGGAAAATAGTGTTTTGTTGAGTTTGACTCTCTTTTTCCCCATCATCTTTCTATATAGGTATAGTGCGATCTACTTGGTAAGTAAGTATGAACGATAAGTAGCCTAATTATTGGCAAATTAGAACCACAGTTATCACTGACTTATGACGGTTGTAGACAAGACTGTATTACCTACTATGGGAATCCCGGTGACTAAAATCGCGCGACGACTCTTTAAAGCCAATTTTTATTCGTTATCGAAATCGAAAATTTTACCCAGTAAATAATTATTCAAATACTGACAAAAAAATAACTGAAATGCGTCTGAATTAAGCTTCCATATCGAGATTCAAAGTTACGGTTATGGGATTGAATATTCTAGCTGCATGTTACTATTATTACTACATTTTCATATCTTATAACACTCAATAGACTTTGACATTTGTCCATAATTTCACCTAATGTTAAATGAGGGTGCTGTCTAAAAGTGATAAACATGCTAAACCTAGAAGGACTGGCTCTCAAGTATAACTGTAACGTAGTCCGGTGAAGCTGTTAAAACCCTGCTAGGTCAATAGCGTAATCATTCCGAAAAAAAGTATAATCGTCTAAACCATAGATATAAAAACCCAAGACTCAATAATCTCGAATAAAAGTAGCGCTCAAGACCGACCGCAAAAACTGCCCAATATACGTAGTTATAATTACACGATAAACTTATGATTTTGCTAAAGTAGTCCGATGAATCTGTTAAGTAGTCCGGTGAAGCTGTTAAGACCTTGTACCTGGTCAATAGCGTAGTCAGTTCGAGAAAAAAAAATTCCTAATTCAACCTTACCTGAATGATTTAAAATTGTTTTTACAAAGACGCAAGCGATGCGAGACTTTTTGAAAATACTGCAAAATAATGCACTCATTTTTGTGTACCGGCTTTTGAGACGTTAGGTGTGCATCTTGGGTTTTAGTATATCAATGGCTGGAAGTCATACGTCTGTTTGGCGCCAGATTTTCAACTTGTGGGTGGTAGACGCTCCAGTCATTATGTTTCAAATTAATTACTGCTTCCACACCGTAGGTGGAAACACTTATGGCCAAGGGACAAACGATCGACCGTGGAATGATAATTCAAACTCTGTCGAAAACTACAAAAGATGCATCAAGGCGTTCTACGAATTTTGCACCAAACTCGGTATCAGATACTGGACAGCTTTCGACTCTGATTTAATTCCATATACGAATGATTGGGAAGAAAATAAGAATTATTGGGACGATATTATAGAGTTCATACAAGAGATGACTCAGCGTAGTCATGTCAGGATGTTGTGGATGGCCCCGGACCTACATTCTCATCCAAGGTGAGTGTGAAAGTTAGTCCTGCTTCGGATGTTTTCTTAATAAGAGATGCAGTTTTTACGTTTGATATTTATTATAGCGGTACCTTATAATGGCCATTTTGAAACATAACAATAGTGACGTGTAACGTTGATTTATTTTCGATAAAAATGTAATCAAATGCTGTTTTGTTTTTCATTAATTACTGATGGGAGTTTGCCGAAGCTGGTAGTTGTGCTAGAAATACTATATATTTAGGACTTACATTCAAGTTTTGAAAAATATTTAAGCCAACTTTTGTTCCAGATAAGTACATTACTAATTATATATATATACATATATATCTTTTAAGAATTCTGTCGAACGGCGCGGTTTTTTTGGTTAGTAAAAACGCGAAAAGATTCGCGTAACCACATTTTAAAGATATATATAGTAGTAGTTAAATACATACATATATATAATTTGGGAATTAGTGTACCAAATTAATTTTGTGTCCTAAAATTCGATAAACTTTTGGATAAACTGCATGTTACATTGACTATAAATAACAGCAATTTGTTACTACAAACGTAGTAATTAATTTATACGAAATTTTATGCGCGGGCATTTTCAAAACGGCCATCATAAGGTCGTGCGGACAAATGTCATAACGGCCTTTATAGCGTACAGCTATAATAATACGTCTATTGGTAAACTATGGTAGGCAGTTACAAAAAAAAAGACAACTATGCTAATTACGTAGTACTTAACTTGCGCACGCGTTGTTTTATCTCGAATGATTAGAACTATGTATCTCTAAAGGATTAATTCATATCCAAACATAAATAACCGAAATCTTTGTTAAGTCTAAAGTTAATGCACAAATTTATTCATACTAGTAGTCTTCTAGAGGTCGAAATCCTACGATGATAAGACGTACCAACTACAAACTGTTTTCTTCGTATCTTAATACGCAATAGATTTATTATCTGTCTTTCGTAATGTACAAATATTGTAAGTATATTATATCTAAAAAACATGACTTATAAAGATCTCCGACTTGTTGATGGTATAAAAAACCTGTGTGAACTGCCGATTGTTCGTTTGAGCTGATCTCCTAAGTTACTGAATAGATTTTGACGAAAATGTTACTGACAGGTAATATAATTTTCTATCTATGTTCAGTTTATGTGGTCTATCTAGGATTTCCAAGGATATATATTCCAATGCTTAATAAATCAGAATTAGGTATGTATCAATGTATAAAATCCATTCGTTTTCGTAGGTATACGTCAGGCGCGTTCACAACAACGGAAGCGAACACGTTCGTTCAAGCGGCATCGCAGATAAAGCGTTGTATTGAGATGTCGCAACGTTTAAATGCAGACTGCTTCTTACTCTGTCCGCACAGAGAAGGTTACAGCGCAATCTATCACACCGATATCACGAGAGAGATCAAGTTATTTGCCAAACTGTTAAGAATAACCGCTGAATATAAGGATAGATTAAATTACAGGTAAATGTGGATATATCATATATTTATTACTGACTGATCCGACCACGCGTTGCTGTGGCTCAGTTATTACATGTTGAATTAAAATTATGAAAAACTATAAAAAAAATTGACCTCTGGACTGTCGAAGACCATAATAGTTTAAGCACCATACAAAAGAATATATACCTTATGATTGGCATGAGAAAAAAAATCGAATTTTAAGAACTCTTACTCCATCATTTTCAGATTTGGTCGTATAAAACAGCTACGGGATTAAATTACAAAGAGATGATCGAATAGTTTCGTATTTGAAGATGTTCAATGACCATATTTCTAGTGTTTTTTTTTTGTTTCTACTAATAAAGTTTTCGTTTTTATTATTAATTTTAGATTAGTTTTAACTGAAGGTCAAATAATAAAGATGGCGTCATACTATTCATACAGAGTGATTGTTATTTCTCTGATCGTTGTTGTTTTTCTGTTAGTTTTAGCATTAATGGGTCGGCTCGACCGGGATAGTGCCACCCTCTCACAGAAAACCGATGTGAAGTAACAGTGCTTGCATTGTTGCGTTTCCTTCGGTCAGCGAGAGCGCCAGAGGCCCATTTCCCCCAACCCCTTAAACACGGACTGGCAACACACTTGCGACTACAGGTGACCCGCCTGTTCGTTGTGTATGCGTAATATCACATAAAAAAACCGTGTTTCTTTAAAATTACAGATGCCAACTTCTCGTGATGCCATATTACAATAGTTGTTTTCAAAGAAATAACAGTTATAATCATGGTAACATCTGGCAACACTCGTTCGAAGTCGATCTGGTGAACAAATACATGTGGGATGTGACTAGTTGCTTGTATCTCTTGAAGAATTACAACTTAGACCGATACTACAGGGTGTGTACACCGCCCGGACATCACATGTTTATGGCTAACGTGTAAGCTCCTTTAGTTATTTACATACTTTTTAGGTTTTAGCCTTTAATCACAAACTAACGCCGGCAACGCATTTGCGACTAACCACTAACCTTTTCGTTTGCCGTGGTATCATATTAAAAAAAATCTCGTCTAATGTTAAATTATGATGAAGTCTAAGATGGTAAATACGCAAATTCAGGTGAGGGAGTTTTTGGCGGGAATTCAGTCTGTCATGTAGTGGATTTTATATTTTATTCATAATCTTGTGTTACTTGACTCTATATTGTGTAAAGTTGGTGGTTTGTTATGTAATATGGTTAGTTTATTGTGCATAAGTGAAGTGAATGGAAAATAATACCACGGAGCATGAAATTCTGAGGTGCCACAAAAACTCCCTGGAGGGTTCTAACAAGAGACCCACCATCTTGTTAGAATATTGATTGACACGACGCTTGATATTATAATGATCATACGACGCTTGTAATATTATTGATTACTCGACAATGGCAGTAATAATCTGAAAGATTGATTGCCAATAATAAAGTTAAAAAAAAAAAAAATTCAGGTGAGGCTGGCTCTTAAATTTAGCTACCGGAACACACCAACAAATGCCAGGCGACAGATTTTTATCTTGAGGTTTTAACTAGCCAGGGGGATTTAGAAGTAGGTTTACTACCATTTCATGGTATTTTATCACGTTTTCCTTTCCTTCCCCCGACTTAGTTGCTAGGATTCGAACCTACAACCATCGACGCGATGCCCGAACACACTATCAACTGAGGCACTATCGTTTCAGATATAATATGTTCGGTGGAGTTACTGTAAACAATGATGTAGATCACTTTGACGCAAAACGATTGACTCTGATGATGAAGTGCATTGTTGATATGGTAAGTGTATATGTAATCATTTTTCGTGAGGAAACCTGAACCAGAAAAACGTTCTTGTAGTATGTACTACATGTAGTACAACAAGTATGTAATGTACTGTATGTGGGAAAACAAATCGACAATACGTCGTGGGTTTCTGTGGTGATTATGCCCATACCTTTCATCGAGAAGAGGCCTATAGCCTTGCAGTGTCTCTTACAGGATGATGTTCTATTTATCTGACTTTATTACAAACTAGCCTCTGCTCGCGACTTCGTTCGCGTTCTCAAAAGGGAAAACATCCCGATTTTGAAACATTTTTCATCTGCTCCTATTGGTCTTAGCGTGATGATATATAGCCTATAACCATTCTCGATGAATGAGCTATATAACACTGAAAGAATTATTCAAATCGGACCAGTAGTTCCTGAGATTACCCTCTACAAATCACAACATCTCAACGTCACAAACTTTACCTCTTTATAATATTAGTATAGATAAATAATCTTTTTTGGTACCACTATCGATTTTCTTCAGCATCTGTCCTAGAAATCTGATAGTACTTTAAAGGTTTTGCCTCTTATTAATGTCTTTATCTATACTAATATATAAAGCTGAAGAGTTTGTTTGTTTGTTTGGTTGAACGCCATAATCTCAAGAACTACAGATCCGATTTAAAATTTCTTTTAGTGTTAGATAGCTCATTTATCGAGGATGGCTATAGGCTACATATCATCACGTTAAAACCAATAGGAGCTGAGCACTGATGAAGAATGTCTTAAAATCGGGCTATTTTGGAAGCTTCCGCTGCGTGTTAATGTCAGTATTATATGCGTTGCCATGGTAACGCGATAACATTCTATCAAAAATATTTTCATGGTTTATTTTTTTTCTATTCAAAAAGTTTATTCTACATTAGTTTTGTTTTCGATTTTTAATTGTACGTGTTACGTTTATATCGCAAACATTTAAGTTTATTTTGTGTTGTTATTCAGAAAGTTTAGTAGTAATAATATTCGTCCAATAAGACAGTCGAAGGAATTAATCCATACAGCCAATTCTGAAGTTGTCAATATAGTTAGTTTTCTTCTATGTCCAAGTTAAAGTTATAAGCGCCAAATCCTCTGCATAATATAACGTAATTTTTTATCTTCTTAATCTTCAAGACCATAGAATTAATGCTTCGTGGTTTTATTTTTCATTCATTTCACTTATGCAAAATAAACGAAGGATATTATATAATACGCAACCAATTTCTACACGATATAGAATCATGTAACACAATATTATGAAAAAAAATATAAAATCCACTACATGACAGACTGAAATCCCGCCAAACACTCTTAAAAAATTAGTTTTGTTGCCAATTTTTTATTTGTGATATATTACGTATTATAAAAGTAAAGTAAGTGTAATTTATATTAAAATAAATTATTTTTGGTGAATACAATCTGTGATGCTATAAACATCAACATTTTTTTTAACTCTGTCGATATGTCTGTTTTTTTATTTGTTCCGGGTAATCTCCGAAACGACTGGACCTATTTGAATGTTTTTTTTTTCTTAGAAATGACTACGCTTTACAGCTTCACCGGACTACCAGTAATATTTGAACGGGAATTTTACGGGCAAATAAGTAACTAATTAGTTGTTTTATTTAATATTGTTCGATAATGTGTAGCTTCATATTTTCATTATTTTCTTATATAGTGTGAGCACTGAGGGTGATATATAGTTTAAAATTCCAGTTATGTGGCTGATCATAATCCCATCCCATTCGATACACTATTAGTATTCACATACATAATGTACACGTTACCTGTTACAGTAGATGATGTGCATGTGATACAAATATTTTTGAAATAGTATTATTGTAATTTACACTAGATGTGTAATCACAATTTTAAATTTATTTAATATATTAAAAAAACGCGTGCGAAGCCGCGGGTAACAGCTAGTCTATACATATAATAAAAATGAAGTGTCTGTATGTAACAGCAAAATAAAAATTTTTCACTGATTAGGTACGACAGGATACGCTTCTGATAACTAAAATGCAATTTTTTAAATTTTTGTCGGTCTGTCTGTTTGTTCCGGGTAATCTCCGAAACGGCTGAACCGATTTTGACGGAAGTTTCACTGGCAGATAACTGAAAATACAGCGGGTGACATAGGCTACTCTAAATTAGACTAAGTGTTAACCGCGGGTTCGTCTGCGATGCTATCTCGAAAACGGTTGAACTCATTTTCACGAAACTTTCACCATCAGATAGTGGACATCGTAATAATTAATTCAGTCTTTTTTAGACTAACTGTTAACCGTGGCTTTGTCCACAATGCTATCTCCAAAACAGTTAGACTGATCTTAGCGAAACGTTCAGTTGCAGATAGCTGGCCATATAAAAAGTTATTCAAGCAATTTTAATTTATACTAGCCGTTAACCGTGGCTTCGCCCGTAATACTATCTCCAAAACGGTTAAAACAATCTTCACGAGACTTTCACAGGCAGATAGCTGACCTTATAAAAAGTAATTCAGGCAATTTTAGTTTATACTAACTGTTGACCGTGGCTTTGCCGACGATACTTTCTCCAAAAGGTTAGACCGATTTTCCGGTGACTTTCACCTTACCTTATAAAAAGTAATTGAGAATATTCTATTTTAGACTAGCTGTTACTCGCGACGTTGTCTGTATGAAATTTAGCAAGATTTCAATTTATTCTTTATTTTTAATTAGATAAATAATTATCAACTAATTGTTTATAATTCGATATTATAAATATTAGTAACTTTGAAGATAGAAGAGGTCTTCCTAATAAGGTTTTAGACTACAAACACATTACTTATTGACAATATTGGCACATTATATCATTAACTATTTTTAAGTCATTTTTCATTAGTTCTTTGTACAATGTAAGTATACGGTGGGTTAAAATACCAGATATGTCGCACATGATTATCCTCATCTAATATACTTTTAGTATATCTAATGTACACGTTACATGTTACTGTCAGTAGGGTGCATGTCGTACTGACAATAGTTTTTAAAGAGCATTTCTATAATTTTACATAGTTTCATAATTTAATAATTCTTTAATACAATTTTTAAAAAACGCGTGCGGAGCTGCGGGTACAGCTAGTATGAAATAAAACCACGATCACTATTGAGTCTTTAATTAAGAGACGCGTGTTACATGTGTGCCGGCAGAGTCTACACTGCCCGCCGGTACATAATAATGCAATTCAATAATATGCGTAATGATGTCGCTACAGTACAATTAAAAAAAAAACTGATTTAAGCAAACGAGTCCTCGTCCAATCGTCAAACTTCAACTTTAGAGAAAAAAAACTTTCTATTTTTATTAACGACAACACTAAAGGTCGTCAAGAGCTACAAAACAAAAATATAATGAAAAAAAATTGTTTGAGAAACGAAGGAAAGAAATGTTAAAGAAAAATAATAAATTTATTGCTGGAACAACTATACAATTAAATTAATCAAACAGATTAGAGAATAAAATGAGAAAAAAAAATCAAACCCATTCAGCAAATAAGTGCAAGCAAATACTATTTGCAGGGCACTCCTCCACCTGGAGGGATAAACTTGAAACTGATACTTCGACGTGACAGCGACCTTCAGGAACTCGTTACGACATATATGAAGTACATCGACGCTATAGCAAAAGGGCTCAGAACAGCCAGCGCTTTAATAGCGGACCAGATCTTATCTAAACATTTGCAGGTGATCTATTAGACTATTACCTAATAAAAAGCCGTTCAAGTATTCAGTAAGCTCTCCCCCTGGTCAGCAAAAGTAAGCAATATTTTTACTCCCCCTCATGCTTACGTAAACATATGTATTTTTGAGTCTGTGCTGGTCTCCTTATTGATTCATGTGCAGCAGTTAACAAGTCTAGAAATAAGGAGTTTATAGAGGAATTAACTTTACTGGTTCGCTACTAGGGCTATGGTAGCCTAGTGAAAAAGATAATATTAAAAGATATTATTGACATCAAAACATCGATGTTTTTCAGCTAAATCAATATCAATAAAGCAGATCATCCTTAATAAGAACCACACGTTGGGCAGCGGGTATCGAAAAACGTATCCTACGAACCGAAATACGACTAATGTAATTTAAAAAAAAAATACTTTGTAGGATTTAGCATTTTACCATAATCTCATCTGATGGTAAATGACGATGTGGTCTCGAATGGTAAACACGCTAAACCTAGAGGCTCTCAAATGCAGCTAGTGGAATACACCAACAGGTTCTAGGTGACAGAGTTTCAACTTGAGAATGGTGGAACCATATCATGGTTTTATCAAGACCTTTTTCTTCATTGGCCACTTTTGCTTTTTTCCAAGGATATGAACCTACATCGATCGCTGTTCCAAATTTTTTTTTTACAGCAACGGTATTCAAGTTATTACAGTGGCTTCGGTTGTAGAATTACCAACAGCGACATATCGATGGAGGAATGCGAAGAATACTACAAGTATGTACAATAACCCTTTGAACTTTTGAACATACTTTAGCATACGCACTACCGAAATAGCGTTAGTGGCAAGAATTTTGTGGGGTGGTAGGGTTTTACAGCCCGACTGGGTCGCAACCACTATATGGCGTATATGGCGAAAAAGCCCGTAATAGTGATTCGCTTCTACGGGTCGCGTTTCGGGATCAGCCTGTGCATATCCAGCTTATTACAGGCCGCCATGATAGTGGCGGCCGGCGAGGGATAATGTGTCACTTGGTGGTCGATATTGTTTTTGGATTGTACTGTGCTTAGCATCAAGCATAGTGCAGTCATTTTGCCGTGCTACAATAAAAAAAAAGTTTTTTGAATAAATAAGATCTGGCTACCGACAGTAAATATATAACTGAATTCCTTCCACTGTGTCAGACTGGTCGATGAGTTTTTACGAGGCTGTGATGATGGAGTCGATCGTGTGTAATAAAATCATGCCAGAGGCGAAATCATACGATTTTTGTTTCTATAGCGAGATACACTGAGCGTGTAACCAAACGATTTTGTTTTTTAATGTTATTTTTGGCGACCAATCTTCTAGATAATTACTGTCAATATCTAGTAGATAAATATAACAGGTATCTTGTGATAATTTCAATGTTCTAAAAAGATGGTGGCTCACTTGTTAGAACTTTCCAGGGAGTTTATATGGCATCTCAGAATTCTTGATCCGTAGTAGTATTATTTGCCATCCATTTATGCACCATAACCGAAGTATATATATTTTTTTTATTTTTTTATAGAAGCACGACAAAGTGACTGCCCTACGCCTGATGTTAAGCATAGTACAATCCAAAAACATCGGCAACCACCGAGAGACAGATTATCCATCGCCGGTCGCCGCTGTCATGCCGGCCATAATGACGAAAGTCACCCGGTACCGGATATGCACAGGCTGATTCCGAAACGCGACGCGCAGAAGCGAGTCACTATGACGGGCTTTTTCGCCATATACATGGTGGTTGCGACCCAGTCGGGCTGTAAAACCCTACCACCCCGCTATCGCCATTGCCTCGTTCGTTGTTCAGCAGGGTGCACCACGTGCAGGTGAGGTTGGTTTGGGTGTCTCAAGTCTTAACATATTATTCGACACCCCTTACACACCAAAATAAATATATATATTACATAAAAGACCAACAATATTATAAAATATAGAGTCAAAAAACTCAAGATTACGAAAAAATGTAAAAGCCAAGTACATAACAGACTAAGATACCGTCAAAAACTTCAAAGATGTTAAGAGTTTTGTGTTTCAAGGTGTGCATAACGTTCAAAAAAATTGTTGTCTCGATGATGTTAAATGGGCTGGAAACTGGAACTTATGGCTGTTTTTTATACACCACACACCTAACTCTTCAACCATCTCTTCACCCCCCCTTTCCCAAAGAGGGGCCTTTTCTTCAAACACAGGCTGGCAATGCACTTGCAACTCCGCTGGTGTTGTTAACATTAGATGACCTGCCTGTTAGTTTGCTTCCTATGAAAATAAAAAAAAAAACATGTACGATAATGAAAAATGTTGTAAAAAGGGTTTTGTCGAACTCTCAAAACATTATGGTATTGGTTGTGGACGAATATCAAAATTGTTTCAGGAAACATCACAACGTCCAGAACGAACCGATTTCGCCGAAGCTAGAACACCTTGATGTGGTTTTTCAGCGTTACCTCGACGCATGCGATCGAATATAACTTTAAAAACAAATGTAACTAGAAATATCTATGTTTTACTCTTATTCGAAACATCGACGCTAATTTATTAGTGTATTTAGAATGGGGCCGTTCAACGATTATTATTTTTAATTTCTGAGCACACCCTCCCCCCAGTCAGCGAACGCTCTTATACTTACGTAAACGCAACGTAATATACGTGATGACAGTATTTTAAAAATCCAAAAAGTAAATAATAAATATTGCTGACGTCACCACCCTCCAAACCTCTCAACCCCTATGTCATAGAAAATAAGCTAATCTCAACCCTGCGCACCCTTTAGTGCTTACGCAATATTTGAATGACTCAATAAATTGTATTATGGGTAACAAATCATGTTTTTAACTTAGTGTGGGTAGTTTACGTTTTTTTTTGTACTATTTATATTTACCCACTTTTATAATCACACAGAAATCTATATGTTTTTTATGTTTATCAGTCGGGTGTCACCCTCATACCAAGTGTAAACTACGCTTAGTTTTTAGTACGTCCAAAGCTAATAAATATACGTTAAAAATCATCTTTTTATCGATAATATCGACCTTTCAACTTTATTAATTCATAATATTATTGTAAAATTAAAATTGCTATTGTTTTTTTAACGAATAGTGACAGAATCATTGTATAAATATTTTTGGTAATATAAACAAAATGTCACAAAAAGTGCCATCAAAATTATTTAAAAACGGTTTAGATATAAGTTAGTATATATGTATAATCATAAAATGGTCATTTATTGCTACAAATGCAAAAAGACGATGTTTGTGCGCCCATTAATATTGATACTCAGGGATGTATCCAGTATTCTTTCTTCAGGTAGAGTGGGGAAAAGGGGTCATAAATCACAAATAATTAGTCATTGCTCATCGGCTCTTGAACTCCATATAAAATAAAAAACTCGACATATTTATATTTCATTTGCATTATATTTCGATTTTATTATATCAGATTTGTTATTTTTTTGTTTTTATTTATTTTTCATGACATCAATATTCACAGCAACTTACGAACTACACAATTTATATGTATATTTATTTTTATATTGTGCAAAGTACACGAATTACACACATGAGGCAACACTAAACAATTCATCTAAGAATGTAAAATATATATTTAAATTAATTTATCTCAAGTTTTGTTTAAAAAAAAAAAACAAAGACAAAAATAATGCTTATTACTGTTGTCGGAAAAAAACAGTGTTGCCATGTTGATTCATCTAAATATTTACCACAAATTAAATACACTGTTTGTCGATCTATTACAAATTGTGACCGGCACATCCAATATTAGAAGTGCCAAAATATTAAATGCATTTTGTATTAAATTCGTGGTAAAATCAGTCAATAAATAAAAGTCTTTCTTTAGTTATTAAAATGCACGAAAACATTTTTAGGAATTATGGTGGCAGCATCGATAAATAAAAAAAAAATCCAACGATGTGACACATAATAATAAGATTATTCTTAAACTAAAAAATAAAAAAAACAGTATTCAAATACTGTAACTTAAATGAAAAAACTTCAATTAAACTTAAAATATAAATGAATAATATCATTTTAGCTACCTGTTGATAATCTGTAATTATTCTGTTATCAAATAGCCAATTTACCTTACTATATATGTACAGAATCTATAAATAAAAAAACTAAAATATTAATAACTAAAAAGTAATCGAATTATATTCTTCTAATACTGAACATTCAAAACCGTAAGGAACAAAAATTTAACATCGAAACTCAGGAATGACATCCCTAAACAAATATAGATTATAATTAAATACAAATAAATACATATAAACTATATAGATATATATACTATTTTATTTGGAGATTTTTTGTTGTGACAAAATTTTGAAAAAAAAAATAAGAGAAATAATTTTAGTACTTTTATTCTGAGATGGTTTAAAATATATTTCAATAATAACTGTATTGAAAAAAAAAATGTACATTGTGTACAAAACTGTACATTATTATAATAATAATAGTATAATAGCTCAACAGACATCTCTGTACAAATGGAGAAAATGCTACATCTAGTAAAATGAATTTACGTATCAAATCATAAAATATGTGATATTATGTAAAAGTGCACTTACATTTTCATAAAAAAATACCTGTAAAAATCTATTTTCTTTCTTTCTTTCATTAGACATATTAGGTGTTATTACAAAAAAGTTAAATACGTATTAAATACTTACTTTAAAAAGGTTTCGTATTAAATGCACGGCACTCGCCCGAAGCAAGTTCGCGTTATCCTTTTTTCGCAAGTCTAACCTAACCTAACTAAAGCGAGACAAAAAGCAAGATCGCGAACATTCAGCGAGCGCAGTGTATTTAAAACGTAATCTTTTTAAAGCATGTATTCAATACGTATTTAACTTCTCTATAATAGAATTAATTGTGAACAATTATGACTTACTTTAATAAACATAATTTCTTATTAAACGATAAAATATAAAATCATTTTCCTATGGATTTTATGAATTAAATATATTATGAACAGGTAAAGTAAAACAGTCAAATAGTAATTATTAACAAAAATTAACGTTAAAATTCAAAATCATTTTTCAAAAAAAAAAACTCTAATTTCAGTTAATTTTTTTATGTTAATTGCAAAAATTATTCTTTCTTTAGACATTTGAATATACGAATATATTTGCCTATAATTTTTCTATATTTAATTTTGGCGAAGGCGTGCTTCATTTACATTCCTAAATTCATAAAAAGCGAACAGCTAAATCGATGAGTTACTATGGAAGTACTGGATAATATGAGTTTGGTATAATAGTACATAACGGCTGCAAAGAACATACGAGTTTAGGAAGACAAGTTTTGACCCAAATCATAATACACAATTATGTTAGTTTTTTATTAATTTCACTGGTGGGACAAAGGTCTCTTCACGACTGAAGGTATGGACATAATCATATATCAGCCGACGATATATTGACTACTTTAAACTCGGAGAAATCCAGTTGCATGTTGTTCCCACATACAGTAGTACTACAAGAACATTTGTCAGGTTCAGGTTTCCTCGCTGTTTTCCTTTACCGTCAGCCGAAATCAATTTAAATTAGTAAACGTACGATACATTCTGCGATAAATTCATTGGTACAACGTCTTTATTCTACACAAAGAACTCGATTACTGTGTCTTTTTAATAATTGGTTAATAAAAAAATTCGCAGTCCGGTGAAGCTGTTAAGACCTTGTTGGGTCAATAACGTAGTCATTTCGAAAAAAAAAGTTAATAAAAAAAACCAGTTGGCATTTTTCTTTGCTGCCGTCGATGTAACCATAATTCTTTAATTATGTTAAAGGTCAAAACTGTGACAGCGCAATTTATTTAAAGTTTTATTGTTAGCGATTTTTTTTTGCAAAATATAATATTCACGATTTAAAAAGTATATTTTTAATTAACCTTAAGTACTTATTCTTTGGCGATGTCGAATGTTAGTAAATAATTTTTTAAGTATATATCTAAGATTTGGAAATGAAACGAAAGATTTCTTAGTAAAATCTGGCTCGAAGGACCAACACTTTTTTTATCTTATTTCAAGTTATCTAAATGATGAGTTCTTTCATGCATCTCATAAGGTTTAATTTAAATTTCTATCGACATTTACAATAACTTTTTCTTAATATAAGTACGTGTTACTACTTAGAAACTCGACATAATATCGAATATTATTAAAATAAATCAAATTTTGTCAATAATAATTATCGATATTATTAGAGGTCTATTTATTGGCATTTACCATATAATGAGATCAATATAATTTAAGAACAATTAGACTAGAATTATCGTAACGTGGATCACAAAAAAATGTACATATTTTAAGATCGATAAATTCACGATTTAAAATTCGATAATATAAAAAAAATATATCGGCATAAGTATTAAAATGCTTTCTACCGATCACTGGTGTATTTATTTGTATAGAATTAAAACAAAATAGTATTCATTTCCTGACTTCCATAGCAAAATATCGATTTTCTTAAATAAATTTATTTATTTTCCACTTGGCCATTGCTCGTAGCGTTAATATGTCGATATCTACAATCGATACAAAGTAACCTTGGGTTAACGAGATTATCGTAAGTTTAAAAGCATGTGTTTAATACGAGCTATATTTTACATAGAAATGATTATACGTGCCATACACAATATCGACGTGCAAAATGGCGTTTTAAGTAAAGTGCCATTAGAATTTTCCATCTTGTAAAATTTACACGATAGTTAACATTTTAATCGTCTACAGTTTCATAAATACCCAATAAATAAGCGCAGAGGGAATTAGTACCAAAGAGTGACAGATCACATCGATAATCGATTTAGTGTTGTCACAGTAAGGACTAGGGACATTTGTAAAAAAAAAAATCAAATTTGGGGAGGGTTTATGGGGAAAATAGTACCAAAGTGCGACAAATCACATAGATAATCGGTCAATTGTTGTCACATTCAGAATTATCGGTATAAAAAAATATATATTTAGGAGCGTTAGTGAGGGGAAATGGTACCAAAGAGTGACAACTCATATCGATAATCGATCTAGTATTGTCACAGTCAGAACTATCGACATTTGTAAAATATTTTGTAAACTGATAAAGAAACTTAAGTACTTGTAATCGAGACGATCGGATTCCGTATGTCAGGAATTAGGGTTCCGTGACCGTGGGACCGGGTCTCACTCCTCCTCAGAGGGTTCGGTTCCGAAGTATCGGTCGCCGAAGTTCCCGATTCCGGGCAATACGTAGAACTTCTCGTTGATCTCGGGATCTAGAGCTGACGTCACTATCTTAACCTACAACAATATTTTTTTATTTATGAGAAACTAGCGGTCCCGGCGTACATTAGCCCACCTCGATAATAAAACAACCTGGACAAGTTATATACACTTTCCTCATGAATCAGTTTAATTATTGGTGAAAACTGCATGAAAATCCGTTGGGTAGTTTTTCAGTTTATCGCGAACAAACAGACAGACACACGTGTCAAATGACTTTATTTTATAAATATGTATTCTGTACTAATATTATAAAGGGGTAAAGTTTGTCACGTTGTGAGTTTGTGACGTGATGTTGTAGGGGGTAATCTCAGGTACTACTGGTCCGATTTGAAAATTTCTTTCAATGTTATATAGCTCATTTATCGGGGATGGTTATAGGCTATATATCGTCACATTAAGACCAATAGGAGCGGAGCACCAATGAAGAATGTTCAAGTATCGGGGTTTTTTTCTTCTTGAGAGCTTCTGTTGCGTGTTAGCGTTAGCCCAAAGTATCTATTTCACGCGAACGAAGGGGCGGGCAGAGGCTAGTGATAATATAAAGTGGGTTTCTAAGAAATATGACTTGGCACCGCTATATTTACAAAGAATTTAAGGCCAAATATAGTTTTGCGGTTATTCATTAATTACGTGAGGCATTTTTAAGGATTTTTTTGACCTGTGCTTATCATCAGACATGGTGTAGCCAGTTCGTCTTTATTATGTACTATGTACTTATTGGGTACTAAGGCGTGAAAGTGTCGAGGTGTGGAGGTGTCGGGGTGTGGGGGTATCGGGGTGTGGAGGTGTCGGGGTGTGGAGGTGTCGGGGTATGGAGGTGTCGGGGTGTGGAGGTGTCGGGATGTGGAGGTGTCGGGGTGTGGAGGTGTCGGGGTGTGGTGGTGTCGGGATGTGGAGGTGTACATACCTTGGGGAAGGCGTAGGCGATGGAATGCACTCCGATCTCGGCCATGAGGAGTGAGACGAGGCTGATGCAGTGCTCGGGCACGTCGTGGTCGAGCAGCACGCGTATCGCCATGATGGCGGCGGCGCCGGTCGCGACCGTCGCGTCCATCAGGATCACGCGGTAGTCCTTAATGTCTTTCGGCAGCCGCAGGTAGTACAGCTACCCCCACAGATACACTCACAGTCAAGGCAAGGTTTACTCTAACATCGTTACCTGCTAACTACCACCCTCGACTTTCTTTGAGAGCTCAATCCCCTCTAGGTTTGGCATGTTTACCAATTTTAAACCATATTATTATTTAACAATAGATGAGAGTGTAGTCGAACACTAAAACCTAAGTAAGCTAATTAAGTATTAAAAAAAATATACATCCTTCCTGATAGATGAAGGCGTTACTTCTCCATCATAATTGTTAATTATGTTACTTTGCACTTCCGTCTAAAATTAACACATAAAATTCTGCTGTCACGTCTGACTGCGACTCTAATTCGGTTCTTTTATTACTTGTTTCAAATTAAACCTACTTAAGTACACCTCGAAATATTGAACTCATACGATTTTTTTTGCAGTGAAACATGACAGTTTCTAATCAATTTCGGGTGGAAGTGCGAAGTAACATTGATTCAAATAATGAAATTAATATCGTCTTCTATTTGAAGTGGGTTTTATTCAATTTAATTTTAATGGAAGTAATACGTTACATTAAATTTTACATTTTTCTAAAATGTCCAAGCTGTTTAGTCAAAATAATTTAGTCTAATTAAAAGTAAAGTAAAGTTTGGTCTAATTCCATTGTTTCTGATAATTGTTACAGATTATAGATTCCTATTATATTATAGAAATCATGTATTTAGATAACATTATTAATTTGTTAATATATTTTGACTAAGTTACCAAAAGTTTGGGTGGAAATTTTAGTTTCCGATTAGTTTAGTTTATGTCCCGTGTTATCGGAAGAACAATTACTAAACAACACTACACGATCAAAGTGGAAGGGTTTACTTTTTTCCCTTATCGAACTGAAAAACTCTCAAGTTTCCGATAATAAATATATGGAGGAGTTGTTGAGGCGTGTATGCTTGGTACACATATACGTTTCAACAACTCATACATATATGAATAGTTAGCTAGGTTAGCTAAGATAGGTCGCGATTTTGCATGCAACAGGCAACAGCCAAGCCGAGGTGTGCCGTGCACCCTTGAGCTGGTTGCCAAAATAAAATCGGCTGAGTGCCTTAAGCACTCGCCTTAGTAGTCCGGTGAAGCTGTTAAGACCTTGCTGGCTCAATAGCGTAGACATTTCGAAAAAAAAAAAAAAAAACAATTACTAAGAACAAAAATAAAGACGTCATAATTAATATTTGGAGTGTAATAACATTGATACATTGGAATGAAATTAAGATTTAAATAAGGGCATAATATAAAGTAGGGAATAGTATACCTCGGGCTCGTCGGTCTGCTGGTTGGTCTGGATGAGGATCTTGCCGATGCGAATGTCCT
>JACEII010000001.1:14133012-14190475 GCA_014332785.1 Antheraea mylitta
TCCACTATAATATTTACTTATAAATCTCCGCAAAGTAACGCCTTAATCAATTAACAAGTAACACCTTTCATGGTTCCTCACGGTGTTTATCTTCATCGTTACTCGATAATATGAAGAATTCAATTTAAATAAATAAATTTAGACATACTTGGTAGGTCTTGGTAGGGGTTTAAAGCCCGATTGGGTCGCAACCACCATGTACATGGCGAAAAAGCCCGTCATAGTGACTGGCTTTTGCGTATATAAAGTAAATAGTTAAAATATGGTAATTATATCTGTTGGCATCGCGACCCCCATATATTGGTTGCATCGTTCGGATTCTTGACATCGCGTTCCGGAATCAATCGGTGTATACTTAGCAACCTATTGGGATGATGTCTTAACTTAACCAGATCGCGAATACCATACATACAGTGGTATTAAGTGAACGTTTTAGTTTGTTTCGGAATTAGCCACATATACCGAGCAATTGAGACATTTGTAGGCTCTCATAACAGGTTTGACTGTGTATACCTTGTAGAACTTGCTATGATCACCGTTCTTTTTGGATTGTGATATACATCAAGTAAAGGACAGTATCATTCTCGCGAAGTTATAAAATAATAAAAACATTAGTCTATATATTGGGAATTGGGGAAATGAGGGATCAAGATCCTCACCTCCTAAGTCGTCGGGCCAAGCGTATATCGGCGTCGGTGTCAACAAACACCTTCATATCCAGCATCTTGACAACTTCAGCATTATAGAAAGCTAATATACCTTCGAATATAATCACGTTCGCACCGTACATCGTTTTCTGAAACGATACCAATTCTAGAACATTCGATGGGAACTTCCCTATAATATTATTCCCGGCGTAATCACGGCACTAGTCAACGACGTATTCTCGTTTATAAACAGAGAGAAATGAGTCGTTACTTTCCAGAATCAGCTAAATTAAATTTTCGCCGTTCAAGATTTTCATATTTTGTACATAGATTGAAGATCATTAAATTAAAAACTAAAACCTTCAAAGGCAAAATCTGAACTTCGTTCTCGGTGTGAAAAAATTGAAAACCTTAATAAAATTTAACAAGTTATATCATCGAATAAAATTGGATTTAGTTCATTCTGAAAATTAATTACTCAAATATATATCTTGTCCACACATAATGGAACAACAACTTTCCTTAGGTTTAGGTTTCCTCGTGATGCTTCACTTCACCGTTAGCGAATAGTTTTACCAATTTAATTTTACAAATGTATACGTATTCCCGAAAATTTCTTAGTATACATTTCTCGGGTTGAATATAAAATTGTACAAGGTTTTAGTGTTAACGTGTTTTGACATCCTGCCCATAGACATAGGTTTGAGTCCAGGAATGATTCTGAATTGTCGGTGAAGGCAAACATAGTGAGGAAGCCTAAACTCATTTTTACACGCAGGAAAACATAGAACTGTGGATTTATCTCGAGTTTGAAATTTCCAATACGTCTTGGGCTAGCGTGGCGACTTGTCCCATGTTTTTGTCCTAACAGCAGTTTTGCATTGTGTCTAATATTTTGTGCCAATAAAAAACAAGGTATGTCGTAAAGACACGATAGAAGTGAAGCCTTTGTATTACAGGGAAGCATTTAATTTTAAAAAGTACAACAGAAAGCCAACGTGATGCGGCGTTCCAAGGTGGTCACCCATCCAAGTATTGAGTACGCGCGACGTCGCTTAATTTCAGTTATCGGACGAGAATCGATATTTCCAAGTGTTTACTTCCACCAATTTTCTTAAAGTTCGCCAATTAAAATTTCAAAACCCTCCCATAAGAACCTACCGTTTAATAAAACCATATCTCACTTTTTCTTTCCATGTTTTTTTTTTTATAACTGTTAAAACAAATTAATTCGCTTTTTTACACTAAAGGTTAAATATGCTGTAACAATTACTTACAGTTCTATTCTCTCTTGAGTGAGTGACGTAGTTGTAAATGGGAACTTCGACTTTCTTCCCTTCACGAAGCCTTTGGAGCACACTTATCAGTAGTTCCATATCGAACCCATCCGGGTGATCAAAGTTGTATTCATTTCTCTCGGCCAACAGATGCTGCTTCTCATTTAAAACCTTTAACAAAAATATATGTGATTGTATGAAACCGGGATGTGATTTTTTTTCAGATTGTAGGCACTTAACTGAAAATTTTCGGAAAGTTATTCGTTTTAGGATTTTAAAAACCCATTTTAAACTTAAATTAATAATTGGGAAATGATAATGGGAAATCAATAGTAGAGACAAGATATCCAACTATACATTTTAGTTTGAATCTGCTAATACGCAGAGTAGGGAATACATAATAAATACGATTATTCAAATGATACACATATTGGCGTTGGTTGGTAAAGAGCGTCTTTCACCTTACCCTACTCCGCGGCTTCGTGCAATAGACGGACGAACAAAATTGTTGCAATGAAAAAAAAAAACGTTTCACTTTAATTAATGTGAGTGAGATAGTAATACTAAGGTTGGAGTTGATTTATTTAAGGTTTTGTAATAAAATACAGTACTGTATTTCGTAAAATTTTAATAGAAATAAAAGAATTAGATTTATGAAAAATATGCAGACAGCGCTATATGGATAGTAACAATAAAAATATTCAAATTCAAAACGTATGCCTTTAGTATTAAAGTCTAATATTTAACAATGAATATTTAATGTTTCAAGTTGAATAATTGAATAGATGCCATAACAGAAAGACAACACGTATACGAGCAAATGCCAGTTGAATATATTTCTCGATTTTTGCGTAACATTTGGTATGATTATAATGCAAACTATAAAGAAGACAAGTAATCAAAATCGGTCAAGCATGAGTCGTATAAATGAAAACACAGCTTTTTATATAAGTAAACTAGCTTCTGCCTCCGACTTCGTCCACGAAGAATATTTACTTTTGGGCTAACGTTAACACGCAGTGAAAATAGGACTGTTGATATTTTTAAAAATATCGGATTTTCGATATATCGATATTTATGAAAATATCAATAACGGAACTCGATATATTGGAAAACAATATCGATAACTCGATATATCGGCTATGTTAAAAAATGTAATTCAACTTAACATTGATTTACAGTTTTTAATCCAGTATATTTGTACAGTTTATACCATATATGTTTTAAAATATAACAGTATAGTTCTAAGAGCCACTTGTACAAACGTCATTCAATCATATTGATAAACATCATCATTATTGTTTTATCTAAATAAGATAATTATATGTACCAATATTTTTCAGTCCATCAGTTACCAAGTTTTTTAAATAGTGGTAGTCTACTAGTTTCACTAGTAGAATAACATTTCGATGTCTGCTGTATCGAACCCCGGTGTGTAATAATGAATTTTACAAAATTCGCGTACACTTACTAATTTAAATTGGTAACAGTATCGTCTGACGGTCAAGGAAAACCCCGTGAGAAAACCTAAGCCTGAGAAATGTTCTGGTAATATTAATATATGTGAGAAAAAGTACAATTGTGGTTTTCTTAGAGTTTGAAATTGCCAATACGCCGTGGGCTAGTGTGGTGATTATGCCCATACCTTCTTTCAGGAAAAGGTCTGTAGCCCTGCAGTGGCTCTCTTACAGGCTGATGGTAATGAATATTTTTCAGCAAGAGATTTTTTAAATACTATTTATTTCATATGTTCAGCTGTTTCACTAGTTACTACGATTACTACTAGCCTGCTTTATATTCATTAATCCAAAACATGGCAGCGTAGAAAATAACGGAAGGAATAGGATAAATGCAGGATGCACGAAATGGAGAAAGATGTTCAGGTTATGTGATCCACGGATGCCCTTGTAACTCACGGGGAAGGCGTATAAAATGGTTATGTTACAAAAGAAACGGATGGGAAAAAACTGTACGTGGCAGAGCTGCGATTGTTAAGATGTATGGTGTAACTAGAAGTGATAGAATAAAAACGTATCAGATAAAGTTTGAAAACATCACCAGTGACAGAGAAGTTGAGAAATAATGGTTAGCATGATACAGGCAAGTCATAAAGAGAGATGAAAGACTTTTAACTAGAATAGTTTTAAGTATGAAAGTGAATAGATATAAAAGTAGAGGAAATCGAAAAAAGTATGGATAAAGTATGTAAAAATAACATATGTAATAGGTGTGAATTCTGAGATTATATCTGACTGAGGAGACTGGAAAAGAAAAATATAATGTATCGATTCAACCTATGTGGAATAAAGCTAAGAAAATGATTATGAATAAAAAAAATATCGACCGCCGATATCCAAATTATAATATCAAAATATCGATATATCGCCCAAAAATATTACTAAAAAATATCGATATTTTAAGATAAAAATATTGATATTTCGATATTTTATCAACAGTCCTAAGCGAAAGCTCTCAAAAGGAAAAAAACCCTAAATTTGAAACATTACTCATTGGTGCTTCGTTCTATTAGCATGGTGATGTAGCCTATAGCCTTCCTCGATAAATGAGCTATCTAACACTGATATAATTTTTCAAATAGGACAAGTAATTCTTGGGTTCAAGCAAATAAACTCTTCAGCATTATAATATTAGTATTGAATTACAATTCACCAATGAGTTATGGTATGGAAAAGTCGACACAAGAGTATGACACATTCTTGGTCGATTTTTTTATGCGTACAAATATCACAAAACTTGAACTTTACCGATAAGGTATACTTGAGTGATAGTAACACGAACGTGTTAGTAACATATTCATTTAATGATGGATCCAGATCGCCTTTTTTAAAACTTGTCTAGAGAATAAATAAAGTACGGATAATGAATAAGCAATTAAAAAAAAAAAAACACCAGGTTATAAAGTCTGTAATTAGTAATTAGTATATGAATAAAAATCATTCTTCGAATTTTTGATGTATGTTTTATTTGTGTGAATAAAGTAACGTCAACGCTGTGTGAGTATACTTGTTACTAAACTAATCCCATAAGTAATTCTTTAAATATACACTTGAAAATGGTTGATTCTATTTATGTACCAGCCAGAATCAAACTTTAAAAAAGTAACGACAACGCTGTGTGATTATACTTGTTACTAAACTAATCCCATAAGTGATTCTTTAAATATACACTTGAAAATGGTTGATTCTATTTATGTACCAGCCAGAATTAAACTTTAGAAAAGTAACGCTAACGCTTCGTCCGTATACCCGTTACTAATATCTTCTAGTAAGACTATATAAAGGATGTATATTTTGTAAACGCTTCGGTTAGAACTATTCGGATAATTATTTTTTTGTCGTGTTTGTAACTATCATGACATGGTTTGTATGAAAGAAAATCTTTGAAAAAAAAAACGGAAAAATCAAATAGTGAGTTAAAATATTTGCATATAAGAATTTCAACAAGTGAAACCGGATCTGTACAGAAATTTTCAAAAATATTGACAGAATTTGTACATTAACGTTCAGTTGCCAAATAGTATAATATATATAAAAGTTTTGGCGAAATACATTATTAAATATTATAGTGTACGTTACTTTGCACTTCCTCTTGGAAATAATTGGCTGCTACCACATAGTTTAATTATCTTTTTTTTATTATTTTACAGTTGCATACTGACAGTGTCAACTGACTCTAGGATTAACCGTCAACCAACGAAATGTTTTTTTTCTGTTGTTTTAGTCACCAATATCTCACTGTTTCTGTTACTTGTTTCTGATTTAACTCTTTCAAGGTGTACGTCGTTTTAATAAAATGGAACATTTTTTGTTGCAGTGAGATGTGGTAGTGGCCAATCAATTCCAAGTAGAAATGCAATTAATGTACACTATAATGATTTGTTCAATTGCCATATTATTTCATTGAATGGACGAACTCTAAAAAGGAAAATTAGTGTCATAGTCATTGTACACCCTTGTATATTAAGGCAAGAAACTTTTTGTCATATAAAACAGATTTTTGTTTTATAAAAAGATAAACTCTGTTTTTTTTTATGCCAAAAGACAGCTAAAAGGTAGACGGCCCATCTAATGTTAAAAGCATGGATGGATGGATGGATCGCCTACGGACAACTGCAACACCAAGGTCATCGCTGTTATATTGCTGACTTGCGTATTTTTCAAATTTCTGTTAGACACTTACTGTCAGGATCTTATATATGCAATTGCCAGTGAGTATTTACCCTTAGTTTATTCTCCTCAACTCAGGCCACCTCGTCACTTAAATTAGGTAATATTATGGCCAAACGTTAATCGTATGTCAAATGTATAAAATAGTTTTTACAGCTATATTGAACCTCATGAATTGCATCTGCAGTAAACATGACTATTAAAGTCAAAAAGTAATTAAAATCCACAAACCTTGTAAAAGGAATCCATACTGACAATAGTGACCCAAGGTATGTTAAGAGATTCTATAATTTTTGCTGCTACCGTAGTCTTACCGGACGCACTTGCGCCGCATATACCTGCCAAATTAGTTTCATTCGTTAACTAGTACCAAACTGCCTACACCATTACCTATAACCTACATCCTACACCTACATCTATCTATATTCTATATATATATAAATTCAATTGTCGTTCGTTAGTCTCGCTAAAACTCAAGAATAGCTGGACCGATTTAGCTGGTTTTGGTTTTAAAATGTTAGTTGATATCCAGGGATAGTTTAAACGGTGACAAAATGTGGAAAAATTACGAAGAAGATTGTAAAAACAACAATTTCATTCTCCCATATTAATTATTGTACCTACTTTCCTATCAAACTTTTGACGTTCGTCTTTTGAGTACGGTATACTCAGGTCTAATCTAACAAACCTCAACCATCTAAACAACTTTCCTGAAAGAAAATTTTGAATGATCGCATTGAGATCATCGGCATCTATATATTTGGCTTTCAATAACGGTATAATGATAACAGAAAGATAGGTAGCTTTATAACCTTTCGTTTGAAGTTCGACAGACTATTGAAATATAAATAAGCGAAATAAACTGACATCATCAGAGATTTTTTTAAGCATTGCAACAAAACAGATATTGTGCTTGTGAAATGGCACAATAAATATTTCAAACAATGATAATCATCAAAATATATTAATACAATGACATAAATTTCTGAACAAACCAACAATGACAACCATCAAAATATTAAAATTTAAATGCATGATGATTCGAGTAATGTGGATATATGTTATCGATTTCAAACCTTTAATTTAATATGTGCCTCAATTACATTAGATCCAAGTCTATCGTACACAAAAGACGGACGTCAAAAGTTTGATAGGAAAGTAGATACAAAAATTTATATGGGAAGATGAAATTGTTGTTTTTACTATCTTCCTCGCAATTTTTCTATATTTTCTCACCGTTTAAACCCTATCTGGACTTCGACAAACATTTCAACACCAAAATCAGCTAAATCGGCTCAGCCGTTCTCGAGTTTTAGCGAGAGAAACGAATAGCAATTGATTTTTATACATAGCTACTATATAAATTTCTGGACCCTACAGCTTTAACAAAGTATTACTACAAATTGCTTTTTACGTAGTATTAATTGAACCGTATCAAGGAAAACATTAACCTTAACAAGGTTAAACAAAATTTCCTATGTGAATGCACTGAATAAGGAAAAAATGAGATGCCGGCAAAATAATACTGGGCGTTCCGAACAATGGACATATAACATTGAACTCACGTTCCGGTACCAATCTTACTTAACGGAACTAATTTTAATGGTATTGAAGACTATTTAATCATGCAACTCTAAAATCAATTTAAGCAACATTTTTGGTTAGCAAAATATAGTTTTGTTTAATTGGGACGAGGTTTCATACCGGGACTTGTGGTAGGAGTTGAGTGATAGAAATAGACATGTGAGGAAAAAACGTTATGCCTCCTTCAGGCGACTTTTATCTCTCTCCACCGTATATAAGTGTGTGTGGGTATAAGTATAGAAATTCGAGGAGCCGCGAAAAACCATGAAGTTGGTAATAAATATGACATAGTCACCACTTTTCAATTTGTTGCTTTTGCGGGATTTATAGGTTTGTTTAAAATGAACAACGATCTGCTTAGCTAACACTTAAACGATTCTTAATCCGGTGAAGCTGTGTAGGCCCGTTAAGCCAAAAGCGTAGTCAGTTCGAAAAAGGAAACTTAAACAAATCCTGCTTAAAAAATTTACATTGATTTCATTTCAGGGCTGATCATCTTACTTCGGTTACCCATTTAAACAACTAAAAAGCATATAAAACTCGTTGTGTTACATTTTCCTTACCGATTAAGAATGGCTCGACTTCTTGACCACCGGTGCAGTTGTACCAGGGCGGTCTGCCAGCTGTGTAGATTGTTCTCCTATCCGCATGTAGTATACTCTCAGCAGTAGTACGTTTGTTTGACTGCGACATGGATGCGGTGCGTACGCGACGCGCTCTCGGCGATTTTATGATATTCGATCCTGTTGATAGAGATGATATTGTCAAAGAAACTAGAACAACTGAGAATTCTTTTCATAGCCCCATCAGTAAATGAAAAGACTATTTTTCAACACTTTAACGTCGTGGTGTAATGGATCAATAAGTCTCCTAATGGTAAGCTTCGTTAAATATCAGTTTCAAAATGTTAATTATAATTATGTACAAGTCATAATCAGGTTGGAGGAAAGTAGCTGTATACTTGTTACCGAAATCCTTCATCGTGTAAGTCTGTATAAAGTTAGTCCGATGAAGCTGAGGAGATGGGGCTCCCTGTCGTTCAGGCTGGTGCAGGTGCTGACTGGACACGGTTGTTTCGGGTGGTACATGCACCGGATCGCTCGCAGGGAGCCGACTGCCGCCTGCCATGAGTGCGGCGCTGAGGAAGATACCGCGCAGCACACTCTTATGAGTGTGCTGTGTGGGAGGTGGAGCGCCGCACTCTGGCGGCGGTGGTAGGAGAGAATTTGTCGCTGCCGAGCGTGGTCTCGTCCATACTCGGCAGCGAGCAGTGGCTTCGTTTTGCGAGGAAGTCATCTCGCAAAAGGAGGCGGTGGAGAGAGCCCGCGAGGCGGACCCCCTCAGTGGCCATCTTCCCCAACGGAGGAGCGGCAGGAGGAGGCGGCGCTTTGCCCAACTCCTCCTGCTACCGTAGTCGGACCTGAGAGGGTGGAGCGGAGAACTATCCCTTGCCGCCCCAACATCACGGTCTGTCGGTACACCATGGGGTTTTAGTCCGTGCGAGTCGGACATTACCGATCCTATCTCCCGGGAGGGTGGGTATCCATAATGGATTTCACCACGTAAAAAAAAGTCCGATGAAGCTGTTAAGACCTTACTAGGCCAATACCGTGGTCAGATTGAGATAAAAAAAAGTCTGTATAAAGGGTACGTTGCGTCGTAATAGATCAAAGCAATACTCTAATAATAAACCTCATTAGATAAACACTACAAATTAATTAATTCTTATCATATACCACTAACAATCAAACCGTAGTAACGATAACAGTGCATCTGTATATCTGTTACTAATTTGTTTTCCTTCGAGTCGATTTATACCGAAAGGTAAATCGCGTCAGAGTTGGTCAAACCAATCCCTTAATGATAAACTTCATTAAATACAAATTTAAAATAGTTTTAACTAACACTTTAAACTAGTCATAACCAAACCGTAGTAACGATAACGCTGCGTCAGTATACCTGTTACTAAAGTCTTCCGTTGAGTAGGTTTATATAAAAAACAAATCGCGTCACTGTGGTTTAAACTAATCCTTTAACAGTAGAGTTCGTTAAATATACACTTAAAAATGGTAGATTATATTTATGTACCAATCAGAATCAGAGCTTAAAGTAACAACAACGCTTTATCCGTATACCTGTTACTAATAATAACTTCTAGTAAGATTATTATAGATTGTAGATTCTTGTTTATATTAAAACAGGTATATATTTTTGCTACCACTTTAACATTTACAATACGTGTAATCAGAGGGTCATGAGTTTCCTCTTTTGCCTAACAGTAGTATATTCATAGGCATATTGATTGTCGGCTTACGTCTTACCTCAATAATGAAAACGTATTTCTTTTTTTTTTTTTCATTTTTTTGTCTAAGTTATTAAGCACTACCATTGACCGACGATGAATGTTTTTCGTTTTTTTTTTTTCTCGATCTGACTATTGACCTAGCAAGGTCTTAACAGCTTCACCGGACGTTTTTCGTCATTTAAACTAGTCCGAATGTTTACTCAGATAATATATAGATATTTATAACCATAATTTTCCTTCTCAACATTATTATACTTCAAATAAATATCACTAACTTGTTATAATAAATAGATCTTCTTACCCTTATATATTTGTTATACAACATAATACACAACTCATATAGTTAAACACAACAAATGTAACTCAATAAACAACAAATACACATAACAGTTTAAAAAGTGAACAAACGATCCTGTCAACTCTCAACGTTCACGGTTCGAAGTGCAATGAAACACTATTTAATAAAAATATATGAAGAACAACGATGTAAATGTAGTACTGGAATAGTAAATTATAATGAAGACAATGCCCAATGCGTATGAAGCGTCCCGTGGTATTTGGAATAACACGTGTACCGAGGCCACGTGATGGAGAGAGACTGGAATACTTCATTTACACCGTTTCTAGAAATATATTGTTCTAATTTATATCATAAAACTAAGTGATATAATTCTGTTATTGCAGATTAAGGAAACTAGGGTATTGCCGAGTGTCGTCTTCGCGCTCAGTATATGGGACTTTTAGAGAAAGCGTAAATTTATAAAATACTAGTTCTTTTCTGCGATTTCGCTCGGGTTAGTGTAGACTTGAAATACCGCTCTAGAAAAGCAAATTTTTTGTGTTTGAAAGGAACTCGAATCCTACTCTAAGCAAATGACAACGTATACGCAGAAATGTATGATCATCCGTTGAGTGATTACGGCGTCAACAAATAAACAAACCCAAATTCGTGTTTATAAGATTACTAGTTTGGATTTAGTAATCATATGGTGTCATTTGATTTATATTTACAAATTTTAACATCTTTTTTGGAAAATTTACATTGAAATATTTATATCCACAAAGGTTGGCATTTTCAGGTTATAGACTGTTATATAGACTTATAGATATATAGATATAGATTATATAGACTTATTATATTCATAAAAAAAAAACTTAATAAATAATTTAGGCATTTTTATGCCATAAAAGATTGTCGTGATCTTGTAACCATATCGTCTCGCCTCATTTGTTCTTACTATATAAACAAAGTATCCATTATGTACTAATTTAATAGTTTTCGACGTGATGTTCTTATCTAGTACATAGCGCATTTATATCAATGTTGAGGATATAATATTGCTCTTTTGACACTGTATCATGAACGAGAGAGGAATTAAACGCGACAAGGTTATTAACCGTTATTGTGTCGCGGATATTATTTATTGTACGTTTAATATGTCGGGGAAGTTTTATAAAGAATCAAGTTTTTACAGATCTAGAGTTTCCCGTTTGCAAGAAAGGTTTATAAGCTCATCATCGTCATCGCCATCAACCTGTAAGAGACCAGTGAGTCTTTTGGTTTGTCTGCTGCAGTGGCAGAGCCATAGGCCTCTTCTTGAAGGAAGCCTAGCTTACGACGTATCGTCGACTTTAAACATTGAGAAATCCAGTATGTTTTCTCACATACAGTAGTACTTCAAGAATATTTCTCTGGTTCAGGTTTCCTCACAATGTTTTCCTTCGCCACCAAGCGATAATGTTACCAATTTAAATTAGTAGATATACGCGAATTCCAAAAAAATTGTTAGTACATTGCGGCGTTCGAACTTGCGGAGATTGGAATGGTATTCCACCAGCCCATCAAGTAGACCACCACGACATTAGGTTATTTTAGGTTTAAAAAAAATGACTAGATTCTATTGTTTATCAATTGTTGTGTTGGAATTTTACTACATGTCTGTATAACTATCCTTTATCTTATCTTAGCTTTTGCCTGCGACTTTGCTCACGTATTATATACATTTAACCTCTCGGAACAGTATTTTTTACGAAAGAAAAACCTTTTCTATACTCCTGACAAGGGTATCCATGTTTCTGTTAACTATATATTTCGTGAGAGCGTAATAAATAAACAAACTTACATTCGTCTTAGTAATATTAGTTACGATTATTGCTACGGAACCGTAACACAATGTTATATAATCTGTGACTGTTTTGTGTTGTATCATACTTTTATTTTTAGATTATTCGACATTACACTGAATAATTGCCAATCAAGATTTAATACGTGTATTTGTCACACTTGACATTGGCAAAAGTGCCTACACGAGTTGAAAAGATAATAAAAGAATATAAAATAGCATATTTTAGCGAAATGGTTTAATTCTACGAAAATTGACGATGACATGTTCAGTGCTGTTAACTCGAAAAGCAAAGATAAACATGTTTGTTTCTTTCGCTATAATTCTGTAACTTAATCGAACCGTTTCGAGTGAAATTGCTGCGACGTAAAAAAAAATTGCAAGAAAAAATATAACATCGCGATACAGTAAAACAAAAGTAAACACAGTTTTGGAATTTGCTGCCGAAAGCTTGAACATTATTTGTCAATTTTTTTTTGCGCGATACGTATTAATTTTATATGAATTATTACTTCAGAGACCATTTTTTAAATCTGTTTTGCACTCCTTTCTTTTCAGTCCGGCTAAATACCATTGTCATATACCAGAAACATGTCAGTCCCAAAATAAACCTCATATCAGAAACAACCGTATACTAAGTAGAAGTATTTTAATATTGGACGGTAAAATTATATAAACTTAGTTTCAAAATCAAAATGACTATTTTCTTTATTTCGTCCTCTACCAAAATGTTGTTTCATATAATAAAATAAATTTTCCCGGAAAAATTAAGACCTAAATTGAAATTGAAACTATTGTTTTTATTTTAAAGTTTTTCCGTACACAAGGAAATTAGAGTTTTTTGGTTCAATGTCCTACAACTTAGCGACATTGCATACTACTGTAATAGTCTAAAGCGCGATTTGTTGACAACAGCTGTCTAGTATCGATACAATCTTTACCGCGTGTAAGCGTTTTCGCGCGGGAAAGAGAACGTGCGTCACAACAAAAAATATTAATCACTTGCGTACTCGTATACACGCTTTCCAGTACCAACTCCTTCAAACTCCAATCGCGCGTGATAGATAGACGTCAACTCATGTATTTTGGTATAAACATGTCATCAAAGTTAAATCTTTCTAAAAGATCTTTTTTCGGCATTTTCCGAGGAAACGTCCAAATTTACAGGAAAAACGAAAGGAGTAATTTTAGAGGAAATTTAATTTTCTACAAAAACGTTCAGTGTATTAAAGCGACATGATTCATAGCTGAAAATTATATACAGTACTTTAAAAATAAATTTAGAAATTAAGGATAAAGAGAAATTTGACTTTGGTGACGTGTTTACGACATAATATGTGTGTTGTTATATTTCAAATTGAACTAAATCCAATTTTAATCGCTCATATGACTTTTTTATTTTTTTCCAGTACGAAGTTCAAACTTTGCCGTCCATAAGGTTTTTAGTTTTTTTTTTTAATTGATCTTGATATTTTGCATGTACAAACTTTGAACATCTTGAAAAATAACGTAAAATATTTGGCTGCTAAAATTGGAGTTAGCTCAATTTTAAACGTAAAGGCGTCAAGGCACATTGTTATAAAATGGTAATGCAATGGAATCTGGAGAGATACTCTTAATTACTTTTGCAAGAATTTCCAAAAATGTTTTCAGTTTTAACAAAAAAAAAATTAAATAAAAAACAAAAATCATTTACCCTTTACATTTTAAAAAAGCTACTATTGGATGTAAGTCATTTGAGCCACCCTTCATTGTTTCGATGTAATGTAGAACCAACTTTGTTTTCTTTTGTGTTTTTAGCAGGATCTTGGAATACCATGTAGTGGATCTTATACTCTATTCATAATGTGTTATTTGACTCACTTTTCAATACTGGTTGTGTTTTACATAATTACAGTTCAGTTATTATGCACAAGTGGAGTGCATGAAAACTAATATAATGGAGCAAAAAATCTGACTTGTCACAAATGTCTCTTGATAGTTCTAACAAGAGCCACCATCTCTACTCTCCACTATTACGACAATGGCAATAATAATCTATTAGAAGACTGGTTGAAAAACAAAATAATTTTTTAGACCACGTAATTTATGTGTGTTTCGTTTGTATATATATATATATATATATATATATACATAAGTATTATATGTGTGAACAACTTTGTTACCTGTTGACGGTGGTCGATAACTCCGGACATTGGGCACCGTAGTTGGCGAGGCTGGTGCACGAGTTGAATAATCTTCATCATCTATAAAAACTTGCTCGCTCAACTCCAAAGTTAGTTCTGTATCGCTGCACATAAAAATAATATTTCCTATAATATTCATATCTCGAATTAACAACGTCGAATAAAAGCAAAAGTACCGCATATTTTTGCGGTAATATTTTCCTGAATACACCGCCATCTATTGACGTCATTGTAATACGGTTTAAAACCAATTAGGGTTGTGTACATTACGATTACAGTTTTAAGAGCATCGGTTCAAATGCACCCGATTAGGCCTCCCACGGCAGCGGCTCAAGCCTAGGTTCGATCCCTCGGTAGGGAGCCCTTGAGTGCGTTGCTTGCGCGATACGGTGACACACAAATATACATCACCGCTACAACACTACACGATCACCCCCACACACGTGCACGCCTACACGCTTACACATGAAAGTGGAAGGGTTTACTTTTTTTCCCTTATCGAACTGAAAAACTCTCAATTTTTCCGATAATAAATATATGGAAGAGTTGTTGAGGCGTGTATGCTTGGTACACATATACGGTTCAACAACTCATATATATATGAATAGTTAGCTAGGTTAGCTAAGATAGGTCGCGATTTTGCATGCAACAGGCAACAGCCAAGCCGAGGTGTGCCGTGCACCCTTGAGCTGGTTGCCATAATAAAATCGGCTGAGTGCCTTAAGCGCTCGCCTTAGTAGTCCGGTGAAGCTGTTAAGACCTTGATGGGTCAATAGCGTAGTCATTTCGAGAAAAAAAAAATCCGTTCAAATGTATGAAAGTCTCGTACAATTGAAATCGATTAATTTTAATGTGATGTTCTACTATATAATCTATTATATATATTATAGAATATTTTAGTAAAACGATGAAATGGTACTATGAATCTAATTGTCTAGGTCACATTAATTTATTGTGGATCGTAAATACCTCTTATAACGTTAAATGCTTGTCTTCCGTGGTTGTTGCAACATTACCTGAAGATGGTAGTTAAATATTCACGATAAATCGAGTATGATATGGACACTATAAATCAGCCCTTTCGTCGTATCGTATGACTCAAACGTTAGTCTATACTAATATTATAAAGAGGTAAAGTTTGTGCAGTTTGTGACGTTGTAGGGTGTAATCTCAGTAACTACTGGTCAGATTTGAAAAATTATTTCAGTGTTGTATAGCTCATGTATCGAGGATGGTTATAGGCTACATTTTATCACGCTAATACAAATAGGAGCAGAGCACCAATGAAGAATGTTTAAAAATCTGATTTTTCCTCTTGAGAGTTTCCGCTGCGTGTTAACGTTAACTCAAAGTATCTATTTCACGCGAACGAAGTCGCGGGCGGAGGCTAGTTGTTGATATAAAGTAAAATTAATCAATGAAAACAATAATGACCCATTTAATATTTAACTTGACCTTCAATAACCAAGTAAAATAATTGGCATTTATTTGTAAAGAGAATATTTAAATAAAGTTGATTTTAGTAATAAAATAGTAGAGATCATTACCACAACTAATAATGTAACGCATTATTGCTAGATATTGGGTATCAAATGATTGGACATAAATAACCGTCCTTATTTTTTTGTTGTTCAATATTATTGATAACTAGCAATGCCCGCGAACTCCGTTCCGCCTAAAGTATATTAAATTATACGTTTGCATAAGAACCTTCTCCTAACAATATCAAACTGTTCTTGAGATTTGCGGTTAGCAACACATTCAGCTATTCATTTTTATATTATAGATGACCATGGTCGGCCAGTATTAACGGAACGTGCGAAGCACCTTATGTAATAATCCATAAGCGGGAAAGGGAGAGTACTTTACGTTGTTTACATTCAGTCACAATACGTAATTGATTATTCATTTTATTATCGCGTTATTCTTAGAAATTGCAATATTATACAAAGCATCGAATTACTTAAAAAGAGAATAACCGGCAACAGCTTATAAGAAGAATTATTAAAAAATGAAAGCACTATCGTGGCTACCGCATTTGGCCCGCGGGCGATGGTTTATCCATACCGGCTCTAGATTATTACTGCCATTGTCGAATAGGTAATAATATTACGTGTATTGAGATAATTTCAATATTCTAATAAGATGGTGGATGTGTTGTTGGAACTTTCCATGGAGTTTTTATGGCATCTCAGAATTCATGGCCGTAGTATTATTTCTCATCCACCTTACTTGTGTACAATAACTGAATTACATTGCGTACAATGCCACTAATATTACAAAATATAGCGTCAAATAACACAAGATTATGAATAAAATATAAAAGCCATTACATGATAAACTAAGATCCCACCAAAAACTCGAAATGATTGTTTTTTTTTTTTTTAACTTTATTTTTGGCAATCAATCTTTCAGACTATTACTGCCATTGTCGCTTAGTCAATAATATTACATGCGTCGTGCAATCACTTCAATATTGCGTCGTTTGAGTCAATATTCTAACAAGATGGTGGATCCCTTGTTAGAACTTTCCATGGAGTTTTTGTGGCATCTCAGAATTTCATGCTCCGTGATATTATTTTCCATTCACTTCACTTATGCACAATAAACTAACTATATTACGTAAAACACCACCAAATTTACAAAATATAGAGTCATGAGTCATATAACATAAGATTATGAATAAAATATAAACTCCACTACATGACTGACTAAAATCCCGCCAAAAAATCCGAAATTATTGTTACAAGATACATAAAACATTTTTTTTAACCATAACACAGGTTAACATTTTGCCAATGACGTACATATTAGTTAGACAACGTTATCAGACAACATAAATTTTTTTTGTTAGTTACGTTATCTATAACGATAAAATAGACTATGTTGCGAATAATAACTGATAAAGCTAAGGGCGTGGTTGCCTTGACGAGTTATTAATAAATTTAACATTGACACATTTCAGTCTATAAGCTTTAAGCGGCTGAATGAAGGTCTATATTATAAAGCACTGTGCTTTACCCAATCAATAAAGTAACTAAAGTGCCCAATAAGAACAGTTCTGGGTACAGGCTGAGTTTTATATATTACTTAATTATATCTTTATTTTTGAAATACGTCGTGGCCCTTGTAATTCAGTGACCAGTACCAATGATAGGGGTGTCCCTGATACGAATATTTCATTGTCATATACAATTCTTAACTCCTTGGCTGTTTTTTTTTTTCAAACACAGATCTAAAAATCGGGGATAATTCTTTGAAATATCTAGCCAATTTTTTAAAATTCTAATTTTACATTACATAATTTGTTATTGTTGAAGTTGTTCAAACTTTCTAATACATACGGCATTTTTTAAACTTATGCTGCCAGCAGTCTGTTGGCATGTACAGTATACATCAGTTTGTAGAGTTTAAACCTCTCTGGTTTCGAACAGTCCAAGGCTTAATCGATTTTAATATAATCTATATTATATTTAGAATCTACAATAAATACGCATAGCGAAAATGTTGTACCCCTTTTTAAGCGAATTACGTGAACGGATGAACATGAAATTTGATGTGTGTGAAGTTTGCATACAAAGATGTCGGAATCGTGAAACAGAGATGAAGATGAGTTCTAAGATTAATTCAAACCGATAGTTCTGGAGTTCCTGAAATTTAGGAAAATATTTCTAGATATTAAAGACCCCATAAGGGCATAAGACATATGGGGGTGCCAACTTCACGAAGGTCGTGACAAAGGCGTTCGGGGCTTCTTTTCAATAGTTCTGGAGTTCTTTGCAATATGAGCAATTTTTTTGCAAATTGAAATTTGGTCTAGTTAAAACTTGTATTGAGGAGAAGTGCATTAAACTATTTTTTTTTTTTGTATAAAATTCATTATAAATTCTTTAAATTAATAAAAATAAACGTTACACACTACATTTCGCCATCCTTCTTTTTTCTTTATTTTTTTCGTCTCTCTTACTCTAATCACAAAAATCCTTAAACTATCTCTTTCACGCTATTTCATTCCTTATCTATTTATTCTTTTACTCACATCGTGCTCCTATTGTCTTCTCATTCATTCTTACGTTCTGATTATCTCTTTTCGTTCTATATTCAGTATTTTTAACATGACTTAATTCCATACCTTATATATCCTTTGAAATGAACTGGTCAAACCGTACGTTAATTTTGTAATAATATAATATGTAAATTCATAATATACGTTAATAATTAATTGATAAACAATATATCTTCAATAAATTTATGAAACCACTGAAATAACTATTATTCTTATGGTCTTATTGAATGTTGAATTATAGTCGAATTTCGGCCACTAGGATACTACTAGTAGGAATTAAATTCTTCAGTCCACTAAAAATTACAGAAATACTTTCCATTAATAGACAAGGTCATAGACTAGGGTGGAGGATGGTTATGTTTTTGGGTGCGTTCAACACCCCCCCATAATTATATTTGCCATGATAACAATAGCAAAACTTTTAACAAAGACTATTAAATACGTGTACTGGTTAAGTCGAATCGCTAATTTCTGAGTAATAGATTTGTTGAAATTACGAAATGTATATTTGGCAATGATATTTACGCCAAAAGTGTTTAAGGAAATATTTTTAGTTGTACGACCTTGAGAGATTTGATTACACTGAATATATATAATAACTTGGACATTGAAATAGTAATAAACAAAGGATAATTTAATAAAGAAATGTAGTTACATAATGCACACTAATGTTATAAAATTAAGGATATTAATTATATTTTGTTATTTTCACCTTACTAATTAATCTCTCAAATTAGAAGTCAGATTTGAAAAAAAATTTTTGCATTTTTTATCAATTTACTGAGAAAGATTAGAGTTTTTGGTATAACGCTAAGACCCTTAAGAGATGAGCGATTACTGTACAAATTATATATTGAAAAGTACGCTATACGAGCATTCCATGAGGTGGGGTGTGGAGTATCGAGGACAAAAGGTGGAAAATTAAACGTGAAAGAAACCGCGCCACACGGCTAGCTAGTAATTTTATAAACATCGTTGGATGGGTATATGAAATTGAAGTATATAAAAATAATTCACAATACGACGTTGTTGCGTGGTCAATGCGCGGAAATTTCTTATCATTTGGTCATTGACATAGGTGCAAAACAAGTTATAAGTAATAAAAATGTTATTTATAGTAGGGTTATAGTAGTCACGCGACGAATTTTTATCTTTCTCTAATCTAAATCCATGATGTAAAATTAACCAAACTTTTGCTGCCCAAGTAAACAGACGTCACAATGTATGTACCGTGATGCATATTAATAACCTCAAAATTGTATACCACAACCCATGCAATACATAAAGTGTTAATAGATGAAAAAGCAAAAAAGCAGCCAATAACAACAAGCCATGCAGATATATTAAAATGACCGTGGATACAAAACTCATATTCAAATTTCTTTTATATTTATGCAAACGAATTTAGCTCTTAGCTTAATATGAACCTCTTTATATAAATGAGATATTATAAAAGCGTTTTATATATAACATTAATTCGAAACACAAAATTTTTGTTGCGCAAAACGTGGTTTTTTATTGTTCCTATTATTTCGAGTAAATATCGTTACATTTTCCAAATCCATGTATCAAATTGTATAGCTTTCTTGTCTTATATTTCAGTTTGAGTAGGTTAGCAAAAAAAGGCTCCTATATGACAATCCAGTGATAAAGAGTCGCCATTTTGGTATCACTTTGTAAAAAGATGTATGAAGTCTATCTATAATTTTATAATATTTATTTTTAATGTGTGTGTACTTATATTCATTTCAATACGATATCACCATATAATTTTTTTTATTATTGATTATTTCATTTAGGGCCTTTTTACTCGTCATATCGAAACTCAAAACTACAACAGGAGTAAAATAAGAACTTAAGAAACACTATAGCTTGTAGCAATTCAGGTTATCATTACAATCTTTATTGTGTAGTCCGGTGAAACAATACCGAAATTTCTACAGGAACTTCTGACATTTGACTAAAACATGTTTTGATATAAAACATATTATGAAAGAACTCTCACACTTGACAGTATTAGCGATAATGTCAATAGCATATTTTAAAGTTTTCTTCACCATTAATTCATAGAAAAGATGAATATCAGTGATGCTAGTAGAAGGCCCCAGACATCATTATAATGTAATCATTAATTGGGCAAGACTAAATATGTAACAAGTTATGAAATACAAAAGAATATGAAGAATAACATGTTTAGTGTATCTTAACAAAATAGTGGAATTCCACAGTACACTACTGTAACAAAACTAAACAGATCATTATGTACGGGATTACTCATTGAAGTGAAAATAGATGTTTCCCTAACTCAATGGTGAGTTATATCTGGATAATTGTATGTGGGTGGCAGCCCTATATGTAACAGAACATTACAGTTTACATTATAGCCGGGAAATGACCTCATTAAAATTGCTACAAAAAGAGTATTATCTGAATTATTTTGTTCATAAGAAATATTGTATTTTCAGAATTGATATTTCCTTTATACCAATGTCAGTTGGTCTCTCAGCCTTTATGATTGTAGTACTGTAACATCAACTGGTTATGATTATTATTATCATTGAAGATTCAAATGTTTTTACACGGAATTTACTGATTTAGACAGATCAGTATCTTTATTTTCATAATATTGAATTCTCTTGATATCTCCATGCACTTAGTTTAACAGAAAATCTAAGTAACACTGGCAGAACTGTGGGATATTTCCATACAGGCCATAAAAATAAAAAAAAGGAAATACAAATTTTCTATAAGCCTATAATGTATAATAAAGACTTGTAAGAAGGCAAGTAAAGTAAGATTCTATACTAAGCATAATTTTCTAAAAGATTTTACTTTTAATTAAAATACTGTCCAGTATAATTCAGAAAGTAATTGAAATTTATTATTGTCAGATGATGGGATTTTTTCACAATATTTGGATATATCTATAACTATACAACATATATTGGTAGTTGATACAAAATTTACAAATTCCATTTTCACTTAAACATATTTGATCCCTTCACAATAAACCTAAATTTATTTTAATTCAGGTTATATTTATTCCTCATAAAACTAAAATTTACATTATAAGATTTAATAAAAAATAAATTGAATAATAACATCTAAAAGTATAGACTTTTGGAAATACTATATATGAATGATTTTTTTTTTTAAATATTCATGTGGCAATACTGATTCTAATATCTTTACTGTAAAGTAAAACATACAATCAAAATAAACTTGGAATTTTAAATTGAAATTATTTCATCAAAAGCATTAAATAATTTATTGGTTTAGAATGCCAAGGTTAGATGTAACTGCATTTTAGTATGCAGGTAAGAAAGGTTAAAAACTGAATGAACAGAGTATTAAAATAAGATTCTTTAATTAAATATAAATTAGAAGTCAAAAAATAATGTATGGTCTACAGAAAATGAATTCTAGTTTTTTTTTACTGTCCACCAAAACAGTGGCTTTTATTCAGAATGCAAGAGTTACGAGCTTCTACTTGTTAGTGAAGTTAACTGACGAACAAGAATTACACATTAATATGAAAAATGTAGTTACACTCAAAATCTGTTATAACAACATCAAAGGAACTATTCATATTTGATTGTAAAAAACGATACTCATTAACAACCAGTGATGTTTTTGAGATACAACATTCAGCTGGTATCTTTGTTCTGGGTCAATATATGTTGTTCTAAATGATGTCTCCATAAACGGTTTTAACTGTAGTAATCATGAAACTTTACTAATATTAAGTGGCACAGTTTAAATAGTGTAAATTCATTTCATTTTTCAGAGTTTATAATATACTATCTGATTTCTGCAACTTCCTCTGCATCATTTATTATATTAATTGCTTAGTTATACCTACAAGGGATTAAGCAGCATATTCGACAAAAGCTCCTACGTGGCTTGACTTTTTCTGACACTTTCAACAATTTTACTAAAAATATTGGCAAATTATACACCTAAATCTACAATGTGAACCACTCTATGTATTAATAATTACTTACTGAGTTTATTGCGAAAAGTCCAGCAATTTTGACGAAAGCTCCCAGACTTGACTTTATCTGACACTTCCAGAAATTATCTTTATATTTCAACTTATTTTCTAAAAAATTGATATATTATATATCTAAACGTTCCTCGTGAAACACTTTATTTATTAATAAACCATATGAAAATCGTCACAGTCATTTCTGAGTTTTTTACAAACAGACAGAGAGGTGCAGTGGAGGACTTTGTTTTATAATATTTAATGATATGATATGACACATACAGTATTAAATATGATAGGTCACCAGCATATAACTTAGTACTGGAATATTAATGATTGTGTTTCAAAAAATTGTTTGCTAGTACAATACTGCCCACAATGAAGTAATGCATAATGATATTTATACAGGGCACTGAGGGAACTGACTTCAGAAATGAAATAATTTTTCAACACCTTATAAAATCCAATTCTGTCTTGGCAATGTAGTTTCTAATTTATATAAACATTGAATGTGTTTATAAACTGAATTTCTAATCGAGATTTACATTGAAATTCTATACATCATAAAGTTACACTAATACGGCAAAACTTTGCAGGCATGTTTAAAGAAGTTTATCATCTAACTATTGATCTAATTAAAAACATCTTTCACTTGATCAAAACTGTATTCAGGTCGGTGGATATAATGTTTAAACTTTATTATAAAAGGAGAAACTGAATTAAAAAAGAACTTGTTTATATTAAAAGATAATGTCTTAATTCTTTTGAAGCAGATTTTTTTTTAAACTTTATTTTGGCAATTAATCTTTCAGATTATTACTGCCATCGTCACATAGTCGATAATATTACAAGCGTCTGCAATCACTTCAATATTGCGTCATGTGAGTCAATACTCTAAAAAGATGGTGGATCCCTTGTTAGAACCTGCTAGGGAGTTTTTGTGGCATCTCAGAATTTCATGCTCCGTGGTATTATTTTCTATTCACTTCACTTATGCACAATAAACTAACTAGATTATGTAAAACTCCATCAAATTTACAAAATATAGAGTCCAATAACACAAGATTATGAATAAATTATAAAATCCACTACATGACAGACTAAAATCCCGCTAAAAACTCCGAAGCAGATTTAACAACCAAATTTAATACTATCTCTCTAGTTAGATAACAGAAATATATATATAAAGTTCTGTGTACATAACTTTCATTAAACAAGGCTGTATGTTCAATGTCCTTTGTTTATTTGATATGCAAAAAAAATGTGAAACTTCACCTTGAATTATTTGACAGAGTTTTTGGCAGGATTTTAGTCTGCCATGTAGTGGATTTTATATTTTATTCATAATCTTGTGTTATTAGACTCTATATCTTGTAAATTTGGTGGTTTTTTTTTTTTTTTTTTCGAAATGTCCACGCTATTGACCCATCAGGGTCTTAACAGCTTCACCGGACTACTAAGGCGAGCGTTAGAGGCACTCAGCCGATTTTATTTTGGCAACCAGCTCAAGGGTGCACGGCACACCTCGGCTTGGCTGTTGCCTGTTGCATGCAAAATCGCGACCTATCTTAGCTAACCTAGCTAACTATTCATATATGTATGAGTTGTTGAAATGTATATGTGTACCAAGCATACACGCCTCAACAACTCCTCCATATATTTATTATCGGAAAATTGAGAGTTTTTCAGTTCGATAAGGGAAAAAAGTAAACCCTTCCACTTTCATGTGTAAGCCTGTAGGCGTGCACGTGTGTGGGGGTGATTGTGTAGTGTTGTAGCAGTGATGTATATTTGTGTGTCACCGTATCGCGCAAGCAACGCACTCAAGGGCTCCCTACCGAGGGATCGAACCTAGGCTTGAGCCGCTGCCGTGGGAGGCCTAATCGGGTAAATTTGGTGGTGTTTTCTGTAATATAGTTAGTTTATTGTGCATAAGTGAAGTGAATGGAAAATAATGCCACAGAGTATGAAATTCTGAGATGCCACAAAAACTCCCTAGAAGGTTCCAACAATGGAACCATCCACCTTGTTACAATATTGATTAACACAATGCTTAACATTGAAGTGATTGCACGATGCTTGTAATATTATTGCCTACTTGATAATGGCAGTAATAATCTGAATGATTGATTGTCAAAAATAAAGTAAAAAAAAATAATAATATTTGACATAATATCATTTGATCATTACTGTTAGAGAAACTGAGGAAAACTATTTTTCTTTAGTATAAAAATACAATATCACTGATTTGTATCAGAAATTATGAATTTATCAGTGTTGTGTTTTGAAGTTATCAAACCAAGGTCATATGGACTGTTTACATTTTTGTGTAATTTGTTTAGTCACATTAATACTAGGCATTTTAACTGAGCTGTTGTAAAATTTGTGCAATAACAAAGCATACATTTTTTTATATTACTATGCAAAAAATTGTGATATTTTTAAAAACACAGAAAGCGACATAAAGCATACGTCTAGACATAAAAGACGCCTAGGGGGTCAGATTTGTAATATCTTACGAGTTCCCGAAGATCAATGACCTCGCCTCCATTTCTTCTTGATTTCTGACCTTTCTCACGTGAAATGGAGAGTTCAGGATCACGTACTCGATACGAGCACGTGTTTCACGGCGTCTCCTATATGTAGCGCCAAGCGAAACACCAAAGTACTAATAAAATAATCTAAAAATAAAACCACAATGCGTACGGAGAGGTTATGTTCAACGCACTATGCGCTTTCGATGTTTAATAATCAAAATTCTTTCACACTCAAACACAACACGTGAGGACAGCTTTCAAACACGATGATGACTAAGCTAACACTGAAAACTTGTACGCTACGGCGAAATTTTTTTGTATTACAGAGGCCAGCTGTTTAAATAAACAATTTGTGAGGTTAACACACTCGATTTACCTATCTGAACTGGCAGAACTGGGAGTCTCGAATTTGTTGAGTTTCCCAGCCATCGCTTGTGACCGCGTGATGTATTAATTTTTTATAATAACAATGCAAATAATGATAAATTCACGTCTTGTTTGCACGTACGCAAGTGCTCACATTGACGTTTTGACATCTGTTCGGAAACTGTCATGTTCTCATGTCATAGATTTTAACTAAAGATTTGATGCGGATCTTAATTTTTTAAGAGCTATTTTACATCGATATGGGTGCAAATCAATGAATAAATTCTTTATTTATATGTATACAATTATTTTAAGTTTGTACCTAAAGAAATTTTGATTGTCACTGTAAATTAGTAATGATAATATATTTATGAACGAACAAGAATTACGATCCTTTACATGCAGAACCTGTTACAAGTTTTCACAAAATCGATAATTAAAGAAAATTAATTTATGATGTTGATTACTTCTCAATATTTTTTAAATAATACGCATAATATGTAATTTCTTAATCTTTTCAAACTTAGCAAAACCAACGAAAGTTTTTTAGGTAATAGTGTTAGGTTTTACAATCAAGTCCTAAAACATGTTACCGATTTGCTGGACTGTGAGTTTAAGCACCATGTCAAGCGAATTTTAGTGTTAAAAGGCTATTATAGAGTCGACCAATATGTGAACGATGGTTATGTCTAGGATTGACTCCTTTCTGTGCATCCACTAAAAACTATTGTGTGATTTATTGGAAATATATATGTTAAAAAATGTACCCGATTGAGTTCCTTGCCGGTTCTACTCGTTGATTGGGTTGTTTTCCAAACCGGTGGTAGTTTTGTCGTTCATAAGTGGACCTTAGCACCTGGACGACCGAGCCTTGCTCGGTTCTTTAAAAAACATTTTTAAAGTAAAATAAACTGTTAGGTTTGCCTCACAAAATTAGTATTCTTTATTGAAAAAATATAACAAAAACATCTCTCCTATAATTATAATAATAAAATAATCTTTTTAAACAAAATAAACTGTTAGATTTGCGTCAAAAATTACCATTTAATTACAAAAAAAAAAAAAAAAATTAAAGCAAATATCTCTTTTGCTGTCACTTCAAAATCAAAATCAAAAATACTTTATTCAGTTTCGACCCTAATAAAGTGCTTATGAACGTTAAAAACTACCACCGGTTCGGAAAACAACCCAGCCATCGAGAAGAACCGGTAAGAAACTCGAGCAGGTACATTTTTTTACATATATTTCCAATACATCATACAATAGATTATAGTGGATGCACAGAGAGGAGTCTATTCCAGACATCACTATCGTTCACATACTGATCCACTCATAACATCCTTTTGACACGAACACCCGTTTGACATGGAGCTTAAATTTGCAGTCCGGCAAATCGGTAACATGTTTTGGGACTTTATTGTAAAACCTAACACTGTTACCTAAGAAACTATTACTGGTTTTTCTAAGTCTGAAACAGTGGACGACCAGTTTATTACAGTTTCTAGTATTAACATTATGCTGGTCTTTTACTAAATTCAGTTTTTCAAAGTTTTTAAGGACATACATTAAATTATCGAGAATGTATTGGGAGGGTAAAGTTAAGATACCGAATTCCTGGAACTTCGTTTTTAATGATTCGCGAGGTCCCATATTATATATTGCTCGAACTGCCTGTTGTTGTAATAAAAGTATGATGTCTACCTCAGCAGCCGTACCCTACAGCAGAATACCATAAGACATTAAGCTATGGAAGTAAGCGAAATAGACTAACCTAGCAGTGGCAATATCTGTAAGCTGGAGAATCTTACGTATTGCGAATGCTGCAGAACTTAATCTGATCGCCATTTTTTAATGTGAGGACCCCATTGTAATTTAGGATCTAATGTAATTCTTAGATCTTGTGAATCTTGGAAAAAGTTGAATTCGAACTGGGGTCAGACGAATTTTGAAACAGCCGATTTCCATCTGAATTATTATTGTTTTGACAGCGGTGGCGAAATTTACCTTTATATTCTAGTTATATTTTTTCATTGCCTGAAAACTGTTAACAAAAGTTTCCTATGAATGAAATCTAGCTAAATCGATTTATCTTCCTCGAAACCACCTACATACTAAATTTTACGGAAATCACTGACGCAGTTTCCGAGATGAATATATAACAATATGAAAATATACAAGATTTGCTCAATTATAGGTATTAGATACATTAGATAGATTAGGGCCTAAACTGAAAAAAGTATGATTTGATTTGATTATTTTTCAGTTCTATGAAGTAGTAAACAAACATACAATCCACCTGATGTTAAATAGTCACTGAAGCATATCACTGTGTAATTAATCTCATAAGAAGTAATGTGGTCAATCATAATAGCTTTCAACCAAAATGCTATTATGATTGATAGTTACGGTTCATTCAAAATGTGATTTTATAAAAAAGAAAATTTTGTTAAATATGCTGTCTGAGGTGTGACTTAACGCGTCTCGCATATCAGTGCATATTGCTAAAGCGTATAGGCTTCAGGACAGCTCACAGAAGTACGCACAACGGTATTACTATATAAATAGGTGTGGCTACGATACTATGGCAGTTGAACCTTGCATCGTATTATTACTGGGAATAAAGCTATTAATCCTCAAAAATATTTAATCATGAAGCTAAACTAACAAAAACCCCTAAAATTGCCACGATTACTTAAAAATCTCACTAAAATAAAAATGAACAATAATGACACTGAAGTTGAGAGACGTATTTTATATTACGTATTTATAGTTTTTTTTAATTACTAATGAAAATACTTCAGAAAATATACTTATTATTTCTTCTTATTTTTGTGGAATATTTAAATATTTTTCTTTATAACGATTTCTTCAATATTATTATTCCAATAGATTGGCTGTATTAAAATATTTCAGGGTGTATGGTTATGATTAAAAAAGTCCATAAAAACACACTAAAGATATGAAGTTCATAAAAAAATTCCCATCCCGCCTATTTACCACTAAATTTGAAGAGACAATCTCTATGACGGGAATCCTCACTGGTAACATAGTCTTGGATGTCCTAATAAATTTAATCAATTATCAAATAAGCAATTCACTTTCGATATTCACTGTGAATATAAGGCTCATCCCGCCTATTTACCACTAAATTTGAAGAGACGATCTCTATGACGGGAATCCTCACTGGTAACATAGTCTTGTATGTCCTAATAAATTTAATCAATTATCAAATAAGCAATTCACTTTCGATATTCACTGTGAATATAAGGCTACGATGAATAAAAAGGCTAAGAGATCAATTACAATAGAACACTGTTTCTCCTTGAATCTCTCTCTCTCTCTTCCTGGCTGTTAGTCCCACATGGTGGTGGGGTCAGCCTTCCTTACTTTTCTTCTCCACTTCGCTCTGCCCATGACATCACATTCGGAAACTTCGCATTCCTTCATATCATTCAGCACTACACTGTTCCAATTTGTTTTGGGCCTGCCTCCGGATCTCTGACCCTGCAGGGACAGTTGTAGTGCCAAATTTCCCACGTATTCTGGGGGCTTTCTCTTAACGTGACCATACCATCGCAGCCTACTTTTTTGCATCTTATCTGCAATGTCGCGCACCCCTAGGCTGCCTCGCACATATTCGTTGCGGATTTTATCGAGCCGGGTCACACCGCACGTGCACCGTAACATTTTCATTTCAGCAACTTGAATGGTATGGATGTTTTTTTTTGTTTACAGCCCACGTTTCACGGCCATACATGAGAACAGGTCTTATGATGGTCTTGTAGACAAGACCCTTGAGTTTAACCGGCATTCTTCTATCACATGTAACACCAGTGACTTCTCGCCATTTAAGCCAAGCTGCGGCTATCCGGTGCTGAATGTTGCCATCAATGTTTCCAGACATATCAATTAAATTTCCCAAATACTTATATTGGTCACAGAAGCTGACCATTTGTCCATCGATCGTAATTGGAGTATTGTCGCTGGTATCTGGTGCATTAATCGTCATATACTGGGTCTTTGCAACACTCAGTATTAGGCTGCCGGCCTGTAGCTGGTGCTTCCATGCCAACAGTGCGTGCTGTAACTCAGTACGGGTCTCAGTGCAGATAGCTACATCATCTGCGTATATAAAAGTCCACGCTGCTAAGGTTTGCGCTACTTCGGTAAGCGAATCCAAGACCAAACAAAACAGGAAGGAGCTCAGTACAGAGCCTTGGTGAACGCCTTCCATAACCGGTATCGGTTTCGTCTCACCCGCCATAGTACGTACCACAGATCTCACATCCCTATACATGTCGGCAATGATGTTACTATACTTTTCGGGGATATTCTCTTTTCGACGGTTCCACCAGATGGTATGCCTCGGGATACGATCAAATGCCTTTTCCATGTCCAGAAATGCGATGTACATCTGTCGGCGTTTAGCACGATATTCCTCAGCAATCGCGTTTAGAGCAAACATTGGATCGATAGTAGATAAGCCAGGTACGAAGCCATAATGGTTTTTAGATAATGAGCACTCGGATCGTAATCGGCTATCGATTGATTACTCTCTCATAGAGTTTCATAGTATGGCTCAAAAGCTTGATTCCACGATAGTTATTACACTCGTACTTACTGCCCTTTCCTTTGTAAATTGGAATTAAGGTACTCAATCTCCAAGCGTCCGGCATTTTGGCACCGAATAACACGCAGTTGAAAAGGTCAGTGAGCAGAACGATACCTCAGTCTCCTAGGAATTTCCAAACTTATGCTGAAACCACATTTAAGACTTCTCCTTCCACTATTACTTTTAGAGACATTAGTCTGTCATTTACACGATTGACCTCTAGGATGTTGTTGAGGTATTCTTCTTTAACGGCTATAGCAACTCCATTTCTACCATGTTTGGCGCCTATATACATTAGTTTATAGCCCTCTCCGATATTACGAGCTTTAGACCCAGTCTACCGAGTTTCTTGTAAGCAGATGAAATCTACTTTCCTACGTTTAAAAAGCGAGGCAAGTTCCTTTGTCTTCCCTGTTAGTGTTCCCACATTTAAAGTAGCGAAGCGGACCTTCAGGTTACATTCTGGGACTAACGTCATTAGCCGAGCCCGTCCGTGACTCGGTAGCCCTTGCAAACTTTTCGCAGATTTAGGGCGATATGTCTGCGCGTCGTTTCGTGGCGACGCCCTATCCTTTAGTCGTAATGCATTATGTAACCTTTCCATTTGCTTTTCAAAGAAATTGGCCAATGTTTGGGTTTATTAGTCCAGTACCGATTGCCATCTGACGTACAAAAACCTACCCGCTTGAGATAGGAAAACCCCTGGATATTTGATGGTTCATCCATGTATAAGTATTTCTACTTGTATGTAGTATATTCTGGTTATCCCGCCAGAAAACCGGTCGTCAGAGCCTCGTCCGTTTATCAGCAGGGTGAACCACGTGCAGGTAAGGTTGACATTTGGGTTAGTAAAGATGTTGTGTCCATACTCCTTTCACCCTACTGTTTCTCCTTGAATCTATTAATATATATAATTTGTTTTCATGTTTTCATTAATAACTTTTTATTATATTAATTCAAAGTATTCCGCATCATTTTGTAATTCGACCGCACCTAATCATTACTTACTTTCTTACCATAAAGTAAGTAATATTAAAAAGGTTTAAATCGAATTGAGTCGGGAGACGGCGGGATGGGTTCAATCTTACAGGCAATTAGCCGAAACTTTCCTCATTTGCATGTTATGGGGAAACTTTGCGGTACTACCAACCGACGCGTCGCGTATTTTGTTCACGATTCAATTCTTTTTGAATTAAACAGCGTCTGCGTCGATCGGAACGGTCTGAAGTCCCTATAATTGGAATATTAAATACGTTGTTTACTTTTTACTCAAATAGCAATATAACTTAAATATCAATCTAAAAATACTAAATGAAATTGAAGACGTATGAACTTGTATGTTATATACGTTATAATGAAATGGTATATTCGTATTAAATGCACTGCGCTTATCAACGTTATTTTTTACGCAAGTGTAATCTAACTAAACAGAGACAAATCTGTTTTGTTTTAACTTAAAAAGCACCAAGTTGCTAACATACCGGCTCGCGCTTCCTTTGTTTCATAAGTTTAACCTTTTTTTTTAACGTGGGGAAAAGTCTATTCTAACTTAACCGAACCGAGACGGGAAATTGAGAAAAAAAATTGAGCCATCACGGGACGCCTGGCAGATGTGAAAATTCGAAATTGTGTGAATCGAACGAATCTTAAATGACACTATAGGCATGTGAGCTCAGTGTGGCAAGAGAGATTGCGCATGACATCGCGTCGCCACGCCAACAGTCATGTTTACCTGCGCCTATAGATGCTTCACATCAAAAATCGGTTAGGTTAGTTTACTCGACTGCTTGCTCTTTTGTCTCAGTTTGGTTAGGTTAGGTTAGACTTGCGAAAAAAGATAACGCGAGCTCGCCGCCGCAGCGGTCGACGAGCGGAATGCATTTAATACGAAAGTACCAATAAAGGAGTAAAGGCGTTTCTTTATTTTGTCTTAGATTTTGTGGCTAGTTGTTGGTGGAAAAGTTGACATATTTTACACGGTTTACGACATTATAAAGTTGATAAGATTAATGTCTGGCGGGATCGTAGAGCATCATGTAGTGGATTTTATATTTTATTCATAATCGTGTATTATTTGACACTATTTTTGTAATATTGGCGGTGTTTTACATAATACAGTTTGGTTATTATGCACAAGTAAAGTGGATGGGACATAATACCACGGAGCATGGATTTTAACTTGCCACAAAACTCCCTACAAAGGTTATACCAAGACGGTCACTATCTCTTGTAGTTAGTTCATTGGACTGAATGCAACAAACTTGTAATATTATTACCTACTTGACAGTGGCAGTAATAATCTGCTAGAAGATTGATTGCCAAAACTATAATTTAAAAAGAAATGGTAAACAGTAAATGTACATATTTTTCGGAATAAAAATTTTCCTTACATTTACCAATTCGTCTTAATTTTCCTTACAACGTGAAAATGTGCCCTAGCCATAAAAAGTATACGCTCATATCATGAAAGTTATAACATGTGTTTTGAAGTGGTAAAGCCACGCTGAAGCCATTACTGGTTTCAGCATGAATGGGTTGGCTCGTTCGGGGTAGAACCACCCTCTCACAGAAAACCGACGCGAAATAACAGTGCTTGTATTGTTGCGTTTCGTTCGGTCAGTGAGAGCGCCAGAGGCCCACCTCCTCTCTCACTCCCCTCCCCTTCCCTCCCCCAAACGCAGGCTGGCAACGCACTTGCGACTTTCCTGTTGTTGCAAGTGTCTATGGACGGTGGTGATCACTTAGCATTAGGTGACCCACGTCTTCGTTTGCTTTCGATGATATAAAAAAAAACTCTTTTTTTATGAAACCTGCTTTGTTATGACACTACGCAAATAATCCGCCATATTGGTTCAAGTTCCAATTTGATTTGGCTTTTTTAAGGTTTTTCGGCGTCACGTTTGATTGGACGGGACCAGATGGGACGTTATTTGAATTGTAATATGCGCGGAGAATGTTGAAAAAAGAACTATTTTCTTTGGACTTTTCCGACGAAGTGAACCGTTATTTAGATATTGCGTTTATTCGTGCTCGATACGAATTTAATTTATCGTGATACAGTTAATAATAGAGCAACTAATTAAAGACAAATTTATAATTGAAACTAATAATTGAAAACAACGACGTACATAAGGAAAAGGTAGCGAACGCCAAGCGTCTTTTACTGTATACATACTCCGCGGTCGCGCGTCGACTGTAATGCGACATGCAATAGAGGAACGAAAAAATTTAAGACGATGGTAAAAATTTCACTTCAAAAGAAGTCAAAAAGTAATGAAATCGTTCAAGCCGTCTAGGACGAAATAATTACGAACATACACAGAATGAAATTTTAGGCATCAAAACAATGTACCTAGACATTTAGACTATTTACGGACCTGTATAAGATTTGATACGAAACGAAAACAAAGACAATGTAAATTTTCAGCGAAATCATTGTGAGCTACACTAACTTGTCTCGATTAATCTCTTTGTGAAGTTTAATTTAATTATACAGAGTGATTTCAGCAATTAGTGAAGTGGGTGTCCGTGACTAGACCAGTTTTACAAAGAATCGATACCACTCGGGTTAAAAGGAAACGCGGATGGCGTTTATTTCAAATTTATGGCTTAATTTCTGTCACTGGATAATTGAACTAGAATAAATATATGTATATAAAGTAATTTATTTATATTATTGCCATGTTCCTGTTTAGTTTTTTTCATATGTTTATTATAGTGTACGACGTTACTTTGCCTGGAGTTGATCGGCCGCTGCCACGTCTCACGGAAATAAAAAATGTTTGATTTTATTTGTTTGGTTAAAACCTTTGGTGTGCTAGAAAAAAATATATTTCTTACATCGAGTTATTTGTCGTAGGTTACAGCTACAGATCAAAACTAAGTGCGTCCTATGACACTTTACCATATGTTGATCTGGACACCCATTTATAATGTCGTGACTCGCAGCTTTTTGTATGATTAATATCATCATCATCATTACCCTTATTCCACCTAAGTAGGGTCGGCACAACATGTTTTCCTTTTCCATTCTCTCCTGTTGGATGTCATCTCAGTATTCACACCTTTTACGGACATATCATTTTTCACACTGTCCATCCATACCCATTTTGGTCTTCCTCTACTCGTATATCCGTCCACTATAATACTCAATACTTTTATCTCTGTCACTGGTGCTATTTTCAAACTGCCTCTAATATACTTATTCTTAATCTTATCCATTCAAGTTACACTACACATCCACCTTAACATTCGCATCTCAGCCACATGTAATTTTCTCTCATCCATCTGTTCTGTAGCCCAGCACTTAGATGCATACAGCATGACCGGTCTTATCATAGTATATGATTTTTAAAGGTTTTTTTTAATTAATTTATTTTAGCAACCAATCTTCTACATTATTACTTCCACTGTCGAATAGTTTATTAGTAATTAATAATCATAACAATAATTACAATTTTCTTGTTATAAATTTAACATTCTAACAAGATCGTGTCTCTTTTGTTAGAACTTTCCAGGGAGTTATTGTAGCATCTCAAAATTCATGCTCCCTGGTATTATTTTCCATTCACTTATGCACAATAACCGAACTATATTATGTAAAATACCACCAATATTGCAAAATATAGAGTGAAATTACACAAGATTATAAATAAAATATTAAAGATATAAAGTAAGTAAAAGGTATAAAGTAAGAGTAAAATCCGGCCAAAAACTCTATAATATATTCTATTAGCGGACACGGCAGACGTGGTTCCGTCCACTGATATTACAACTTATCATTGGGTTTCGTCCTGATGAATAAAAAAACCTTGACTAATTATATAGACCTAAACCTTCCTCGTGAATCATTTTATCTTCTGGTGAAAATAGCATGAAAATCCGTACAGTAGTTTTAAGTGATTCACGAACAGACAGACGTGGCAAAGGACTTTTTTTTATAATGTGTAGCGATTCATAATCCTGTATTATTTGACTCTATATTTTCTAATATATATTGGTGGTGATTTACGTAATATAGTTTGGTTATTGTAAACAAACAACATGATGCATCATGAGTAAATTATTTTTTTATTCTCTGTGATTGCGAAACCAGCGTTTCTATTGAAAAACGTAATATTCCAAAATGTAAATAATGTGATATCTGTTAAGCACTAAGAGGAATCCGTATAATATGGTGATAATAGTATGGTATATATCAATAATACTCGATGCAGTTAGAACGTATTTCTGGTTGGGACAGTTTGAAGTATATTCATATCGTATCATAGGCGTGGGACAGAGAGCCCAATATCTAAATGACTTGAACGTTGAGGTAATAATGTATATTTTGGAAATAAAATGCAGCATTTGTTAGTCGCTTTTTTTCGCACTGATTATACGCTGTTGTCCTTGTAGGTCTTTACAGCTTCACCAGACTAATGGGGCGAGAGTTATTGCGCTTAACCGCATGGCAAGAAGTTCAAGATGTTATAGTGACATAACCTTGGGCTGTTGCCTTGGATGCAACAACGATACTGCTCGCTGATAATGTAGCTTTGTATAGGTGAAAGTTTTTTTTAATCAGTTCAGTATTTTTAATCCTATTTCTCATACGCATTGATTTAGTAACTTAAAAAAAATTAGAGTCATAACTCGATAGGTTCTGTAACTATTGTTGAGTTATTAAGTATCAGAAATAATTCCTCACTCAGCAAATGTTACACAAATGAATTGTAGAACACCTTTTATAATATACCCTAAATATTATAAAGGGAGAAATTAAAAAATCAAACTTTCTTGGTTTTAAATTATTTCCTTTATTAAATCCCCGTTGTTCGGGTTTAAGAGGCACTATGTAGTCTAGCAGTACGAGAGCAGCACGTCGAGCGTGCAGGTGTTGTAACAACATTCATCGACGATGCCACGCTTGCCGCGCGCACCCGACAGCGACACCGGCCACTGCCACTCGTACAGCGCGTACTGCGCTCCCGACCGCTTCTCTACTTCTTCCGTCTCAGGACACAGGTATGCCAGCGTGTCCGCCAGCACTCTGCCGCAATACCTACGCGCACCTCTCTCTGCACTACCAGCTGCCACCACAGTCAGCATTATCATTACGAATACTGATAGCCTCACCATTGTGTTTAGTTAAAATTACGTATTATAGAAGACAATTTCGTCGTAAAACACAAGATGTGAATGGGTTGACATCTTTGTAACAAGCCATTTTATATTACAAGACAATTCATAAATATTCAAAAATAACACCTAAATAACTAATTAAAAGCGTAGGCCTTGTTTTGTCTCCATTTAATGAGTTTTCTTTGGAAATTTTCCACGTAAACCTGCAAACACTTTTTAATGATATACACGTTAAAATTCATCCCCCAAGTGTGTATCTTGAGGTGAGATGTTACGTCATAATCTGCCCTTTACCTGTGAACATGAATAGTCACATCTCATTAACACAACCTTGTTCACCAGACTGTTAACTGAATAGTAATCAAGTCACGCATTATAAAATCAGGAGCAAATTCATCTTTAACCACATTGCAAGTTTATCTTCCGGTGTAAGAACAACTAAGCTCGTATTACCATGAAAATGCAATTGTTGTTTCTCATGATAATCGTAATGATGGTGTCAGGTGACACTCCACACGTGTACTGCGGTCGGCGACTGGCGACAGTGCTGTCATACTTGTGTGACAGCCAGTACTTGATGAAAAGAACGGCTTACATCCCATCAGAGAGCGAGGATTATGGCTGGCAGTGGCTGGACAGTCAGAGAGCGCGAGAGCTTAGCGGTGCGCGGGGCAAGAGGCAGGGCATCGCGGACGAGTGCTGTAACAAACCCTGCACCGAAGACGAACTGCTCGGTTATTGCTAGAACTGACACATATGATTCCTATTAGGAAATTGCTAATAAATTCATTTGACAAATATTTAAGTCTTATTTAGAATCTGTGACCGCAGATTACTCGTTGCTTAAGTAAAGTTTTTTAAATTTAATTTTACTTATATTTTATGATTTGTGTGGAAAATATTTTAGAAAAAAAATTACTGTTATGTACAAAGTTTCTTTAGAAACCGTTAACAATAAATCAAAGTGTTATTTGCAATTCTTTCTATGAGAATTGCAAATAACTTTCAATTTTCCTAAAGTCAAAATAAATTGTAGAACCTAATACTACTTATTACTTAAAAATTTGGTACTAGTCTTACTGAGCCTGAAACATAGTATGAATAGTCATAACATACAATACATTATCAAGAATTTGTTGGTAGGACAGAGTTAACATATCGAATTTCTGAAACTTATAGGCTCCTAAGTATAGCTTCGTATTAAGTTAATAAACAGCAGACATAAGTCAATCGTGTGAAAGAATCGAACCCGTGATCTATTGGCTTAACAAAAGAGTTCACCACTACATAATCAACCTCAGTTTATCAACTGAAGCGGGTAAAAAAAAGCATATCAACGAATTGGAATAATTCTCGAACATTCCGACAAATTTAAATATAGTAGAAAAGCCTCTGTTAGTAAATCTGCGAAAAATCATGTTAAAGGCGGCTATCAAATAAATTTTATCGGTTCCAATGATTGTATTCTTTGTTGAGTTTCGACTCAAGTGTCGATGTGTTTATTGAGTATTTAATTTCACTTTATATCTTGTGACCCCTACTAAGGATCTCCGAATTTCTTTTGAAATAAAACTTTATATGCGAGAGTTTTGAAATTCTATCCGCAACTTTTTTTGTGTGAAAAAGTGGTAGAGGTTAACACTGTTACTGTTAAGCAACGTCGGGCATGGTCAGTATTTTGATGGATGACTGCCGAGGAATACCGTGTAACGTGGGCTTTTTTGTATTTTTTTTAATAAGAATGTTTCCCTGTAATACAAAAGTTTCACTTCTATCGTGTGTCTTTATTTAGTACTAGCTGGGCACGCGACTTCGTCCGCGTTAAGCCTTATGTAAAAACAGTGATTAACAAAGTCATCGGAATGTATAAAGCCCATTTACTTGTCTACTTTTCTCTCGTACTTAAACCGCGTCGTCATTAAAACTACAATAACTTTGGTAATAATTTTTGATAGGGTGAACCAATTTTAATGAAACAAAGACTAAGTTATTCTTGAAGATATGCTTTAGGATTTTATTTTATTTTATATGAATCCAGTACCTTAGCAATAATGCTGTTCATACAAACAGACAGATATACATTTCTAAAAATGATTGAATATGCTTTATTACTTATTCCTAGATACCAGCAAAAAGTTTTTACGAAAATCGAAAAAGTCCAGATACGTTAGATTTTTTTATATACATATATAGAAAATACATATAGATTTACAAAATTAATTATTACATTTTCTACAATATATTTCATTTGCAAATTACAATTAAAACAAATTTTTTATTTACGTACGTATACACAAAAATATACGAGTACATACATCTCTTTGTCTGAGAAGCATTTTGAAAAAGAAAACCTTTCCTAAAGGAGTATAGTACGGGATCAGTTCAGAGACAGGATTGCAGACAGACAAATATCCGACCCACGTACCGGGATGCGGATACAAAAATAGTGCGGCCTTGAAAACAGCGATCTTAAGACGGTATTTTATATAATAACTAGCTTCTACCCGCGACTTCGTCCAGTACTTTGATCTAGCACTAACACGCAGAGGAAGCTCTCAAAGGAAAAAAGAAACTCCGAATTCGAAACATTCTCCGCTCCGCTCCTATTGTTAGTCTAATGCTACTTCCATATCTGCGAAACGAAGCTTCAAGTACTTCATGCTAAAATTAACGTCAAAAATCATTCCGATAAAGGGGCAGAGTATACGTTGCCGCAGCTGTGTCCAATGACTCGACATTGGCATCCGCTATACTCCTTTGATGTATGAAAAAACCGCTAGCCGAGTTATCGTGCTACGTATATCGTCACGCAGTCCGATAATTCGTAGCATATGACGATAATATCTTCCCACATCTGCATTTAACGTGACCAGAGACAAAACTTCGTCAATACACGCAGGTATAGGAGTAGCTTTAACACGATGACACACAGCATATAGCCTTCCTCGATGAATGAAGCTATCTAAAACAGAAAGAATTTTCAACTCGGTCCAGTAGTTCCTGAGATTAGCGCGTTCAAGCAAACACACTCTTCAGCTTTATAATATTTGTATAGATTACTTAAAATCTTCCATTAATCTATAATTTTATTACCTGGAATGTTAAACCGCTAGTATGTTGGTATTTAATGAAAGGAAAAAAAAAATGTGTTTGATTCCTAAAAGTCGCTGATTCAATAGCCACACTCGGTTTGGGAAATTCATTGCGATCGGAGAGGATGAATCCCTCGTTCGCGCTTTCCCCAGCACGAACGTCGTAGCTCAGCCCGGATATAACTACTTTTACACAACTTGATTTTATTTTATTAGAAATACAGTCTAATGTAGATATTTCTTCACTATATCGAACTCCGATTCTGTTATACTTTATCTTAAATAGAAATCGTCCGCATCTACGTCCATATTTGAATCTATACTAATATTATAAAGCTGGAGAGTGTTTCAATTTTGTTTCAATTCAATGGACTCCGCCTGTGTTTATTACGCAAAAAATATTTTCATCACGTATTTTTATTAGTTTTTGTAATTTTAAAAGTAGGTAATAATTCTTAAATTACATTATTAAGAATAAATTATACTTTTCGAGATTTTTTAAAATGAAATCTGTCATGCCTTTTTTATTTTATTTTATTTATACAAATACGTGGATAGAAAAGAAGGCATTTTCGTAATCAGTGGCTTTTATAATAAACGCCTACTAGAAAGGAACAACATTATATATTTTTTTAAATACAGTTTTATGTCGAAGAGAACAAGAAAATAACACAAAGTTCGTATAATTTTAAAGAGGCTTTACACAGAAACCTAGCAGTGAAAGGTTAAGCTACTGTACATTGGTCAGTCAGATCGAACATTCTCTTCCTGCTTTTTAGTTGCAGTTTAAGGATTGTGCGCCATACATAAATCCTACCAATGCATTATAGTACAATGATATTACAATAATCATTGATATAGTGTAAATAAAACGTAATGTCATGTTAATTTTAAAAAGTTTAAAAAGTAAATAAACCGTAAACCAAATCATTTGCAAAATCGTAAAGTTTGATTTTCCGGTCGTTACCTTTTAAAAGTTGTCGCATGGGCTCAGGAAATCCATCTTTACAGCCAAAAAAGCCGTACAGTATTCAGAGGCATACTCACTATTATCCGAATCAGTGGGTTGCAAATTCGCATTCTTATGTAAAACGATTTCAGAACGAGCGAAGGCGACGTTAAAGTTATTCCTCCATTGATGACGATATACCATACAGGACATGTAATATATCTTGTCACTCCGCGGCGTGACATCTTTCTGCACACTCGATATTGGTTTACAAATACTATTAGGTACCGACTGGAGTCGATAAACTATATATTTGGTTATAACTGTTTTTTGAAGTCGATAAACAGTTTTCTAATTACTTGAAACATCGAGAAATAGTGACCTTGAAGTAAAAAGTGAAGTCCCATACTTCAGAAATTATCGCACTGTTGGTAACTTGAAATGGAGGCTTGCCATAATTTCGGTGCGTATTCCAGACACGCGATCCAATCTCGCGGTTGTTGATTCGGTAACGTTTCCGAACGCAACGATTGATCAAGATGGCGAATTGGCGGGAAACCTATTTAGCATTTATTTCGATTACTTCTCGTCGTGTTTTCCCCGAGGCAATTCCGAATAATTAAATATATGTTGACTTTTATTTATTGCTGAGATAAAATCGCACGGTTCTTTTTATTCGTGTGGTTCTTTTTTTATTCGAGTTTTTTTTTCAAATTAACTGCGCTAACCATTTAGTATGTTTACATTGGTGTCCATAGTTTTTATATTGGTTTTATATAAAATATTAGCTTTCACTTGAAACAATCCAGTTTAGACGTCATCTTTTTGACGTAATAAGGGTTATTGCAATTATTAAAACTGCTTAATTCGGTGGATCGTACGATACTGAATCGTTTCAAACATTGACAATTTAGTTTCTCAGTAATAAAAATTATACAAGATATGTGTCCACAAAGTTATTGGAAATTAAACCACTAGTACTGACCACGACAAAAAGTATAAGAAATGTTTGAGAATATAAGAACGATATAGGGAGTTCTTGCTAGGACGGTGACATGATGTTTTTATTTTTTATTCACAAGGTTAGGATACTTGACATCACCAACATAATATATAGGTTAATGTAAGTTTTTTGAAAAAAATATTTACGGTCGAAGTACCACCCGTCAGTAAAAAGTTTCTTACCATTTTTTTCAACGTCGAATGTAATTCGATATGAATATGTACGCTGCTTATATTTGTGTGTTCTCTTCCCATATAGAAAAAGCACTTCCTATTTGTAATCTCTATATTTTATTTTCTATCGTAATATATTCAATGCAAATAGAGTAAAAAAAGGAATCATGTAACATAGTTTCGATTCAGATTTTAAGCAATATATTGATTTATAAAAAAAATGATAGACCTATGTCAAATTTCCACACATTCAGTATTATATATGTGGCAGCGCAGAATTCCTGTTAATAAGCACACTTGTATACTATACATAGATACAGACAGACGAATGACGGAATCGTAACGCTTTTTTCTTACGTGACGATTTCTATCAGTTAACTTTTATTGAAAGCCACGTTAGGGATCTTCGTTCTAAAATACTTTAATAATAATGTTGTGCTTTACGTGAAAAATAGCGATCGCAGGAAATCTTGTAAAATATTCTTCACTGCCGTGTCGACCGTCCAATTAAGGGCATATACAATAACCACAATATAATAACCAGGAAAGTAAATAATCGGCAAATGTTAACAATTTTGTAGATAATTTGCTGAATTTTCAATAGTAATTGGATTGCTAAAGGGAAACACTGGCTAAGTTCATTTATTTTAAAATTGATTTTTTGTAGTTTATCGCAAAAAAATACTTATGACTATTTAAAATAAGTGCTAAACGCGTTGTTTCACAGTTTTTTGCTGTTGTATTTCTTCTTTAATAGTGAATAACTAGCTAAGTCCGTGACTTGACCACGTCGGTTAAAATTATTAGACATATTCTATACAGAAAACGATTTCAAATATACATATAATATATACAAAATTTTCTTTCAAAACCATTCATTCTACTGTAGTAATAATGTAATTGTAGTAATGTAATTGAAGTGTAACAAAAATTGCTATCAACATTGAAATTGTGTAAAGTTTTGTAATAGTGGCTTAGCCAGTTTTCCTCTTTAGCCTTTCAATTGTTTTTCACACGGCTAGTTTCATTTCAGAATAATGTTCACACAGGAAAGGAGGCATGTAGATGCTATCGTTGTTACGTGTCGACACGAAGCCTGTAGGTATAAATTATATATTTATTTGTTTAAGGACACCATTCGTTTTGGTTTTATTATAGGACTGCACAGAGTGATTCGCAATAATGAGGAATATATTTTTCTGTGCTCTGTTAACGTGTTTAGTTATTATTGCTTTGGGTAGATACGATGATATGCTTGTAAGTTGTTGTTTCCTTTTAAGTTTCAACTAGTAAGGAAGAGAGAAAGAAAGAAACACGTATAGAACACAAATTAACTAATACATATACAAAATTATTTAAGAGAAATGTAATAAATGTCTTCGTATTGACATAAGATGCAGGTTCGCAGCTGTAACCGTTGCAGTGCTGATTTCCTGACAATAATTGTATCAACAAACACACGGACATACAAAAAATCTGTACAAACTGTACAAAACATCAATATTAGATGTCCACGCTCAACGCGACTAAAGTTTTCTCGATCTGACGACGCCATTGACCTAGCAAGGTCTTAACAGCTTCACCGGACTACACAAAGTTTTCACTTCAGAAACGGTTTTTATTGATTACTTTAATAATTAATATTTCTATTAAGGCCCTGATAAGTTAGATCGGACTTTAGTTAGCCATTTTCTAGTCTTTGCACCGAACCTTGGTGGCATAACTAGTCGGGGTAAAAAAAAAAGTTACGATAGTTATATTTAATACTCAATTTGTGCTACAGCAAATATAATGCACTACGTATCTTGGAATGCTCTAGCACATTAATGGTCCACGAACACAGTTTCAGTTTGCCGTAATTCGGTAAAACCACTGCGATAAAATCCGATACCGTACCGGTCCTCACACACACAAGATGTTGCTTCAATAATAATATTTGGAATAATATATCACCTATATGATGTGCATTACGTAAAGTAGTGTATGAATAATGGTTAACACTTTCGCTGCGTTACGGCAAGTATTTTGCCGTACTTGACAGTCCGCCAGTGCGGCAGCTTGTTGTCCTTGTTTTGCGCGCGGTGCGGGGGTGATTTATCTATGTTCCTGTACTCGTAGAAAAGAATAAGTGATATTTTCAATATTGTTGTGTTTAATGTTATAATATTATGCATTAATAATATACGGCCAAATAGTTGTAAGGTAAGTATTTTTAGTCACTGCGGTACGACAACTATCATGCCGTACCCTCCACACCCCGCACCTCACTGCATGCGTCCGCGCGGCTTCTCAATTTGCGTTAGTGCTGGCCGCAAGTGACACGTATGTAAATACTCGCTCGATAATTTTTGCGCGGAAAACTACGAAGCTACCTAATAATGAGACGTTCACGTAAAAAACTTGATTTGAGTAAGGGAATTAAAAGTGAATGTGCAGAAGCAAGAAAGAAAGTTATTCATTATAGTAATAGCTCGGATTTGACACCTAATTCTAAAAAAACAAATTTGGAAATCATAAGTCCGTCATCAAGAAGGAAGATACAAGTAATTGAAAACATTTCGATAAACAAAGAGGGTGTTCAAGCTTGCGGTTCAGGGTTAAATACATACAAGGAGTCGAACTCCATTTTTGTAAGTCCATCAACAAAAAAAGAATTTCTTGTTTTGGATCAGGCATCAATACAAAAAAAAATATGCAATGATCCTGATCTATCTTTGGACAACATTTCTTTAAGCAACTTGATATCCCCACTCGAATCACCTTATAAATCAGCACTTATAGAAGACGTTTTATTGACACCCAAAAGTAAGTTTAATACACCGACGAGTTCTTCAGTTATAAATACTAATGAAAGTATTCGCATTCATCAAACACTGGCATCATCTAACTACCGTGGCTATACCTTACAGGACCAAAGAGATGATGATTTTGAAACTTCATCTAAACGGCACGAAATCCCTGCACCAGCTGAGTTGGATTCCGACAACGAGAGTATTTTTGACACACGACTTAAAAAGGTTATAAAATCAACTAATACACAAACAGTTACTCATAAATCTGAGAATCTACTAGAGCCACATCGTTTTAGTATTGAAATGTATAGTAAAGCGAAACGAAAGCAATCGTCTTCGATCACTAAAAATCTTCAAAATTCTCAACAACAGCCAGAATTTGCAGTAAACGTGAGGGTTATGGAATACCCACCTGAAGAGTCTTCAATTGCTGATAGTGACTCTGATTCTGAAAATACTTCAGATGCTGATACATTTGACGAAATATATGACAGTAATTCCGAATCAAATGTTTCCAGTTTATTTCAAGACGAAAATGAAGATCCCGAAGATCAATGGATCGAAATTACCGATCAAATCAATTGTGCACAAAATGAATTAACAAACGAAGTTCAACTCCCACCAAATATTCTTTTAGAAGAACCACTTGATTTCTACAAATTATTTGTTACCGAAGAGATTATTAAAATAATAGTGACAGAAACTAACAAATATGCAGCTGAGTTTATAAATTCACATGTTATAAAGTCCAAATCTCGTTTAAAACGCTGGGAGCCAACAACTTTCGTGGAAATGCAACACTTTATGGGATTGTTATTGATGATGGGTATCAATAAATTACCTAAAATTAATTTATACTGGTCTAAAAAGAGTTGCTATCGAAATGATTACATCTCAAAAGTGATGCCTAGGGATCGCTTTTTGCTATTATTAAAATTTTGGCATTTCAACGAAAATATCGACAATGGTGACAAATTATATAAAATTCGGAATGTGCTCGAAATTTTATCAAAATCATTTTCGGATATATTGAAACCAGGTCGATTTATAGTGATAGACGAAACCATGATACCTTGGAAAGGTCGGCTTAATTTTCGCCAATACATTAAAAACAAGGCACACAAATATGGCATCAAGCTTTATAAACTATGTACACCTGAAGGTTACACATACTCAATAATGGTATATACAGGGAAGGATGAAGAAAAATTAGGGGCAGGTCATGGGCATGATGTGGTTATCAGATTAACTAAGAATTTATTAGATGAGGGTAGAATACTTATAGCAGATAACTGCTATACATCGGTGACTTTAGCTGAAGAATTACTGAAAAAAAACATATTTATGTGGTACCGTAAGAACTAACAGGAAAGGGTTACCCAAGACAGTCATAAGTTCAAAATTAAAGAAAGGACAAATTATTGGAAAAATGAGTAATGGAGTAAAAATAATAAAATGGATGGATAAACGCCCTGTAACAATGATAACAACCGTTAAAGAACATAACGCTTCTTTAAAAGATACCGGAAAAAAATCACGAGTGACTAACTTACCGATTATGAAACCAGAGTGTGTAATGATATATAACGAAAATAAAAAAGGCGTTGATTTCAGTGATCAAATGACTGCCTACTATTCAACACTAACTAGAGGTCTTAAATGGTTTCGCAAGCTGATGATGAGTTTATTGTTTGGTACTTGCTTAGTCAATGCATGGCTGGTATACAAAATGAAAACCAAAAAACAGTTACCATTGCTATCTTTCTTAGAGTCAATCATTCAATCCCTCACAAATTTATCTTTTATCGAGGATAATAACAACGACACAAAAAAGCGAATTTGCCACACATTAGAGAAAATTGAAAAATTTAAGAAGTGTTTTTATTGTTACCGCAATCTTAGAAAAGACTTCAGCAGCCGTGAGACTGATAAGAAAGTTAAAAGAGTGCGTACATTTTGCCAAGAATGTCAAAAGGCTATGTGTTTAAATTGCTACAATGAAAAGCATGATAAATAAACAACAAATAAAAAAAACAACTTTACACAAAATATCTATTAATTTTTACTAATTAACTTTTGTAGAGTGACAGTTGCTCATTGTGATAAGTACCTACTAGCATTTCTTAGAACATATAGTTTTTAAGATTTATTTCATTTCGTCATATTAAAGTTCCTAATATTGTGTGATCTCATCATAGATTTAAAAGTAATTAGGTATTATAATAATGTATCATATTTTAAAAAACATTTCCTTTTTTGTTAATTTTTGTATTTGTACTAAGTACACACGACTGCCTTTTATTTTTAATTTAGAAAGATTACAAATGTAAAAAGATTAAAAATAAAAAGCAGGCATCAGTATCAAGTGATAAAAAAATTATAATAATAATGTTGACTAATTAAGAAATTATGTTATGTTGATTCATACACTCTTAAATTTTAATGTTAAGTCTTTAATAAAAAATATTTTTAAAGTATCGACTGTCATTTTAAAGATAAGCCCTATCCCTAGTATTTTTTCACTTCTATGCTATACGGCAAATATTTTGCCGTAAATAAGTTATTCTAAAAAATCCCTGTATTTTTTTAATACCGTACAGAACCCTGGGCTACGGCAGCTTGGTATACACGAGGATGGAGTCTATCGATTCGTTCAAAAAAACAATTGGTATAGGGAGTTTCCGCGTCTGTATGGACTTTAAAAGTCAGATGCCGGTACGGCAAAATAGAGGTCGTAACGCATATTAGGAAATATAGATACGGGCAGTATTTGTCTCATACCGCACTAGCAGAAAGTGTAGATTTAATGCTGCCGCAGCGAATGTGTTAAAATTAGAATAGAATTGGTCAAAACATATATTACTTAGTCGTTTAGAATTAAAAAGAATATATTTCTAGGGCTGTGGTAAATGGAACATTTTAAGCATATCCAGTTGTCCCGACGATGAATTATACACCATCAAACTTAAATCCGGTAAGAAGAAGTTGAATCACACTCACGACAGCTTCTATGGAGAAATTGAATTTGATGTCGTACTCGACAACAGTATTGGGGTAGCTATTACAATAAAGATCATCATCATCATTTTTTTACCCACATTCCACTTAAGTAGGGTTGGCAAAACGTGTATTCTTTTGCACTCTCCCCTGTCAAATATCACCTCAGTATTCACACCTTTATATACGTATATAATTTATCACACAATTCATACATTTTTCGGTTTACCTCTACTCCTATATCCGTCCACCATCATGCTCAATACTATTCTAGTTATAAGGTTTTGATATCTGTCTTGTTTTTTCAAATATTCACATTGAAAGAAAGAAAAGTTTTTATTATTGGATCACATTAAGACTACATATGTACCAAACACAGACGATAACTGGCCACGATAAAAATGACTCAGTAGCTGCATTGGTGGATATTGTTTTATTCTGAAGCCACAAATGCGTCCAAACAGGATTGCCAAACTTCCCTTTTCTCCAGTCATCATCTTTTTGGTTTTTATTCTACCATTTGAATAGATTGCACCAATGTAAATTATATAGTAGATACAAGACGCATTACTTACTGCCCAAGTGGAAAATTTTGTAAAGCTCAGTTACTATAAATATTACAAAATTTCAGTTGTACTTAGACTTATATAAAGAGGTGGACGGGGGTATTTACAAGTTGCATTCTACAATGAAGGACGAATGCTTCTGCTGCACTATAAAAAAATACGCTGAAGAAGATATGGAACAGGCGCTCAAGATGATGGGAGTCGATCCACCGGATTGCCCTGTGCAGACGGTTTGTAAATTTTAGGAACTTCTTTTAGATACCTAAATGAAATTGCTAGACGATATTATATATTATTTAACTTCTACCACAAAACACCTAACCATTACGTTGTGCTTTTGTCATTTTTATATATTCTCGGATTAAGGCTTGTGTTGCAAGATGAGTTCTTTGAAAATATTACCTATTACTGCTTTCTTGATACTTTACAGGTATCAGTGTTTGACCACAATCTATTTTATGCTAAATGACGACGTGTTCTAAGAATTTTAGATATGAGATAAGGTATGGTCTTCAAGTGCATCTGCTGGAACACATTTCTAAGTGCTTGGAAACAGATTTTTAACCCAAGGGTAGTAACTAACTATGGAAGCATTAGAAAAAGCCCTCTCACCATACTATAGTTTAATCACGATGTTTTCTCAAGCGTAATTTAAGCGAGTATAGCCTTTTTTAAGGGACCTCTGATTTAAGGGGACGGTTTTTAGTGGTTCTAATTATAATTTTAAGCTTATTCTTTGATTTAAGACAATAAGGTCGATTTAGGGATGATTCTTATATCTTTATCTTGAAATCGCCATATTCTGACAACTGGGATTTTGTGGGATGGGAGCATAGCTTATCTATGTATAAGTTTTATTAGTTGACCAAAAATTTAAATGGCCATGTGGTCTAAGACTGTAAACCATAAATCTAGATGGGAGCTAGCTCCCTATAGGTACTTGGCGATAAAATACCAAAGGGTTGAAGATAGCTAGTGTTACATATTATATAACATATAGTAATTGCGGTCAGGGATGCTTATAAACACTTCGTAGTTACTGTCACTATTTATTTGGTCAGAGTTTCGGCTTATAAAACGTCGTACATAAGAATGCTTAGATATCACCGATGTCTTGCCTTTCATAGGCCCATTTATGTAAGTCAAAGCAATTACTATTTACACATAATTCCGCAAAATAATTTAAGTAACACAAAAATCATACACAATGAACAAATTAATGTTATTCAAGCTATACAAAAGTTCTGAGGTGGGTAATAACACGAGATGGGGTTAGAAATATCCCAACTACCATGAAAATGTCTGAATACCATCGAATGTATCAGTTCATAAATAAACCTGAGTATTTCAGGAGGTTATAACTATGACAAATAGTACAGTTTAAAGTACACCAGACTAGGTATTACTCTGAACAATTTATTATTTTCCCCAGTAGGTGTACTTGGGAACGACTCTATTTTTAATGTTAAACTTTACAAGAAAGTTACAGAACAAGGATTGTCTTTTCCAGGGTCATTATGAGCTGTCCAATTTCATTTTGAACTACGACAAGCTAAAGGCGAAGAGGTTGATGTTTGGCAGATTCAAAGCTTTTATATACATGACCACAAGCATTGTGGAAGGCATAGAGAAAATCGGATGTCTCCAAAGCCATTTCGAATATATCAAAGTAGATGATCAGACATGTTGATTAAATCAATAAACTTGTCCTGTATGTTTTAATTTAATCAGAATTATCCAATTAACATTGTAAACTACAAAGTTTGTCAGGATGGATGTATGTTTTCACGCAAAAACTATTGAGGATTATGTTCTATTTTTTTTTTTTTTTTTTCGAGATGTCTACGCTATTGACCCAGCAAGGTCTTAACAGCTTCACCGGACTACTGGATTATGTTCTAATTTTACAGTTATACGTTAAGTAATGTTATTAAGATCACTTGAGAATATTTTTTCTTACAAAGTCTAAGTGATAATTTTGTAAACTTGCTAATTAAGGAGTTACATGTCTTCAAGTGATTTCAGGTCAGTGAAGATTAATGGTTTTTATAATGGCAATTTATGGAAACATTTCAAAAGTAAACATTACTGATTAGACACAATTTTGTATTTTTAATGTTCTGACATACATTTTATTGCATATTTTATACTAGCAGGCTCGGCGTATGTTGTCTAATAATGAGAAAAATATATATAATATATATAACAGAATAAGATCGTAGCGCATCCTACCGGGTCCAATTGTCTGGTTGTTGAAAAAAATACTCTCTAATTACATTTTATTTAATTTCTATTTAGTCAATAACGCCATATTTTAATTTTATCCAACAAAAATCAAATACAAGAAAAGAAATAAAAACGCTTGAGGAAATAGAAAACACGGTGAATAGTTTCTGAATAAAAGGAACTGAGTTTAAATATAAAGAGGATAAGATTATTAAAAAATATATAAGTGCGGAGGTGTGTTATCTAGAAACATCTTTTTTTAAACAAATAAATTGTTAAAATCACACTTTTGTAAAGTACTAGGTGACGGGGCCGCTCGTTGCTGTGGGTCAGTTATTACAAATTTGAATTAAATTTATGATAAACTATTTGGTATTATGTGATAATGAGTCTGACTAAAAACTCTCGCTGTAAAGTATGGAAAATCAAATTAAAATCCGATAGTCATTTAGAAATAAACATAACACCTGATTTCTATATATTTAGATGTTTTTTGTGTCAATTTTATTGACTAAAATCGAAAAAATAATAAAGATAATAATAAATAATAAACGACATCGTTTATATTTAAGTAAGAAAATTCAGTTATTTTAACTTCCGGCATACTCTCAAAGCTTTGGGTGAGCTGACTCAGCTCGTTGATGTAATTAAGCACTTGCCTCTACCTCTGTGCCGAATTGAGAAAACGATTTAGCTTCGAGAAATTAAACTGTATTTCGACTCGTATTCCAATCGATTATGCTATCGTTCTATTAGATTTAGGTGAGCAGAATTAAATTTAATAAAACATAAATCAGCCAGTAATGAACGTAACAAATTATAAGTGGACACGGTAATCATTGACTTTTTAAAACAGCAGTTTTGATTGATTCTTGTAATTGAATTGATTAATTTTGTGCCTCAAGTTATAAAAGTACATAATATTGCGCGGACAGAGAGGCACAATAATCTTTATGACTTTTTAAGAAGCAATTTTGCTACCATAACCAATATTGTAACTGCGAATGTGAGTTTTTTTATTTGTAACGCTCTCAAGCCGTAACTACTTAAGTTATAGATATACAATTTTGAAGAGAAAAAGACATAGAATATGTTTTATAAAAAAAATGTTCCCAAAAAATAAGTCCAACCTATATTATCACTAGCCAAGTGGTGAGCGAAGCTAGTAATTATAAAATAAATTAAACAGAAAATATAACAATAACTTACAAATAAATAAGAAAATATCTAACGGCATCTGAGAGCTATTATGTTGTACGTCGCTTATTTTTTTAGAAGTATAGCATCTAAGCTACTAGTATAAAGAGAAAATAGTTGAGTTTTTTGAAATTCATACTCATTAAATACTCAACAGATTTTAAAAATTATTTCACCTATAGACAACTATATTATCAATGAGTAATTGCTTGAAATTGACTGAAATCTAACGATAATCGTTGGATATGTCGAATAAAATCAAGCCGTCTGGGAGTTTTCATTTCACGCTGCCTAATCGTTTAGAGATAAAACAAAACAATGTATGTTGGGATATTTTCCTTTCATATATTTACAAAGGAGTCTGTGAGGCCATATATAAGATAGCCCACGGTACTCGTAACATGTCCTAAAAAAGGTGACGTACAATTGGAAAGCTAATTTATACGGATAAAGTATTAACAATTACGAAGAATGACAAAGAATAAGAAAGAATAAGAATAAGTAAGAATGAGTATATCAGAGGAAGTTTGAAAGTAGCACCAGTGACAGAGAAGCTGAGGAGTAATAGGTTGATCATGGTATGGGCATGTCATGAGGAGAGATGAAAACCATATAACTAGAAAAGTGTTGAGTATGATGGTGGATGGATATACGAGTAGAGGAAGACCAAAAAAGGTGTAGATGGATTGTGTGAAAAATGATATATGCGTAAAAGGTGTGAATACAGAGATGACATTTGATAGGAAAGAGTGGAAAAAGAAAACATGTTGTGCCGACCCTACTTAGGTGGGATAAGGGTAATGATTTTTTTTTGACTCACATGCTATAGTGGCAATATCTAGGCACACCGACGCCTGTGTCTACTATACCGACGTTACTGACGACACGATAAGTAGGTTAATTCGTCGGGATATTGTGGATTACAATGTAAAAATGGCCATAAAGAATGGAATTGCAAGCGCTATAAAAACAATAATGTAATTAAACCAAAATTAGTTAATAATAATTAAACAGTTAATATTTAATAAATTACTAATAATAATAATAAACAATAAAATAAAAATATGCTCACGGATACGACTTTTACGTTAAAAAAAATACTACAATATAAGCAAAAAAAAGGTGCGGACCTAGAGTCTGCAGAACAGGACAAACTAAAAAAAAGGGTAATGATGATGAAAGTATTAACAATTATCGTTAAATACGTTAGTTACATGATGCATTTCATACATATTCTCACCTTAATCTTCATGTATATAGTTCTTCTATCCGTGTGGATGTGACTGGACTCCTCCTAGACGGTTGGACAATTTTTGATGATTGTTTTGTGTGCTTCAGTGGATTCAAGAATAGTTTATATTCATAACTGGACCCGGTAGAATGCCCTGCGGTTTGATTCTAGGTTTTTTATCATCAGGGTGGAACAATGTCCGCCAGACCTAGTACCTACAAAATGCTTGATTAACAAGAACACTTTCAGTTCAGTTTGTATTTTTTACGAATTATGTTTAACACGAGTTTTCCGTGTCGATAGTTTACGAGAACAAATGGTACTGTAGAATTCTCTAGTCTTGTTTTCGTTCACGTATCGCTCGTTAAGTCCTACGTGAGTTATTACCGAAAATCCTGACTTTAGGAACACTTGTAGTTTCGTAGGTTCTATGTGTTAGTGTTACTCACAAACGGTTTTACTAATCGACTTGGATCTTTTAACCGTTTTTGATTTTTCAATAATACATAATGACTCATCTTCGACACGTTTGTATCGATAACAATTATGAAACAAGGTGGATTTTCGTATCTGTCTGTTTTTGTGTTTCCTAATTTATTAAACTACGTAACAGATTTAGGTAGTTGATTATATTTAAAAGGAGTTATATTGCGTTGTGTATTAAGGATTTGTACGTTTTTCCCCGCTTAAATAATTGAGAGTGGTAATTTTTGTAACTGTGGAATATCAGTACATTTTAACGCCATCTATTTTTACTTTGTTTGTTATATTAACTCAACGTGTTTTTTTTTTTAAATATTCATTATGCTCCCTGCAAATTTCTTTTCAACTCCATCTATCGTTCATTGTAGGAACATTTTATTTCTGTATTTTTTAAAAAAACAAACCAACTCTTAAGCTCCACAATTAGTACTAGATGTAATTTCATCTTATTCTGTAACATCATGTATACAGCGTGTTATTTGAAAATGAATCTTATTGCACACTAGCTGACCCGTGCAACTTCGTCTGCACCAAATTGGTTATCACTGGTTTCAATTGTATTTTTAAAAGCGATAAAATTGAATAAAACTGATACCCGATTGCAGCCACAACTACCGTTTCCAATTGTGAATCCAACCCTATCCCCGGTCTCACTCAAACATATACCCAGATTATATGTGATTTTTGATGTAAAACATCTATAGGCGCACCCTAAACTTAAATCGGCCATGGCGACGTTCGTGGTGATTACACACAAGCTACGCACTATTAACGACCCTATCAGTAAAACATAAGATTCAAATTATTTTTCTAAACTATTATAATAAAGAGGAATCGTAGTATTTTTGTATGTTAGTTATGAATAAACTCAAACTACTGGACGGATTTCGATAATTCATTTACCATTACAATGCTACATTATCCCTTAGTAACATACCTAGTAATATACATTACTGCTACAACACTACACGATCACCCCCACACACGTGCACGCCTACACGCTTACACATGAAAGTGGAAGGGGTTACTTTTTTTCCTTTATCGAACTGAAAAACTCTCAATTTTCCGATAAGGTCAACTCGGCGAAGACCGTCAGTTGGGTAAGACCGTCTATTAAGGAATACGACGAATTCTGAATAGCTACAAAGGTGGCACCCCAATGTACGAAATCGTAAAGTTGTCTTAGTTCCAATAAATTTACAGAGATGGCATAATTTACAAAACAAAGAAAGTAAACGACATTTCAAATTTAGTCGAGTAGTCAACCGTCATTGCGATAGCATCACTCTGTCGAAAAAACTGTGTTGAGTGTTCTAATTAAACTATTATTCGGATCTGGCCAGGTAAGTTCATTCATTATTAATTGCCTTACCTAATTAATGTATTACGATTAAACAAAATCCATTCTTCACGAAGTTACATGTGTTGAATAAAATCTAACCTCAAAATGCAATAGTAGGGGAAGTCCGTCTAGTACTAGAGGGGAAGACCGGCATATGCCGTTCTTCGCCGTTTCCAGATATTGCAAACAGTTTCTGCTTAACCCGGTTTTTAGATTTATTTAATGATTCTTATTGCAAATTTATTTTTTGGTTTATATATTTATTAATTTTTATTGGAAATTTATTTATTAATTCTTATTGCAAAATTTGCCCAAATTAATTTTATTGTTGTATATTAAAAATTGCATTAAGTTACATTTTTTATTGATCTTTCAGGTGTTTTATTTGAAAGTAATGGGAAGGTATGAAAGGGTATCAAACAGAGGATCGTACTCTAACGAAAAGCTAAAAGAAGCTGTACAACATGTGAAAAGCGGCAAGATGAGTGGTTATAATGCATCAAAAATATACCAAATACCCAGAATGACTATTATGGACCACGTGAAAAATAGACGAGGAAAATCTGCAACGCTTGGACGAAATAAAGCCATCTCACCAGATATAGAATATAAATTGGCTACGAGTCTCCATTTAATGGAAAAAAATGGTTTCGGACTTAGCAGAGCAGAAGTTATAGAAATGGTTAGAGAATATGTTATTAGAAATGATCTAGATACGCCATTTAAGAATTCTACCCCTGGCAAAGACTGGTTTTTGGCTTTTAAAAAACGTCATGGCCTATCTGTAAAAAAGCCACAAGCTGTAGAGTATGCGCGTAAAAGAGTTATGGACCCATTTATTATCTATCCCTATTTTACTCTTCTGGAAAAGACAATAAACGATTTAAATTTGACTTATAAGCCATCGTGCATTTGGAACCTTGATGAAACGAGCTTCTCAAAAGACCCGTCTAAAACTAAAATTGTTGGTGCAAAAGGTTATGCAGCTACGAGAATAATCTCTTCAGCTGGAAGAGATAATACTACAGTATTGCTTGGTGCCAGTGCTTCAGGAGAAAAGACGCCACCTCTGATCATCTATAAAGGGAAGAATGTATGGGACACTTGGACTTCTTCCGAAGCGTATCCAGGGACATCTTATGCGGCAACAAAAAATGGCTGGATGGAAACAGAAGTGTTTGAATCGTTCTTTAAGAAAAGTTTTTTGCCCACTGTCCAAGACCGACGCCCGGTGCTTCTTATATACGACGGGCACTCCACACATGTTGGGCTGCATATAATTGAAGAGGCCCGTAAAGAGAATATAACAATTATAAAATTGCCTCCACACTCGAGTCACATTTTACAACCACTCGATATTGCAGTAATGAAGCCATTTAAAGATCGCTGGGATGCTTTATTGGTAAAGTGGCAGCGGCTGAACGTAGGGAGTGTTATGCCAAAAAATGAGTTTGCTAAATTAATTGGACAGATATGGACAGAAATAGATCCACAAGTACTACGCAACGGATTTAGAAAAGCTGGCATATACCCTGTAAATCGCAACCAAATCAATGAAAGCCAGTTTGATAGCTTAAAACTAAGACATTGGAGAGAATATGAAAATAAACGAAACGGAAATGACGACATCATGAAGAATAATCCAAAAAGCTTGTTGGTGATAGCACTAAATTTATACAATAAAACCGATTTACATGAAAACCCTGAAGATTTACAAGGAATCTATATCCATAATAAGCCTTTGGAAAGTCGTACACGAGATCATAACATTACATTCGAAGAACTACTTCTACAAAAAGTAAGACGTGTTGATAGTTCACCCAAACCACGGCGGCGAAAGGTAGCATCAGGTGCTGAGGTGATAACTCACTATGATGTTTTGGAAAGGAAGCAGGAAGAACAAAGAAAACAAGCTAAAATATACACAAATAAGAAACTGAGAAATAGTAAAGACACACAATCACCCAAAACTTTTAATAATGTTGTTTAGTTGAAAAATGTTCCCAAAAACGATTGTCAAATGCTCCCATTTGCAGTGAAAGATTTAAAATACCTGCCTTCTTGTTTTCAGAGAAACAAATCTGATTCTCCTAAAATAAATATTATTTCCAATATATTAATTAAATCACCCGATACCGAAAAAGAAGACGATACTACAGCTCAAAAATATACTACTACTAAACTAACAATACCGGGTAAAGAAAATAAAATTTTACATAGCAAAAAGATACAATCGCGCAAATACACTAAATTAGTAAAGAAACAAACTGATAATAAAGTTTTGAATACCAGATTTTCACACGCCACAGTTTTATATGATAAACGATCAAGTACACAAAAAGATAAAACTTTCGACTCTACAAACCTCTACGAAAACCCTAAATCAGGATCATCGGGACTATGTAAATCCAAATATAGACGATGTTCTTCATCTTCTACTACTAGTGTTACCGGTTCAATTAGTAGCTATGGCGATTCCGATATAGAGGATATAGTATCAGATAGTCCTACTTTAATAGACAATGATGAAGAAAATAAATCTAACACATTACCGCAAACTGCAAATATAGAAAATGATTCCGTAAATGATTTAACTTCTGACATAGATAATGATAATAAAAAACATAAAGTCTGCATGTATGATTCTGGTGACAATGTATTGGTAAGATACCATGTAAGACAAAAGTGGACCTATTACGTCGGGCAAATTGAAAGTGTTAAAATAATGGAAGAAGAACCATTTTATACTATACGATTTTACAAAACATTTAAAAAACCAGAACTAACATTTAAAATGACAAAGAAAATTGATAGGGATGATGTTCCTGAAATATTGATCGTAAAAAAAGTTAATTTAACACAAAACCCTAAAACATTGAGTTATTTTTTTGTGGATGATGACAACTTGATTTACTTTTAGGTTTAATTTTTTCTCTGTGGAATAATTGGTAAAATACGCTTCAAAAATAATTTCCAAAACAGTTTCGTAAGTCAATGGACTGATAATTTGGCTGAAATGCCTTTAATTTATTTATTTTTTATTCATTTAGTCATCGACTTCCAAAACTTTTATGGATATAACTTTATTTTTAATATTTTTGGAGGCCGGTTTACTATTTTTATTTAAGAAAATATGTTAAGTGCCAAAATAGTTGCCCAAATTGTAGTATTAAATGACAAATAAGCAAAGATTGTACAAATTTTGTAGGTCGCAAGTAGAATAATATTTTTGATTTTAAATGAATACAAACAAATATATACCTTTATTTTTAATATCACAAAGCTTATGCCAAGGTTACATTTTTTAATATTTGCTTTGTTTGATAAGTAAAGTGATTATGTTGATCTGATTTATTTAAGAATTTGTTACGCCATCGCTACACACCACAATTGCTGACTAAGATTTCCAGT
>JACEII010000001.1:14216446-14236895 GCA_014332785.1 Antheraea mylitta
AAAAAAACAAACCAACTCTTAAGCTCCACAATTAGTACTAGATGTAATTTCATCTTATTCTGTAACATCATGTATACAGCGTGTTATTTGAAAATGAATCTTATTGCACACTAGCTGACCCGTGCAACTTCGTCTGCACCAAATTGGTTATCACTGGTTTCAATTGTATTTTTAAAAGCGATAAAATTGAATAAAACTGATACCCGATTGCAGCCACAACTACCGTTTCCAATTGTGAATCCAACCCTATCCCCGGTCTCACTCAAACATATACCCAGATTATATGTGATTTTTGATGTAAAACATCTATAGGCGCACCCTAAACTTAAATCGGCCATGGCGACGTTCGTGGTGATTACACACAAGCTACGCACTATTAACGACCCTATCAGTAAAACATAAGATTCAAATTATTTTTCTAAACTATTATAATAAAGAGGAATCGTAGTATTTTTGTATGTTAGTTATGAATAAACTCAAACTACTGGACGGATTTCGATAATTCATTTACCATTACAATGCTACATTATCCCTTAGTAACATACCTAGTAATATACATTACTGCTACAACACTACACGATCACCCCCACACACGTGCACGCCTACACGCTTACACATGAAAGTGGAAGGGGTTACTTTTTTTCCTTTATCGAACTGAAAAACTCTCAATTTTCCGATAATAAATATATGGAGGAGTTGTTGAGGCGTGTATGCTTGGTACACATATACGTTTCAAAAACTCATACATATATGAATAGTTAGCTAAGATAGGTTGCGATTTTGCATGCAACAGGCAAACAGCCAAGCCGAGGTGTGTCGTGCACCCTTGAGCTGGTTGCCAAAATAAAATCGGCTGAGTGCCTTAAACTCTCGCCTTAGTAGTCCGGTGAAGCTGTTAAGACCTTGCTGTGACAATAGCGTAGACAATTCGAAAAAAAAGACCCTTAGTAACATAGGCTATATTTTTTTTAGAAAAAAATTGGGATTTCTACTAAAATTTCAATAATGTAATCAAAGGTATGAAAACAATTTCGCATAAAATGTATTTCATCGCATGCGCCCCGATAACTATAAATGATAGAACAAAAATATGTTCTACAATATTAAAGAACATATTATTATCTATAAAAAACCTCCCGGTACCATATGTCTACCTATTGTGATTATGTCACTATAAATACATTTTTGAAATAAATTTTAATGAAAACTATACCATGCGTAAAAGAATGTTATTCATGTCTATATATTAATCCATATACAAATAAGTCATTTTTAAAGTAAGACTGTTTCAGTACCTGTAGATAACTTTTTAAATTATTAAAATCGGCCATTACATTCAAAAGATATTGCGAGTTTTAAAATGTCAATCTAAACCAAATACGCGGGCACACAAAACGCGATCTTTGCACTATTAACGAAATACCTACTCAAAAACCTTTGCACTACTACCTAAACCCTACTTGTATAACTGTAAGATTCAAATTGATTCTATTTAATATTATGTGACGTCACAAATATGCGAGAGAAACGCGTAGATAGAGATGCCCGATCACTAAAGTTAAGCAATGTCGGGCGTAGTCAGTGCTTGGATGGGTGACCGCCTGGAGATATTGCGTGACGTTAGCTTTTTGCGGGTCAAATTAATCTTCAGTAATTAAAAAAATGTATAGGCATATGTATTTTATATATTTTTAAATTAGGTGTAATATAATATTTTTTATAATATTATGGAATTTGTTTATTTTTCAATCTTACTAATATACATATACACTGGCCAAAGTCTGACCTACGTACATACAAACATTATTCGATAGATTTCAATTACATGTTTTTATTTTTAAAAGAGAGGAGGCTTATTTTCTGCATTGGGTCGAGAAGAGCTGCCAACGATGATGATGATGAAGATTATGGTTTTTTGTGACGTTACATTTCCGAAGCTACAGGTTAAAATACGAACTTTGCACTATTGTCGAAGTACTCAAAAACATCTGCAACTCTATCTGTATAAACATAACATTCAAATTGCTTTGTCGAACACTCGTTGTACCAGTATTACGCGGCATGCACAGAGGACCTTGCGCCCTTTGACATACCGCCAAACACACCGCGCTTGCATCTTTCACTGATTTCTTTGTTACTATTTCATTAGACAATTGACTGTCACAGATTAAACGACGCATTTTTAACGCTATTTATAAATTATGAAACACCGTACGCAGTTGTGAATGTAACCAGTGTTTTAATTTAAAATATGTCGGACAGCGATAATTTCGGAAGTGAAAGTGTGCACCCTTCTACAAAGAATGTGAAATCACACTATGACATACTATACATCTTGATAATGCTATATCTAATACTTTTATAACATACTTCAGTTATCATCGACCAATTGTCACAGTATTAACCAGCTATTCTAAAATTCTTGTTCTTCCAACGTTGCCGGCTCTAGTTTAGTTTAGTACTGTCGCAAAAAAGTCTAGTTACGTTAACATTTTTTTTTTGTTTTTCGTTATCCTGGATAAACCCCTGCGTTTTATGGGACAAAAAGTATCCTGGATGTAGCCCTGTAATATCAGTTATCACTGTGTTCATTTTGGCTATATTGATAACATAGTCTACCTTGATTAAAATTTCCAAAAAATATTTAATTATCAGATTTCGACTTGTTACAGTTTTAATAGTATAGATTAGTTATCAACAATTTTGTGGACGTTTCCGAAGCAGTTGAAATTTTTGAACCCAATTATTATGTAAGCATAGCCTTGAGGTAAAGATGGCGGCTCTATATTAATTGCACGATCGACGGGGAGACGGTTCGAACCCCGCCATTTTTTTTTTTGGTTATTTGTTTTTTTTTTTATGTTGCCTATATAGCTTGAATTTTTAACTAATCTGTCTGCTGTAAATAGCACAAAGAAAAATTATCAAAATCCATTAAGAATCTCATGAACTACAATTTTTTTACTTTCGTCCGTTATTCTGGAGAACTCCTTGCGTTTTATGAGACAAAGAGTATCCTGGATGTAGTCTTCTAATATTAGTTATCACCGTGTCAAATTTCGTTAAAATTGGTTCAGTACTTTCAGAGTAATTCGGGCTTATATTCTAGACTTTAATCCTTTATCCTGGAGAACCCTTTGCGATTTATGAGACAAAAAGTATATTTGATGTAATCTCGTAATATTAGTTATCACTATGTCAAGTTTCATCAAGATTGGTTCAGTACTTTCAGAGTGATGCGTGTGCATAGGGACAGACAGACAGACAAAAATTGTAAAAAGGTTATTTTTGGCTTCTATATCGATAACATAGTCTACCCTGATTAAAATTTTCAAAAAATATTTAATGTACAGATTTCGACTTGTTACAGTTTTATTTATAGTATAGATAGATATATAGAAGTCTGTTGTGTGAAATATTTAAGATACCTGGCGTCTTGAGATATAAAAATTCGAGTTCTTTATTAAAGTGAAATGGCATTTTTTGCAACATGCTTTAACAAGGGATAAGCGAAACTATTTTCTGAAATTGTTTAACAAAGATTGGAATTTATCGGAAATATCTCACCGTTAGCTTGTCTTTCAAACTGGCTCAAAAGCACTTGTCCAGAGGGCGCCTCGAGTGATGCCATGTGTTACCAACGTAGCTTGGCCTCTCATCTCCCTATTTGTTTCAAACAACTACTATAAGCTTAGTGAATGCTGGGATCAACTGCCACTGGTCTTTCGTATCACAAAAGGCGAGTAAAACAATGGCTTTTCTTTCTGTAAACTATGCATGTAGTTGTCTAGTTGGATATATCTCATATAAGATTCCTTATAAAATAAAATGAATATTCAATATTATTATATATGTATATATATAGGTTACTAGTAGCCGCCCATGACTTTGTCTGTGTTTGTATTTTTATAAATAGCGACAAGAGTTTATGGTACGAATACCGTGATCAAGTGGCTTTCTGCTAGTAGAATTTTTTTTAACTTCCATGAGACCTCATGCTATTCTTTAATAAATTTAAATGATAGATATGCTTAGTCCGATGAAACCGTCTGACCAATAGCCTAGTCAATTCAAAAATAAATAAATCTCTCATCCATCATATCTTCTATACATATAATAAGAATTTAAATATATCGCGTTTGTACTTTTTGGATTTTTTGAGAAAAAATTGTAGCAGGTGTCTAGGAATAAGTAATAAAGTATATTTCAATAATTTTTAAAAATGTCTGTTTGTTCACTTGTCGCAGCTAAAACAATACGTTCACGACAAAACCTCACCAAGAAAATCATAAAGCATATAGTCGATTAACATTTAGTATTTGTTTTGTTATAATCGATTAATTATATCAAAAGTTATTGTCATTTCGAAGACAGCTGAGCTAAGTTCGAGAAAAGAGTAGTAAATGTAATTTAATCTCTTTCAAAAACTGGCATTAGCATTAGCCAAATGGGTAATATGATTTGGGACTTTGTTGAAAAACACTATTACCTAAAAACTACTTTTGATCTTACTGAGTCTGAAGTATTTCAGTATTTACATTAGCCAAGTTTTGACATGTCGCACTCGGAACAGGTATAACGTACCTTCGTTTTCACATATATCATTGATTACTAATGACTTATTTGCTGCTTTGCTATCGTGACATATGTGAACTGTAACGCTTTTATTACGTAGTGGATCCTTACACTTCACCTTACATCTTTATTATTCTAAAATCGCTCAACATCTACTAAGGAAATCTAGATATACGGAACGCATTAACTGTAATCAATCAAGCGGCGCCTGCAACTGAAAGCAGATTAATCTGTGCCTGATAAATGTTATATATAGTTAGAGAACACTTGCTCACTCTTTATACAATATACAAACAGTGCCTGCGACTTTTATTTATTTATTTTAGGGTCGTTAACATAACAATACACTAATAAATATATAAAAATAGGACTATTATGATTCATTGTAATGTACTCATATTTAGAGACAACTATGGCATGCTCCAACACATACACAAACTTACACAAACTATTTTACATATCTAAAGATTTAACATAATAATACGAAAACAAAGAAATTGGAACAGAAAAAGTAATAAAATACTGAAATTAATTGATACTCTAAAATTATACATTAAAATATTAGGAATATAATAGAGTAACAGAAAGAGAGAGAGAAGAATATAGAAAAAAATAGAAATACTGAACTAATTAAAGCTGTACTTTGTAAATAGACTGATATGCTTCTATCGCTGTTTTAAAATGCTATCTTGCTATTTAATATAATAAATGGCTAAGTTATAATCAAATTGTATATAAGAGGATACTATGCTCCGTATTTCGATGTATATATATATACCGATTTTAATTGTTATTAATAGTTTTAGATTTATAGCAGATGTAGTAATTACTTGATTAATATATTAAAATGTGAACCAGATAGTGTGGTACAGATTGAGAGAAACCATAGAGAAATAACATATAGCAATTAATTAAAAAAAAAACAAACCGATTATATGTAACAAATTGAAATGTAAAAAATATATGAACTACGACGCCACCTAATGGGATGTGTTTATAGGGGATGGGAATGGGATTTATTTTTGCTCACGGCTTCGTTCATATTAATGTTGCTTTGGTCTATCTTTCGATAACATTCATTATTACGAGTATCCCGTCTTTTCTTGTACTTTTGACAGCGTACAGGGATTTCGTAATAACTGGTTTAATACTTTAATCGTGAAATCTTAACAAGAAAACTAACAGACGTATTTGAGCGTTTATAATAAGCGAGTGTTCTTCACAATCGATCTTATTTTTTTAGAATAAGTTTTAAAAAAGCCCTGAAAGTGACCACCCTATATATTAAATTTAAGTACATTTCCTTTAGCGTAAAGATCATAAAATCCAAGAGAAGTTCAGCTTTAGGCTATTAGAAATAGTCAGGGATATAAATTAACTAAATATGATTGTCCACTGGTTGTACTTCAACCATAACTCCTTATATTTTAACTTTTAATATTATTCAGGTATATTTCCAAAAACTAGCATAGTTGTATAGGCATTATGATATCTGCAAGTAGGTAATACGACAATTCCAAACCACATGGGAATGTCTAGAACATTCATAGAAATCCATCAAGCCCGAGTGCGTCTGAAGGTAATTTGTTGCGATATGCGGGTAGCCTCAACCTCGGACTAATGCAGGGTACTTTGTCAACGGTACAATTATTTATGTCACATATATTCAAGACTAGCTGTGCCAGCGACTTTGTCCGCGTGAAACCTGATATACAGAACAGTGGCTAATATTTTTTTTTTTTTTTTCGAAATGTCTACGCTATTGACCCAGCAAGGTCTTAACAGCTTCACCGGACTACTGAGGCGAGCGCTTAAGGCACTCAGCCGATTTTATTTTGGCAACCAGCTCAAGGGTGCACGGCACACCTCGGCTTGGCTGTTGCCTGTTGCATGCAAAATCGCGACCTATCTTAGCTAACCTAGCTAACTATTCATATATGTATGAGTTGTTGAAACGTATATGTGTACCAAGCATACACGCCTCAACAACTCCTCCATATATTTATTATCGGAAAATTGAGAGTTTTTGAGTTCGATAAGGGAAAAAAGTAAACCCTTCCACTTTCATGTGTAAGCGTGTAGGCGTGCACGTGTGTGGGGGTGGTCGTGTAGTGTTGTAGCGGTGGTGTATATTTGTGTGTCACCGTATCGCGCAAGCAACGCACTCAAGGGCTCCCTACCGAGGAATCGAACCTAGGCTTGAGCCGCTGCCGTTGGAGGCCTAATCGGGTGTGGCTAATAAAGTCATATGAATGTATTAAGCCTAATTACTCTCTATTTTTCTCTCGTACTTAAATCGTAATGTATTTACGATTCAAATTACAGTAACTTCTAATAGACGGAGACGATTTTAATGAGACAAAGATTAAATAGTACTCGAAGATATACTTTATTATTTTCTTGAAAGTGTTTTATCATGGACGGAGTACTTTAACAGTGATAAGTGTTCATACAAATAAACGTACAGACTCGTTAGATTTACACTTTCATTCTACTTATATTATTATACTATATTATATTAAACTATATTATATTCAAGGAATACATCCCTTAGTAATAAGTTCCCTACTTATAATTTATTTAATTCATCGTTTTCGAGCAATCGTTTGAATACTCCGATAGCTCGTTTAAGGTCTGACGCAGCGAGCCATGCCGTTTTGGGTTGTTTGAAGAAAATCTCCAGAGTAAGTCCAGTCGCCGTAATAAACCGATTATGTTTGCAACACTAAGGGGGCTTTGTTGTAAACATACTGATCTGTATTGTGTTCGAACACGCGTTCGTATTTTTTGGCAACCAGTCTTCTAGTGGATTATTACTATTGTCGAATAGGTCATGATATTACAAGTTTCTTGCGATTATTTCAAAATTTTAACGAGATAGTGGCCCGCTTGTTAGATCTTTCGACGGAGTTTTTGTAGCAAGAATTCATGCTTCGTGGTATTATTTCCCATCCAGTTTACTTATTCGCAATAACCAAACTATATTACGTATAACACCACCAATACAAGTTACAAAATATAGAGTCAAATAACACATGAATCACTACATATTATAAAACTAAGTTATTTGCCACGTCTGTTTGTTCGTGGTAACCTCATAAACTACTAAACGGATTTTCATGCGGTTTTCCCTAGTAGATAAAGTGATTCTTTAGAAAAGTTTAGGTATATAATTTGTCAAGTTTTGTTATTTATTAACATGAAGAAGTAACGTCCGCTGGACCCGCAAGTAAAATATCCAATATACCAGAGAAAATGTATCCAGTTTCACGGGTCATTATTTATTTTTTCGAAGTCCGTTCCCCTATTTTGGTTCAAGGACTGTGTTCTTTAGGCTTTTAGAAACCTACAATGAATGGTTACAAAGTAAAGCCAGATGAGAATAATCATAGGAATTATTGATCTATGTTACATTTAAAGCCATAACTCTCGGTAAAGTAATAATTCGATCGCTTAAACTTTTTTTTTTTCGAAATGTCTACGTTATTGACCCAGCAAGGTCTTAACAGCTTCACCGGACTACTAAGGCGAGCGCTTAAGGCACTCAGCCGATTTTATTTTGGCAACCAGCTCAAGATTGTACAGCACACCTCGGCTTGGCTGTTGCCTGTTGCATGCAAAATCGCGACCTATCTTAGCTAACCTAGCTAACCATTCATATATGTATGAGTTGTTGAAACGTATATGTGTACCAAGCATACACGCCTCAACAACTCCTCTATATATTTATTATCGGAAAATTGAGAGTTTTTCAGTTCGATAAGGGAAAAAGAAAGTAAACCCTTCCACTTTCGTGTGTAAGCGAGTAGGCGTGCACGTGTGTAGGGGTGGTCGTGTAGTGATGTAGCAGTGATGTATATTTGTGTGTCACGGTATCGCGCAAGCAACGCACTCAAGGGTTTCCTACCGAGGGATCGAACCTAGGCTTGAGCCGCTGCTGTGGGAGGCCTAATCGGGTGAATCGCTTAAACCACTACACGGATACTACACTACTTGAAGCGGCGAAGTGACTTTAGGATAACAGCCCTTTTGAGTTCAAGGCCATTTTAAGGTAACAGCACTAGTGAATTCCATGAAAAGGGTAGCGGCCCTTTGGACGTTACTTATGAACAATTAGTGGAGGATGATGTAGGTTACAAGATAGACACCCATAAGTGCTTGAAACTTGAGGGTTGTAGCTAGCCAAGACGACTTACAAAAAGTTCTACGAACAAGTTATAGTTTCGTTATGATGTTTTACAATATATATCAAAATAATACCAAAAACTAATGCTTACCGCCTTCTTAGGGTATTCATCTCATTCTTATGAAAATGAATCAGAATAGTAAGTATTCACTTCTACCCCCCCTTTTTTTTTAATAAACGAATACGGTTATATTATGTCGCGGTTGCGATGGTATGGACACGTGAAAAGAAAGCCACCTGATTATGTAGGGAATTTAACAGTACAACTATCCCTTCCTGATCAAAGACCCAGAGATAGACCCAAAACAAATTGGAAGGGTGTAGTTTTAAAGGACATGAAGGAGTGCAAAGTTTCTGATGACGATGTCATGGACAGAGTGAAGTAGGGTGTAAAGGGTGTCGAGTAATATCTTAAGACTTGAGACACCCAAGCCAACCTCACCTGCACGTGGTGCACCCTGCTGATCAACGAACGAGGCAATGGCGACAGCGGGGTGGTAAGGTTCTACAGCCCGACTGGGTCGCAACCACCATGTATATGGTGAAAAAGCCCGTCATAGTGACTCGCTCATGCGTGTCGCGTTTCGGGATCAGCCTGTGCATATCCAGTACCGGATGACTTTCGTCATTATGGCCGGCATGACAGCGGCGACCGGCGATGGAGAATCTGTTCATCGGTGGTTGCCGATGTTTTTGGATTGTACTATGCTTAACATCAGACACAATGCAGTCACTTTGTCGTGCTTCAATAAAAAACAAAAAATGTACGGAAGGCTGACCCCAACACCATGTGGGACAAATAGTCAGGAAGAGAGAGAGAGGTTAAATTATGTAATCGTATGTTTCCCAAAAGGGCTGCCGTTCCCAAAGGTATACCCGGGGAATCGCGTAAAATATAGTGGCTTGTTATTTGTACCCTCACTGTGACACGAGGGTCGTCGATTCGGTCCAGTTTTTGTAATAACATTGACATTTCTGTTACGGAAATGTGTTTTCTTTCGACAGAAACATATATATTTTTAGATTTTTTTTCCAGTTATGTAGTTTCGTGGGGTTCAGTTTATTAGAGCGACCCTTTGTGAGACTCACTCAGATTGTGTCGGATTTGATGATTTTATCAGAGTATAGACGGTTTGCGGTTTTACCAACGTTTAGTTTTTCAAATCAATGTAGTTAGGTAACTTTACGTATGCGTAGGAAGCATGCCAAGCGAACTAGCTGCACGTCATGTTACCTCAGTAACATAGGTATTCACTCTTCGATTTTTCTCGGTAATGATCGACTCTCGTTGGGCGGCTATCCAATCCGTGGCGGTCGATTCATTGTAATACATCGCACATTTTTGCACTACTATTTATATTATAATTGGTGCGGTCCCAAAGACAATAGCGAGGTGTTATATAGGTTATAAGCTTTTTTAATAGCTAAGCTATATAATGCAAAAACAATTTTCCACATCTGACTGATTAAAGAGATTAGAGGATTGAAACAAATATACAGATAATATGTGGCATACACTATTTTCTTATACTAGAATGGATTTGTTAAAAAAATTAAGCATTGCACTTATCTCATTACTAAATGGTAGTTGTGATGTTAAATTTACATTTACAATAATTTGTTACATAATAGGCATGGTAAATATTATAAAAAAAAATCTGTTATTACATTATAATTATATAGTTATTAGGACAAACACTATTTATTAATTTATTAATCTTAATATTAATATTTTGAGTTCATCTTAAGATACACTTGTCTTTAACATGAGGTTGGTAACTAGTCAAGCGGACTGAGGAAACGCCCTACCATCAGGCTATAGTTTCATTACAATTTTAGTTTCACCAAAAAATACCACTAAGTTGCTAGGATTCGAACCTACGTCCATTAAAACGATGTCCGTAAACACTATAAACTAAGCTATCATCGTTTTTCTATACTAATATTATAAAGAAGAAAAAAATTGTGAAGTTGTAGGTACTATCTGAAACTACTGGTCCGATTTAAAAAAAATATTTCAGGGTTATATAGCTCATTTATAGAGGAGGCTATATTAGCTATATTATTATTATAGGCAAAGTCGCGGGCACAAGCTAGGATAAAATATAGAGTACATTTCAAATCAAATTACATACTTCGTAATTTTATTACTTTGTGTAGTATAAGAACTGACTTATACAATGTCACACGTAATCTAGTGACCCCCCGAAGTTGTGCGTTCAAACAGCCAAATAAACTGCCGCCAGACAACGCGACGTTTGACCAAACTTTTGGCAAAATTGCCTCTCGAAGTATTGGAGAGGAGTAAATAAAGGGAGTTTCGTTTGTCGTTGCCTTTCTTTGTATGATTATGCCAGAGAGGGATTCCGTAGCGTCGTTATTGAGTTATGACCGTTGCTTCTTTACCGATTTTTTTTTCAATTCATACAATCCAGTCATGTAGAACATTCATATTTAGTGCGGATACGGAATATTATTCAATAACTCGCCTTTAAAAAACGCGTAAACACAAGCGTATATAAAAGAGACACACTTTTAGAAAGTGATAATAGCACGACTAGTTTACCTTTAACCGTAATTTCCATAAGAATATCACCATATATTATAAACTAAAGAACTCTCCACGTCTGTTATCTGTTTTTTTTTATATCAAAGGAGGCAAACGAACTGGTGGGTCACGTGATGTTAAGTGATCACCACCGTCCATAGACACTAGCGACATCAGGGACGTCGCAAGTGCGTTGCCAGCTTGTATATGGGAGAAGAGGGAGGGGTAGGAAAGAGAAAGAAGGAAAGAGGAAGGGGCGTGGGCCTCCGGCTCTCTCACTGACCGAACGAAACACAACAATGCAAGCACTGTTATTTCACGTCGGTTATCTGTGAGAGGGATGGTACTACCCTGGAGGAGCCGACCCATTAATGCTGAAACCAAAAATAGCTTCAGCGGGGCTCTACCACATACAATGTCACACGTTATCTAGTGACCCGTGATCTAGAACCTGTATGTCTGTCTGTTTACGATAAACTCAAAACTACTGAATGATTTTTATCGGCAAATAAACTATTCCTGTAGGGGTGAGGAGCAAATCCTAGCTCTACATGTATTGTCCTTGGATGCCTGTTTATGGGAATAAAGATGTTTTGTATGTTTTAATTCCTTTATTATTATGTTACAGTGCAACCTTAATGAGCGCTTGTTTGCAACTAACTTATTATTTATTCATTAAATATAATCTATACTAATATCATAAAGAGGTAAAGTTTGTGATGTTGTGACGTTGTAACGTTGTAACGTTGTAGGGGGGTAATCTCAGCAGCTACTGGTCCGATTTCAATAATTATTTCAGTATTATATAACTCATTCATCGAGAATGGTTATATATCATCACGCTAAGATCAATAGAGGTGGAGCACAGATGAAAAATGTTTCAAAATCGGGATGTTTTTTCCTTTCGAGAATTGCTGCGTGATAGTGTATCTATTCCACGCGAACGAAGTCGCGGGCAGAGGCTAGTGTTAATATAATTGGGCTGATGCGCGCATAATATTGCAGGGCAACATGCAATGTACGTAACTGTACAGTTCCTTTAGTTTAGGGGAGGAGAAATTATCGTATAAACTCTTAAGTCTAAATATACGCTAAGGAACGACAGAATATCAATTAATAGTAAACAGATGTTGTTCATTATTAGATAAATTTATTTGAAATAAATTGTATGTGAATTTAATTTAAGATTTAAATTAGATATTTGTGATTTTTCCAACGAGAGGACAAGTTAATATATCAAAGCTAACAGAATCTCAAATGAAATTCCTTTCTAAATTCACCTATATTAATGGCCAACAAACGCGTTATCCAAAAGAGCAAATGTAAACAATACAAAATAAAAGTTTATTCATAGTCTTTTTTTAAACTTAAATTTTGCTTTAGTAAAGATTAGTGGTCCCAGTGGACGTTGTCCCGGCCTGATATGAAAAGAAAATCTTGACAAATTATATACTAAGCCTTCCTAATAAATCACTTTCTACTGCTGTAATATGCACGAAAATCCGTTTAGTATTTTTTGAGTTTATCGCCAACATACAGACAGACATGGCAGAGGACTTTGTTTTATTGTAGTGATTACATGAAACCGCAATATTTCAAAAGTCGCAAATCTTAACGTACGTAACCTCATTCCTAGGCATTATTATGGTACCGCAACAAATTATGATTATCCACTGTAATTACATTTAATAATTCATAATTATGTGACTGTACCGAAGCCCTGCGATGTTTAAAGGACCGGTTCATTTGTTCTATGATGAATTTTGTACCGTGTAGTAACAGTATTTCTTATGTTTTCTTCATAAATATTCATTCAAGGGTAAAAATAAAAAAAACAATTTTTCTCAAAACGATTAAAATTACAAATATGGCCGACGAGAATATTGTGATTGTACAATTTACATGTAATATATATTTTACGTAAGAGATTTATTATAAGAAAATCAAAAATGGGAAACGCATTGTAACATAAAAACCTTCAAGTCGAGTCTATCTCACTGATAGACGTACGTATATATTTATTACAAACACATTTAAATAATTAAAAGAAACCTTTTCTATACGAATTATTTAAATAGCAATATATTTTTGTTTGTCATATGAGGTAACCGACCTTGCAGTTTACCTGTTGTTAAGTGGTTACCGCCGTCTATAGACACTAGCAACAGCAGGGGAGTTACAAATGCGTTGCCAGGCTGTTTGGGGAGTAAGGGGTAGGGTGGAGTGTAAGTAAGAGGGGGTAGGGAAGGGGGAAGAGGGGGAAGGGAAGGTGGGCCTCCGGCGCCCTTTTTGATTGTTTCTGTGGATCGAGTAGTACTACCCAGGGCGAGCTAACCCGTTCATGCTGAAACCAGTAATAGCTTCAGCTTGGCTCTACCACCTACAAGCTAACGATAGTAAGGCTAACGAGTCTATTTTGACAATGATTTCATTAAATTTATCTTGGAGTCTTATATTTTCCATAACCTTCTTCTATTGAGCAATGTGCATTTTTTTATATAATAAGAGATCCAACGCAAACAATATATTTCATGCAATTAATAAAAAAATGATCAATACGTTGATTATTTATATATATTTGATCATATCTTTAATTAATAAGAAACAAATTGTGACGTCTTGTACGCAGTCTATAACAAAAACTTGTTTTAAACGCCATATATCCGCACATATTTGTGTTATATAATCAATTGTACATGTACAAAATGTTTTATATTTAAAGTCGTCATGAAATTTGTTCATATCCATCAACTTTTTATTATGATTGATCGAAATTTTAAAATTCCTTGTAAATAGAACTCAATATATTGAATATTTATTTCAAGCCTGTTTATAACGAAACTTGATTTGAATACAAAATTTATTATTTTCTTAGTAACAACTATTTTGGACGTTTCACGTCTACCAGATATCCTGTGATATCTTGTTTTAATTATATTTATTAAGTTCGATAAAAGTAAGTAACAATAAACCCGATAAGGTATTTTGTATCCTAATTTCGAGTCTGTGTAAAATCACTTGAAGGAATTACATGATTTTGTTAACGATACACTGAATCTGTATATAAATACACATTATATTGATTATTAAAAAGAACATTTCTGTGAAGATAGAAATCCGTCAATATTGTACTCGCTTCTTCTATATGGATACGGTATCATGATAAATAAATAAATATATTGTTATATTAGCTGGACCCACGACTCCATCCGCTTGAAATCTAATGTGAAAAAACAGTTATTAATAAAAATGTATTAAGGCGATTTACTTATCTATTTTTCTCTCCTACTTAAGTCGCGTCGTCATTAAAATTACAATAACTTTTGATAGAGTGAACCGGTTTTAATGAAACTAAGACTAAATGTTACTCGAGGATGTGCTGTATGATTTTTTGGTGAGGTTTTATCGTTAACGCAGTAGTTTAGCAGTGATGCGTGTTCATACAAATATACAGACATTTTTAAAATACTTTGACATTCATTTTATTGCTTATTTCAAAAAAAATCTTATTCACAAACAAGTTTTAAAGTACAAACTTGTTACATTTACATCTTTATTCAGTATACAGTATACAGTATACAGACAAAATATATTTAACATTTTAACAACATATCTTTTAAATGCCTACTCTGGCGATTTATCCTGTTTTTTATTTTATTTTTGGCAACCAATCCTCTAATAGATTATTACTACCATAGTAGAATAAGTAATGATATTACAAGTTTCTTGCGATCATCTCAATGAATCAACAAAATGGTAGCCTGCTTGTTACAACTTTCTAATTTTTGTGGCAAGTCAGAATCCATGCTCCGTGATATTTATTTCCCATCCACACCACTAAGTTATTACGTAAAACACCACCAGTATCACAAAACATAGAGTGAAATAACACACGATTGTGAATAGAATATAAAATCCACTACATGACATTCTAAGATCCCGCTAAAAACTCACATTAATCATCCTTAATTATTGGTTGCCTGAGGCATATAACTTTCTTTTACCACTTGTAACGTAGGTCCGTTCCTTCGGCGTGGAGCCCTTGAGTACGCTGCTCACGCGATACAGTGACACAAAACCTTACATCACTGCTACATCACACACATCACCTATACACACGTGCACGCCTACACGCTTTCTTTTTCAGCTTAATAAATGACAAAGAGTTCTACCCTTATTTTTTCCTATCCTATCGTATCCTATATAGTTTAGATGATTTTTTCCGACACAAAATATATATAGGAGTTGTTGAGGCACGCATGCTTGGCACACATGCATGTTTCAATAACTCATATACGTATATCTAGATAGCTTAGCTAAGGTTAGCTCACATAGATCGCGATTTTTTCACAAAACAGGCGACAGCCTAAACCGAGGTGTGCCGTGCACCTTTTAGTTAGTCACCCAAACATCCCAAATCGGCTGAGTGCCTTCAGCGCTCGCTTCAATAGTTCGGTGAAGCTATAAAGACCTTTCCAGGTCAACAGCGTTTAAATAAAAAAAAAAACACTTGTAACAAATTTGTTGCGAAATCTTTGTGTGTCTTTTGTTTTATTCACATACCTGATTTTTAATATTAATAGGATTGTCTTGTTGACACCAGCATTGATGCAAGAAGGCGCGACCTCTATATAAGAGCCTTCCGGGGAGTTTTTATTATATCTTAGAATTCATATTTCCTGTGTTTATTTCCCATCCGTGCGCAATAAACGAATTATATTGCGTAAGATGCCACGAATATTATATGGTATAGGGTTAAATAAAAAAATACTACAAATAAAAGCCTATATTACAGATTAAGATCCCACCAAAAACTATACTCAACATACTGTTATGGATAAACTAAAAAAAAAATACTTAACCAGTAATTTTTCACATTTAGAAAATTACATTATAGGCGACGATCGTGCTGTATTTTATTTCCAATGTCTACATTAATACGAACGAAGCCACGAGTAAAGACTAGTATATAATTTAGAGGGTGAAGTGCAACTCTGAATACCATATAGAAGTCCTATATGGAGTATAGAAACAAAACAAATGATAAACATCCAATCCATTACGGCAGTTTTCTAGTATTTTCCACTTAATCCGCCATTATCGGCGGACGTCGAACCTGCGTACCCAAGTAATCCCAGCGGTAGTAACCCGTGTCGACTAGTTGCCGCTACTATGGATTCTAAACCGTTTTTCTTAGAGTTTTTAAAATACGTTATAGGTTACAACGTCTCACAAAAATCTATAATTACATGACGATCCAAATCATAAATACTATATTCAGTTTAGGCCCTGAGAAGGCCCTTATAAACGTCAAAAGCACCATCGGTTCAGGAAACAACCCAGTCATCAAGAAGAATCGGCAAGAATCTCGACCTGGTTTATGTCATTATAGACATATACAGTTACATTCGTGTTTGATGGATGCGTACCGAGAGGCGTCATCTACAGACGTCACCATTGGTCACACACTGATCCATTCTAAATAACCTTCATGCATTAAAACCCGCTTGAGATGGTGCTTGAACATTATGTACTCTAGGATGATAAACACGCAAAACCTAGGAGGTACTGGCCTTCAAATGCAGCTGTCGGAACACACCAACAACAGGTTCTTGGCGACAGACTTTCAATTTGAGGGTGGTAGCTAGCCAGGCGTACTTAGAAAAAGCCATGGTTATGGTTTCATCACTATATTTTTCGTCACCAGAAACTTCGACACAGTTGGAAATTTTCGAAACTACGTCGATGGACGTAGTGTCTGGACATTAACTGAACCATCACCTTGTACTTTTAATCATCGTAGGTATTCGAATAATTATAAGGATGTCGCAACTTTTATTAAATATACAGATCATGCGAACAATAGAAATGTCTTGTTTTATGCCATAAGAGGCAAACGAACAAGCGAATTAGCTGATGTTAAGTGATCACCGCCGTCCATAAATACTTGCAACACCAGGGAAGTCGCAAGTGCCTAGTCAGCCTGTGTTTAGAGGGAAGGCTTAAGGGGAAAAGGGAGGAAGGAGAGCGAGGGTAGGGTAGGTGGAGGACCGTCTCTAAACCATGACGACATTTTCTTCACATATGCCCAAAAAATTTGCTGTTCTAGATGCTCATCGAGAAGTGGAAAAAAGGAACACCGGCTTTGATATCTCATAGCTTCGACTATTGTATATACAATGAAGAGAGTTATAAAAATTGTGAGTCTGGAATTTTTCCAAGTTTTCCCAATTATGATACCTCTCTACATATTGCCATGATGTGTTTTATAATGCACGATATAAGCACGTTACAAGAAGAAATTCCGGTTAAGCTGTAAAGGCCTTGCTCAGCCAATAGCGCAGGCAGTTTGAAACAAAAAAACGCTACAAGGCTGGACGGCTATGATAAGACGTAAAAGAAATAAATCTACAAGCGAACACAACCCTGGAGCATTATAAGGTATGGGCACGACATTAGTGAGTATCAATAAAGAGAAAAACACAGACGGAGTTGCGTGCGTTTACTAGTACTGTCGTAATTTAACTTAAGACACTGATAGGAATGAGTAAATTGTGAAGATTCGGGACGCGTTACTTTTTAAAACCATTTTGTCTAATTACAACGGACAGTGAGGTTATTGTTTTAATTTGTGATTTTTCGCCGCGCTTCGGTGAGCCATCATAGACTCTAGTAAGGTCTATTTATTTCCTCACTATTCTGAAATAATATTTTTGTTGTACAAATCATAATAATACTTTAATTTATTCTTATGATTACAACTATAGTTAACTTAATTTAACTTAGAATTTTTGTTTTTGTGGTAGAGGTTGCTAATCTGTGAGATATAAATCAATGGCGGATCAGTGGGAGAGATAACCTCACCGCTGGGATGTCTCATTGTTAAACATTGTTTACTAATTACAAACATTTATCAGCCTGGTGTCTACATAACGGAACTTATATATTGTTTTGTTCAAGCCTTGTCTTAATGTAAGTGTGTATAGTTGTAAAAAAATGGGGTTTCTTTCCAATAAATAAATGGTATTTAATTGAGATTTAAAAAAAAAATACAATATACTAGCCGATCCGGACAAGCGTTCCTTTGGCTCAGTTATTAAATGAATCATGTGGACCATAAAATAAGCTGGAGTGGTAAAATAAATTCAAAATTAAAGCATGGCACCATCCTTCATAGATTCTAAGCCTCATGGCTTAGAGGTGGTAGAGCCACGCTGAAGATATTATTGGTTTCAGCATGAATGGGTCGGCTCGTCCGGGGTAGCACCACTCTCTCACAGAAAACCGACGTGAAGTGACAGTACTTGCATTGTTGCGTTTCGTTCGGTCAGTGAGAGCGCCGGAGACTCATCTCCCCTTCCTTCTCCTCTCCCTTCCCCCTCTTCTCCCTTCCCCCCTCCTCTAACCCCTTTCACTTTCTCTCCATTTCCCCAACACACAGGCTGACAACGCACTTGCGACTCCTCTGGGGTTGCTAGTGTCTATGGATGGCGGTGATCGCTTAACAATAGATGACCAGCCTGTTGGTTTGCCTCCTATATGATATAAATGAAATTTATAACAGTCATATAGAAAAAGCGATTTAAAATAGGGAGTTAGCATGAACAAATAAAACACATAAAACAAAAATAGAGGCAAATGAATCGGGAGAAATAAGTCATACATATTCATTATAACCTCTTTAATATTATAATTTGTAAACTTTCACAAGACGGCTAGTTTCCTGTTTAATACTGATAAAGTAATCGCCGTGTAAATATTACAATTGCAAATCGTTTCTCGCGCTACAGAAGTCATGTACTGTTGCGGAACACCTGCCCGGTTACGTGACCCATTGATGGAATCATTTCTCTTATGATTCAGACCTTTTACACTAGCGTTCTCTTGTGACTTTGTTTTGCCGTTGGGTGTTTATCACGAGCTCTCATTTATATGATGACTTAGTTGGTAGCGTGTTTGGACACCGGGTGGATGGATGTAGGTTCGAATCCTAAAAATTAAGTCCGACCTTACGGTGAAAGAAAACGACATAATGAAACTGAAATATGGTAGTAGGGTTTTTTTTAAGTCCACCTGGCTAGCCACAACCCTCAAGTTGAAAATCTATCACCAGGCACTCGTTAGTGTGTTTCAGAAGCTTCACAGCCTGTTCCCTCTAAGTTTAGCATGTTTACCATTTTAGATTGTCGTTTGATAACTAATGGGATTGTGGTAAAACGCTTGCCTACTTTAGCTACTATGTAAAACCTACTTAGTATTAAAACAACTAGCCGACCCACGCAATTTCGTCTGCTTCCCCAAATCGGCTGAGTGCCTTCAGCGCTCGCCTCAATAGTTCGGTGAAGCTGTAAAGACCTTTACAGGTCAACAGCGTTTTCATTTCGGAAAAAAAAAATGTTCGTCTGTGTTAAATCTGTTATCTGTCCCGGTTGTATTTTTCCAAACTCGAAAAATCTAAAGGTTACCTCATTATAGTAACATCCACAGTTTCCAATTTTGAAACCAAACAATTCAGGGACTCACTCAAACACAATGACTTACGCATGTGTGGAAGAAATGTTGATAAAATGGAGTAGCGCCATCAACATCAATAATTTCGTTTTGTTTGAAATACGAACTACTGTCGATTCGTTTAGATACTGTTTAAACATAAATGGGACGGTGGGTTGGAAGGTGAAACCGTCGGGTTATAACCTTCCTCGATAAATAAACTTTATAATACTGTAAGATTTTTGAACAGACACACAGACACGGGTTATTTAACGCATTTAAATTAGTAGTACAATTAGTTGGATATCTATCTAATCTAATACTTTTAAACGAGCTATTCTTGTATATTTTTATATCGTTATATATTCAGGATCTCGGAAACGGCGTCAGCGATTTCCGTGTAACTTAGTATGTAGGTGGTTTCGGGGACGATCGATCTAGCTAAATTTCATTCATAGAAAACTTTTTATCTGAGTTTTCAGGCAATGAAAAAATATAGCTAGAATATAATGGTCAATTTCGCCACCGCTGTCAAAACAAAAATAGCCCAGATGGAAATCGGCTGCTTCGAAAGTTCGCCTAACCCCTGTTCAACTCCGAGTGCAGCAAAAAAGATATATATATATATATATATATATATATATATATAT